>CM047906.1:10324126-10858502 GCA_026229545.1 Pistacia atlantica | reverse complement strand
TTTGATGCAATAATTAGCCCTGGCCATCAAAATCAATTTCTAGTATGTGCAGCGGTTCGTGAGTTACAAGGAATAGCCATCATCAATTTCTCACTCATGCAGGAGGTAATCAATAGTATTGTAACTAGAAAAGTACTAGTGAATAATAACAAAAAGTTTCTGGGTACCTTCATATTTCGTAACTTTTGGAATGGTTCATAACTTCACCAGACAAGCTGTACCTTCAGAACTTCAATATAAACATTATCCTGTTTAAATTGAAGTACTTAGTAATGAAATTATAATAAATTAAAAAAGAAAAAAATAGAACCAATTAAGATTCAGTCGATAATAACCTTAACATGATCCAAAGCCGAAAGACAAAAAGTCCAGCAAAAGAAACTTCCTCTTATAGTTAAGTGGCAGGGGTTTCGTCATTTGGTCCTCTACTTCCACTGGTGCCGGGCTGGGTCATATTGGGTTCTAGAAATAGCGGATGAACCCCGCAACTTTTGACTGTGCAAACTTGTCTTTGTCCGAGTACATCTTTCATTGCCCTGAAGTTAAATCTGATATTTGTATATCCATCCTCGACTAGCCTAGTATTCATACAAGGACGATATGCCAGTATGATGTGATCTGGATTATTCAAGTTCTTGTGATTTATGCTGAGACCGCAATGCCAACCAAAGCGAACTTTGTTACCGTAATTATCTTTAAAACGGTAATTACATGAGATATCAAGCGCGTTTGAGATTTCGTCATCATTCTCCCCAACTACAGAAATAGCAGCGAAAGCGAATCCCATGAACCTTCTATTGTAATAATCCCAATGCTGAGGTAGCTCGATAGTTATAATTGAACCTGAGCTTTGATGCCTAAACCTCTTAGGAATTTCGCTCCCAGGTAAACATAACAGGACTCCAGGTATTCTATCAAATACCTGAAATGTGAAATTCATAATATCTGATAAGAGAGAGATTGTGCGAGTGAGAGGGACATAAGAAGAGAGAAAGAAAGAGAGTAACCTTTTCGTAACAGTCTTAGTGCTTCGATTGCCATTTGTTTAATTCTCTCGTCTAAATCTCCCAAAATGTCTGCATTCCGATTCAGCTTCAGGCAGTTCATAAAACTCAATCTTATAAAATTATGTACCGTACGTTGCACACAATATTCAGATACTATTTCTAGTTCTGCTTCATCCAATACCTCTATATTTGATGGAGGCTTTGGTAATGATTGGAGTCGACAGCAAGATCTAGCATCTAAATATACTAGTGCCAGCGGAAGCTCTGGTATTGATTGAAGCATATCGCAGTTCTGTAGGTAAAGACTTTTCAGCTGAGATAGCTGCTTGATACTTGAGGGAAGATGCTCAAAATTGTTTCCACGGAGATCTAAACATTTCAGAGAGGATAATTTGCACAGATCTTCGGGAAAGTCTGTTATATTGCAGAAACATAACTTTAAGCAAGTAATTTCTTTCCAATTTCGTGGAGAGAATAGTAATTGAGTTGTAGAAACTCTGCAATACGAAACAAGAAGCCGAAAAAGATATTTCAACTCGCAAATACTAGCTGAGATTCTTTTCAGCCTTCTGCAATATTGTAGATATAAATCAACAAGACTAGTTAGACGAGAAATTGACGAGGGAACCTCGTTTATTGCAGTTCCATTTAAATATAAATATTTCACATTCCCCGAAATCTGAGGAAATTCTGTGAGATTAATGCATTGCGATAGATTAAGTCTGACAAGCGATACAAAATGAATGTCACTTGGAAATCTTTGAATACTCTTACAGCCTCTCAGATACAAGTTACGGAGGTTGACCAGATAATTGGTAGGTGAAGAAATGCTGTACAATTTGAAACCAAAACCGTGCTGTAAAACAAGAAAATGATTCCAATAAATTAATAAATCATTAAAATTAACATATTATCTATATCTCCCCTTAGTTAAATAATATTTTTAACAATCAAAATCATACCTTTGTATCCACCCAGAACTGTCCATCAATATTACTATACGGCAAGGATAGTCGAATTAGGTTCTTCGGATTAAAATTCGATGGCAATCTTTTCAAAGGATATCCATGCCAATATAAATATCTCAATTCATTAGAGAGATATTTTAGTCCTCGGGAAAGGTGCACTTTATTGATGTTTATCAACTCTCCAAAATGCCCACCAGGTACATAGAACTTTAAAAATTTAAGCTTCGACATATTTGTGAAGGCTTTGGAACTCAAATGCAGGTCTGGGATTTTGGATATATCTAACAACAACCCTTCAACTGCGTCAGTCCCCTTCATATATACCAAAGAAAAGAGTAGGTTAGCATGAAACATACTATCTTAATTCCTAAAATTTATACAAGTATTATGTGACTCAATATCATTTGTTAGAAATTTTGGTAGAAGAAACAACTCAAATATTTGAAACTTACAGTGTTCGTCTTCAATACATGAAATACATCTTTATGATCCCACAATCGGCTACGTTTCCTGGCACGGTTAATGATTCTTGACGAACAATTTCCCAACCCATCTCTTGGAGTAAATAGGATATTTGTATCCTATTAGATTGTGTTGTAAAGATCAATGACTTATCAAGTAGAACTCCAAGTTCAAATTGCGAAGAGATGTAACAACTATTGAGTATTTCTGTTACATGATTGATATTTAGAAGTATGTTTTTTTGCTCTACATTCAATCCATCGTAGCTAACTCTCAACACATTATAAATAATGGGATTAGAAATTTTCCTTAATTCACAGAATGCACCTTCCCATTCTTGTTTACTCTTTTGATATAGGCAGGAACCTAATACTTTAAGAGCTAATGGATTGCCATTGGCATAATCAGTTATCGTCCTTGACAACACCTTCATGTCCAAATCTGGATGATTGGTTTTAAAGGCATGATTGCAAAAGAGTAGAAGAGCTTCATTGTCTTTTAATCTCTTGACTTCATATATGTGATTCACTCTATAACTACAAAGCAATTGTTTATCTCTTGTAGTTAAATGATCCTACTTCCTGGACCAAATTGAGGAAGCCCTCCGATTAAAAATTCTAGTTGTCCTAATTCATTTACATCATCAATAACAATTAAAACGTTTTTGCGTTGAAGCCTTCTCCTAACAGGTGCAGGTATAGCAGGAGAACCTGTTTTCAGGTTTTCTTCTAATATTTGAGAAAGACCTTGATTTCGCACATGAACCAATCCACATCTTTTTTATTCTTCCCTAACATTTGCAATGAAACAACAACCTTCAAATTTACTACAAAGTTGGTTAAACACTACTCCGGCAATAGTTGTTTTCCCAATTCCACCCATCCCCCACATTCCTATTATTCTAAAATCTGGCAACTTAATATGTAATAATGATTTCATATCATCAATGCGTGATTCAATTCCAACTAGGCCTTCACAATCACTTGAGGGTGATACCTCATTCAATTGCTTCAAAATTTCTTTGATAATCTCGGCTACAAGTTTAGACTCCGGCCTAGCATATATGAAAAAGAAAAATGCTGAGTTAAAAAAAATGCCATGATAGATTAGAGATATCAGAAAATTAGAAATGAACCTAATCGCATTTAAGCTAGTGAGATAACTAAAGTAAAATTTTCATATATTTGGAGAGCTAATGATAGACATGCACCACATGGTCCTTTTTATGCAAAAGTTATAGAAAGTTTTACATATAGAAAAGAGGCAAACTTACTTTATCACCGTTGAATCCATTCCACATAGATTTGATGCTTCAGTCAAGGCAGCTCTCCATCTTTGCACTTTTGCTGGCATAACCTTCAGATTTTGTCGTGCTCTCTAAAAGCATCCTCAAAGCTTCCAGTTTGATTCCGTACATCTGATAGCTTTACATGATAAAAAACTGGTATAACTATTTGGCCATTCATTTTCTTACACTCAATAATCTCTACAAGTTCATCCAAGCACCATTTGGAAGAAGCATAGTTTTTTGAGAAAATGATTACTGCAATCTTTGATTCTTTAATTGCTTTCGTGAGTGCAGGGGAAATATCATCTCCCTTCTTAAGTCCATCATCATCAACGAAGGTTTGAATTTGTTTTTGACACAATGCAGCAAAGAGATGACTAGTAAAGCTATCACGAGTATCCTCTCCTCTAAAACTCGGGAACACTTCATATTTTGATTGAAGGATAATGGAGGAAGAAGACGAAGAAGAAGCCATGTAAAAATGTCTCTTTGACAAGAAAAAGAGATTGTACAATGCAAAGCTCAATGGAGAAATGACGTTTCTACAAACTCATAAATAAAAAAGTTTGGGTCAGCAAAGACATGATTCAAATAAATAATTATTATGTATGCTGGAAAAGGAAAGGAATAACTAGGAACACATAAATTAATCATCCATTAACATGGAGCTAGCATGTATATTGTAAGGGAGCTGAGCTCACCTATCTATGACAAAACACAAACATTTACCGTAATTTATGTAAGATAAAGCACAAAATTGTGCACTTCTCTGTCTGAACTTATTTTTTTATTGGTAGGAAGCCTACCTACTTGATTACAACCACATCAAATTTAGACTGTATTTCTAACTAAGGACCTCAAATTGTAAATTCACAAGGCAGGTGAAGACAGATAACATAAATTTATTGACGGTTGATTACAAAAATGAAGTTTAATAAGACTTGAAATATCTCATTAATCATTTAAAAAGAGTTGGATTATTTGTTTTCTTAATAAATTCCCTTAAAAAGATTTGATGAAGTAACTTGTGGAATTCAAATTTTGAACTTATTCCGTCTGAAATGAATCTTCCTTAATTACTTTACCACTGCTTCTTTTCTACATTACAATTTTAAGCTGATTAGTTATCTAAATTCTAACATATAAAAAAACAAGAACATTTGGTTCATCATTTTGATAGTTTTTAGAATAATATTTTAAAAAAAGTTAAATTGGGCGGGTATTACGATGTAGGATTTAGAAATTAACAAAAATACCCCTTATGTTTGTTTATTTACTAAACACCCCTATAATAAAATATTAAAAGTTAACAAAAACACCCCCAACCCATCCATTAAATGTGGACAGCCGACCACCACCACTGGAGGGTGGCCGGAGTGTTTTTGCAATTTCTAAAAAAAATATTTGGGGGTTTTTAGTTAAATTAACAAATTTAGGGGGTTTAAAAGAAATTAAAAATATAGAATAATATTTTAAGAATAATGACATTTTACTGTTTAACTTTATTGAGAATACTAATAATAGTATTCCCAATAGTATAACAAAGGAAGCCATAATGTTTATTAGTTTGTTTGATTGTGCTAATCTATTGATTGAAAGAGCTTATTTAAGGTTATAAGTACTTTTAAAAAAAATTTAGACTATTTGGTTACATTTCAAAAGTTCTTATGAGTTAATTTACGGATTGTAGCTCTCTCTGGGCTTATTTAAATTATTGAAATTTCGAAAATATCCTTACTCTATTTTCATTAATTTGATGCCATTTACTTTCTACATTAAAGTCTTTTTGGGTAAATTAATACTAGTAGAAAACTCTTTTACATGTTTTTAACCAAACAACTAACAAATTGTTTATAAAAGCTCTACTCTTATAAACTCTAATCTAATAATTAAGTTTTTCTTTTATAAACTCTATTAGAAGAAGTCGTACCAAACATACCCTTAGATGAAATAAGAATAAAAAAATTGATTAGTACTACGACAATAGCCAAACTTTTATCCATTACGCATATGATATATTAAAATAATTTTATGAATAATATGTTTGTTTTATCATTTTGAGTTAAATATCATTAAAATGACACTATCTGTTTTATTAAATTGACATTATAAATTAATTTAAATAATTTATTCCTGTATATCAATATAATATTTTGGGTGTCATTTCTTGATGGCTCAAGAAAATACTCCCTCATTCTATAACTTTCTTTTTCCACCCAGTAAAGTTGCTTCTTCTAGTGAGAAAATAATTAAAAAAGACCAAATATCAACAAAATATTAAAATATCATTTCTGGGTTCAATACTTAATTCAACAACTTTCCATTGTTCTCTAATATTAATTTATTTTTTGTGTCGATTGAATCACTTTTTTTGCACGACTGAATCAATCCTCCAGAATGAATCGATCAAAAAATAATAAAAAATGACCATAAATAAAAAATTTTATTAAAAAAGTGTACCTTCACATCGAACTTTAAAGAAAGGAAAGAAATTTGGCTTTATTTCAAAAAAAAAAGAAGGAAAAAGGTAAAATTTAAGTCAATATGAGAGAAAAAGGAAAGAAAAAACAACCAAGAGAATCAAAGATTCAAATATATGTCCCCTTTTTGTCAATGGTTTTTGATAAAAATTAAAGTTTATAAAGTTAATTACCTTTTCACCACTTTAAGACTTCAATAAAGCAAAGATAATTTAATTATTTTTCACTGCTTTAAGGCTATTGTTTTAAAATTCGAATCGAATCGAATCGGCCAATACCAGTCCGACCTAGAACCAGACTCTTATCTGGTTCGAGTAAATCCTAAACCCAATTATAACAGTTAGACTGGATTTACCTATGGTTGAACAAACGGAACAGTGTCGAATCATTGGTCCGACCGGTTGAACCAGTCAGTCAGACCGACGATGTCAACATGGCATAACAAAAATCTTAAAATTCTTTGGATTTCAATTTTAGATTTATTTTATTTATGTTATCGTGTTATTTGGATTTTGGATTTGGATGGATTTATTTTAGAAATTTATTAATTAGTAGAGATTTAAAATTTTATTACCTCATGCTAACATCATCGATTGGACTGCTCGACTCAGGAACCATTGTTCTATAATATTAATTTTTTTTTTTTTTTTTGCGCCGATTGAATCACTTCTTTTGCACCGATTGAATCACTTCTTCCAAAATGAGTCGATCGAAAAACAATAAAAAATGACCATAAATCAAATTTTTTATTAAAAAACTATACCTTCACATCAAACTTTAAAAAAAGGAAAGAAATTTGGCGTTGATTAAAAAAAAAAGGATAAAGGTGAAATTTAAGTCAATATGGGGAAAAAAGAAAGAAAAAACAACCAAGAGAATCAAAGGTTCAAATATATGTTCCCTTGTCGATGGTTTTCGATAAAAATGAAAGTTTATAAAGTTAATCAACTTTTCACCACTTTATGACTTCAATAAAGCAAGAATAATTTAATTAATTTAATTATCATTGTTTTAAACCCAGACCGGATCGGATTGGCTGATACTTGTCCAACCTGGAACCAGAACCTTATCCAGATCGAGTAAATCATAAACTCGATTATAGCAGTTAGACTGGATTTACCTAGAGCTGAACCAACAGAATAGTGTCAAATCATTGATCTGACTAAGATGTTCTTAATTTGATAACCAAAGATGTTAGGTTCACTTTATCTCAAGATCTCAGATAAGATTTTCGATTGAGTCCAAATGAGTAAAAATAATTAAACTAAATTTGATATATTTAAAGCTCGGGATATGCTAAAAAAAATTATCCAGAACAGAATAATAGCAGAAAGTCATCGACATCTCAATAAGAAAAAAGCATGTTTGTCGCCAATAAGGACTATAATAAACCCCAAGAGAATAATTATGTAAGACACGGTAAAAGTAATATAAAAGATGCTCATATCAATGAAGTTACTATCAGTGACATTACTATCAATGACGTTACCATCTTCATGGTCATTAACTATTGAAGATCATGCTTCAATTTCATTGCAAACTTTTGACAGTGGCCTTCCACAAAGCAGGAGGTTTCCCTCATAGCTACCGTTATCAAAGGTTCCAAATTGGAGAATGTATCCAGGGGTCTTACCAGATAAGTTATCGTGTGCTACTGTGAAAACACTTGCAGTAACTATATCAACAAGCTTAGGAGGAATTTTACCATTCAAGTTGTTGTAAGAAAGATCCAAACTCTCGATTTGCTTGAGGTTTGAAAATTCCAGTGGAATTGGACCCACCAAATTGTTACGTGACAAGTTTAAACTAATGAGCATGATAAGGTTTCCCATTGGACGAGGAATTCCTCTTGTTAGTTCATTGCAAGAAAGATCAATTCCAAGCATAAACATGAGAACTCTACCAGTGTAAGAGTATGTTGCATTCTTCGTAGTGAAATCTATAGTTTCTTCCTTAATATATACTTGAAGGCCCAATTTGAGAATAAGAAAATGCAGGCAAAGGACTACAAAACAGGAGCTTGATCCTTAAAACCAGAAGCTAGAGTTGTAGCATTGTATCCTTTATTATAAAATTCACATATATTTAAGCAAGGAACAATAAAGCTTTTAAAATTGTTTTGAGAAAGATCCAAGATACGTAATTGGTCTAACTTGCACAGCTGCAATGACAGTTCACCTTCTAGATTATTGTTAGCCAAGATGAGGTAGCGTAATAGAGAAAGTTTGCCGATCCAACTTGGAAGGCTGCCATTGAAAAGATTATAGCAAAGATCTAATGTCACCAAAGAAAGGCTATGTAGAGCCATCAATGAGTTCTCCTTGTAACTTAATTTCTTGACAAGTGAACTTTTTTTATTTTCAAAGGCTTGAAACAAGATGGTAAGCACCCAGAGATGTTATTGTATGAAAGGTCCAAAACTTCAAGAAAATCAAGTCTACAAAACTCCATTTTGACCTTCAAGATGATTATTAGGCATTATAATATCCACCAATTCTGACATATTTCCCAACCATCCAGGGATTTTACTAGCGAAATGACTGTCACTGAGATTCAGGTATTTTGTCAAGTTAAAAGTTATAGAGAACACTTCACCTTCTAATTTGTTGTTTGATAAAGCAAGGAGTTGCAATGAGGAACAACCTGTGGCCAAATCTTCCGGTATTTTGCAGACGATTATTACAAAAGTCTAGACTTTCCAGTGAGTTCATCTTAGCAATAGAAGAAGATGGAGTGCTACCGTTAAAAACATTTTTAGAAATGTTTAAAAATATTAACCTCGGTAGTTTTGCACCTATCTCTGCTGGAATGTGACATTGGAAGAAATTGGTTGAGATATCGAATATTGTTAGATGTTGGTGAGAATGAACCGCTTAACGGAGTGGTTTGAAAGAGAGTTATTGACTAGAAGAAGTGTTTCTAATTTTGTATTGTTCTCTCACAACCAATTTGAAAATTCTCCTGTCAAACTGATGTGCGAGAGATCAACTTCATGCAAGTCATATTGGTGACAAAAGGATTTTGGGAATTGTACCATCATCCCCATGGCCATAACCTGACAATATGAAGGAATTTAACTGGAATTGTGGGGCCAAAGAATAATATGACTCGGTTTTATTACTTGAATGAAAAAGGACAAGCGACTATGTACTTCCACAAAAGTAATGTGTACTCATGAGAATCAACAGTTCTGATGAAATTAGCTCTCAGATTCACAACTTTGGAACTAATAGAATATGGAAAACGTTAACATTCTTCATAGGCTTATAGCATTTTGTTCAAGAGAATGAACATGTTATCCAAATTGGATAATATCACTGAGTGTGTATAATTTGCTCATAATGTAATTTAGAAATAAATAGTAATCCATGACAATATAACCTTGCTTGTTTCGTTAATAAACCAGTCCATTTTTTGAAACAAAGTGGGATAGATAGTCAATGCATGATATATGCATCAATAGATATTGAATGTTTGATTAGCCTGATGTTGGTGCAAAGGAATCATACAGTGCTTGACTAACCAATGATGATTTCTTTTTATCCAGTTTCATGCTTTATATGGTTATAATAGTTACTATCTTGTTCAACTTAATCTAATCTGGAAATGGTCGTCTACCTGTTCTTTTGTAGGCCTCAGCTCCAAAACATTTGGAGTCTTATTTAAAAGTTTTTATTACAGTCATATCCCCACTTAAAGTAGATGAGGTCTAAACAAGAAAATGATGGGGGTTAAAAGTAATTTTCTCTTTCTGAATTCTTCTCAAATTCCCTTGATTTTGGCCCTCATACAATAACTTTGTCATGGCCGTAATTGGATTTTCTTTCTTCTACCAGTGCGCTATACTGATTAGACACTGAATTGAACTATGTTGTTTGAGTTGCTCTTTTGAACAATTCTTTTGGGTTCTGTTTTGAAGTTATATTGGGCTGTGTTTGATTTTGGGCCTATTATAGTTTTGAAGATCATCAACGTTTTGGATGATGGCATTGATTGGTATACTCTTTTCTTATATTTTCTTCCCTTTTTTTTTTTTTTTTTTCTTTTTGACCTAACAGATCGATGGTTGGAAAATTATTATTGATTTTTAACCCCCATTAATTTTATTAGTAGCCCTCATCCTTCATTTAAAAGAGGGTAAAATTAATGGAAAATTATTATCCCTTATTAATTATTATTATTCCCTTGAATTCTTTGCATCTCAAAGTTTTTAACTAAGAATTAGTGGAAAGATTATTATCGTTTGTTGGTTAATGTTAATGTTCATAAATTTATAATCTCTCTGTGCCCGAATTATTGTGAATAATGTTAATAATAGTTAATAAAAAGGAAAGAAATCATTAATCAACTCAGCAATTTAAAAAAGTTTTAACAAAACTTGTCAAAATAATTAACTAAATAGTTAAGTAAAAATAAAAATCCTCGTTTAAAGGGACACTATGACAAAAATCTCCATAATGATTAATTTACTATTTTGAATGCACTTAGTAAAATAAAAACAAATACATATTTACTTTTAATACAATTACTGCTGTATTATTTAATAAATAAAATTTAAATTTAAAAAATATTATTATTCATAACGTAAATTTATATAAACAAAAGTAAATTTAAATTTTTACACTTTAATTTAGCATCTACTGCGCTTACTTCAATTTAGTGATACGATATTTATTTTACACACTTGATTTTCTTTTCTTTTTTGATGCAATTTTCATTTCACACCACATATTTGAAACGCTAATCAATAGCTGATTTTAAATCATATCTAATTATTTCAAAAGTGGTGAAGAGACACATAAACTAACTACTTGTAAGTACTCATCTACAACAGTTAGATTGAAAAAAAAAAATCAAAGGTTACAAATTTATATCACCCTTTTAAGTTAAAAATTTAAGTTGAGATATCCTCACCCATGAAGATATTATCCTCACTTATAACTTCTTAAATGGAACTTTCCATATTCTATAACTTTTTTTTTCCACCAAATAAAGTTGCTTATTCTATTGAAAAAATAAAAACTAAAAAAGACCAAAAATATTAAAATATTGTTTTTATTTGTAACTTCGTATAAGGGTTTAATTCAACAACTTTCCATTGTTCTATAATTTTGATTTATCTTTTTGCACCCACTGAATTACTTCTTCTAGAATGAGTCGACTGAAAAACAATAAAAAAAAATTAAAATCAAACAATTTATTAAAAAAACCATCTTCGCATCAGACTTCTTATACCTGTTGAACCTAACTTTGCCGTTACTCCAAATAAAGGAAAAAAGGTGAAATTTAAGTCATAATATGGGAGTAAAAAGGAAAGAAAAAACAACCAAAAGAATTAAAGGTTCAAATATATGTTCCCTTGTTGTCAATGGTTTTCGATAAAAATGAAAGTCTATAAGGTTAATCACGTTTTCACCTCTTTAAAACTTCAATAAAACAAAGATAATTTAATTATTTTTTCACCACTTTAAGACTTCAATAAAGTAAAATAACTTGAAAACTTGGGTTACTTTCATGCAACTTCATGAAAAGTGTCATGTTGAAATTAATTAATTTTTTGACTTGAAATGATGACATAAATTTTCAACTTGCTTCAATTGAACGGTTGTAAAATATATATTAAAATATATGGAAATTTATTAATAATTAATTTTTCTTACATATATGGAGCTAATATATACCTTAGAACACATATTAATTAAGAATTGTAAATGCATTTTGAGATCTATATTTTGCAATATATTCATTTTTAGAGAAGTTATTAAATCTTAATAAAAACAAACCCAAACCAATTCAATTGGAACGCTTCTACGTAAAACTGTCCAAGGGGGTAGTAAGGGGGTGGCTTGCCTTGGCTACAACTCGGGGAGATTTAAAGCAAATATATATATATATATATAATCCCAAAAATAAATTATTATATCTAAATTCATTATCTATTGCAACTATTCAATATGATTTATCTTGTAGATATGCAATTCATGTCATTATTTTATTAAGACCGTCTCATTTAGCAATTCATTACTTGCTTTCATAAAATTAATGTCTATCAATAAGTTTATATAAATTTTCACCAAAATCTTATACTAAATGTCCCTAATTAATTTGATAACCAAAGATGTCAGGGGCCTTAACGAAAATGATCACTTTATCTCAAGATCTCGAATAAGATTTTCGATTGAGTTCAAAAGAGAAAAATTAAATTAAATTAAATTTGATATATATTAATTATTAAAGTAACCAAACATATTTACTATTTTGCCACCACCGGTGCCATTGCTGAAAGCAACCACTAACTGCTAGAAAATTCGCTGGTGACGAATTTCTTTGGAGTTTTCAGCACCACCTCTGGCGAGTGGACAACCAGAGGCCGATGATCTACTGATCTAGTCAGATCACTCGCAGTGGCATTCTATCACGGCTATCACGCATGTTATCACTTTGCTGACTTTTGGCGGTGGGGATTTGCCCATATCGTCAGCCGCTCATTCTCCATGTGCTAGCTATGATACTGGGAAAATAACGAGAAGTCACCGATTGAAAATTTTGATTGGCGTTGACTGGCTTAATAATTTTGAAACTTTTTAATTTTTTTGAAATTTTTTTAAAATTTTGAGATTTTTATTTAAATAAAAAATAAAATTTATATTCATTTAATAAAATTAATTGGGGGTATTTTTGTCCAGACAAATAAATTATATTTGATTCCTTCAAGATTCTTTACTACAAGCAATTAATGCAATCCCCTTCCTTTGATTACTAATTTTTCTACTCCATTGATTTCTATTCTTAATACACATTCCCATTCCAAGAACCAAACAAGACCTATGTAGTATGTGCCTTTCAGACTAAATAAGTCCTCAATATATAGTCTAATAATCAAACGCATACAATTTTTTTTTTTTTTTAAATTTAGACAACAGAAGGATAACTATTATTCCTTGAATTCTTAATTTGCTAGGAATTTACTTAATAATTAGTACTTAAAATATTATATCTGTAAGATACAAGGAGTCATACACTTGAATCAAGAATCACAAGGCATGAATAGCTATAATATTTGATAAAGGGTGAATGACATTGACCCCCCTAAGGTTTGATTAAATAAAAAATCCTACAAAGGTTTTTGAAATAACAAATATCCCCTACTATTAATGAACATGTATTGAGCCATTAGAACTGATGCACTATTTAATCAATGAATATTTACCTTATTACCCTCCTACCATTTATTTTAACACCTATAACTTAATGGTATGGAGATTTATGTAATTTTTGGAATGTCGAGAGAAATTTTATTATTTAATCAAACCTACAAGAAATTTGTTTTTAACTCGTTGATCAATCTTATAAGAAATATGAGTTTTAAAAATAAATATACAAGATTAATAACATATATCCATTCACTTATTATCAATGGTGTATTATATTACCTAAAACAATATAATGCATGATCATCCTTCCATCGATTACCTTTAACAAAACACTACTCTTACTATCATTGATTTATTTAATGGATGACAAATCACAATAGCTCTTCATAAATAACATTAACATTTACTTTTGTTGCAGCATATGATCCATTATTTGTATGCCTATCATATGTTATCTTCTAAAGTGGTCATTCTCGATTGTCAACTACAACTGGGAATGGTTGATGAACCGGGATGAGCAGGATTGCCTTTGCACTTTTGGACTTTGGAAGAATATGAACTATGAGATAATTTCCTCACATTTAAATTATCTGTAAAGGCACGCAAACAAATTCAAATAATAATAAGAAGAAGAAGAAGGCAATGTAATAAACCCTTGAAATTTTGGCTACTAATAGACATACTCCTTATAATTTCATAAATATCAACAAAATCATTGTCATTAGGATATTCTCGTTATTAGCTAGCTCTTAATAGTTTGATTTCTTATGATTTGTAAAATTTCAATAATAGTCATTGTCTTACGAAAATTGACTTGAATAGAAGATTATCATTTACATTAATATGTATCCTAATTGTAATTTTACTAATTAAAACAAACCCTTTGTTAAAAACAAATAATAATTAAGATATATATCATAACACCACAGGATATCATTATTACAAAAAATTATACGAGTGTATATATATATAAAGAGAAAGTATTAACCGCTTAAATTTCTTTCAACAAGAGCTACCAACGGGGTGAAGAGGAGAGTGATAATGAAGAGGAAGAAACAAATAAGTAAACGAGAAGTACTGATATTGCTTGCCATATTAACTCTTCTCCTTTTATCTATAATAGCTTAGTATTGATATTGCTTGCCATATATATATACATGAGTAAAGAAGCTGTGACTTGAATTTCATTATGCTTTACAAAATCAATGTATTAATTTCGTTATGTTTTATAGAATTAACGTACTAATTACACTAAGTGGATTGAGTTGATTCTTCCATTGATAGAGATTGATTAGCTATTACTATTCCAATTGTAGACCATGGACTTGTAGAAATTTAATATGAAATTAACTTAATTACCATTCCAATAGACTTGTGAGGCATGCCACACTGGTCATAAATACTATTATATTCATTACCACTTGAAACGTTTTAAGCATTATATTATATTCATTATAGAAACTGCAAAATATACTTACTTTCTATGAAGTTTAAGAAAAATACTTGTACTACCCTAAGGTTTAAAAAATATCATAAAATCCATATGTTTTAAGTTACTTAAATAATTACGAGTATATATAAGATTTAACCCTTAATAATTTAGAACAAAACTAGATTCTCTTTCCTTATTTAACAGACATTAATGAACCAAAGCATATATGATTTGTAAGGTTTGATTGTTCTGGGTGACTTTGTGCTTGTGTTGATTTCCTACTAAAATTTGTTGATTTTTCTTTTATCTCTGATTCCTTATTGAAGCTTGTTGGATTCCTAAAGTGTTTGTGTTTTACGGTAAATTTATTTATTTATTTTTTTTTTTCTTTTGGGTGTAATTTTCGTTTTGCATTATTTTTTTGCCTACACCATTATATACAGTATATATCAAACGAGAACTATAATATGAAATAATTGTATTACTTTTGCAATATTTTATAGTTAAGAAAGTTAGATTTATATCTCTTTTTTTTTTTTTTTTCAAAATAAAGAGGATCAAGATATCAAAGTAATATTTTGGGTATCTTTTAAGGCTAAGGGAGGAAATATTTCAATATTGATTATGAAGTTACGTGCATCCGGGGCCAAAAAATTGTTTTAGTGGGGGTTATTACTTAAATCACTTTTTCCCAAAAAAAAAAAAAAAAGGTCATTGTGGGTTTGCACCTGTGATACAAATGAAACTTTTGCCATTTTTTTTTCTAATTTTAAAAATAAGTGTCGCCAAAGAGAATAACCCTCTAATTAAAAGTAAAAAATCTTAAATAATTTTTTTTTTTCCCTTCCCAAGCAAGATATTCTCTTTATATATTCCCAAGACATCAAAATAGCAATCTGATGTTCTTAATCAACATGTAACAGAAATATAACAATATATTAAATTTTTATCTCCACTTATAATTTGTTATCACGGTTTGAATCCAACTTCCCATTATTCTATTATTTAATTATTTTTTTGCACCCACTAAATCAATTATTTGGGAATCAGTAAACTGGAAAACAATTAAAAAAAAGAGACTAGAAACAGAAAATAAATTTATTGAAATATGATCTCCACTTAGAACTTCCTTTATGTGTTAAACCCAACAATTTTCCATTATTCTAAAGACGAAAAAAAGTTGAATTTAAACTTATTATGTGTGGAAGATTTAACACCCACGCGTGAAAGAAATTTAGGGCCAAATCGTTTCTCTTTCCAATTCTAGTTTTTGACTTTTTTCTTGGTAAATATAGAGTGTTCATGTACTAATTAATTTGTGTCACTACAAGAAATAAGGTTTTTTGTGGTAGAGCATTTGTTGTCACAGAAAGGTATTGCACCCACTAAATCAATTATTTCCCAAGTTGAATCCAACTTCCCATTATTCTATTATTTAATTATTTTTTTGCACCCACTAAATCAATTATTTGAGAATGAGTAAATTGGAAAACAATTAAAAAAGACTAAAAATAGAACAATGAATTAAAATATGATCTCCACTTGGAAATTTGTTTATGGGTTGAAGCCAACAATTTCCCATTATTCTAAAGACGGAAAAAGTTTAATTTAGACTTATTATGGGTGAAAGATTTAACAATTAAATTTAAATCACGTGTAAAAGAAATTTAGGACCAAAATCGTTTCCCTTTTCAATTCTAGTTTTTTCTTGGAAAATATAGTGTTCGTTCACTGATCAATTTGTGTCACTACAAGAAATAAGGTTTTTGGTGACAGAGCATTTACTATCACAAAAAGGTTTTTGTGACAGTTTTGTAACACATTTCAACCTGTTACAAAAAAAAAAAAAGCGGTGTTGTAAAAAGTTTGTGACAGCTTTGTAACAGGTATAAAACCACTTGTAATGGCAAATAATCACAAATAATATTTTGTGACAGCAAATGCCCTACAACAAATAATTGTTTGTTGTCATAAAAACAAATAATGAATATCACAAGAAACATCAATTCCTTGATACAAATGATTGTCATTTTTTATTCAAATCAATTCAAAACCTATTTTCATATTACAATAACATTTTAATAATTTAAAACAACTTATTATAATATTCAATACAATATAATTTAATATTATTGTAAATACTTCATAATCATATACAAAATAATGAATAATTTTATATCATCCAAAACATCATTCAACATAATTCAAAATCATGTAATTGTTTACATAAACATTAAAGTATTATCGAACTTAAAACTAAATGTCAGCAATCAGTTTATATTACCAATAAGCATCTAAACTCATTAACGCAATATAAAGTATCATGGGCTTGCTCAAACATAATGCACACACAACATTGCGTACTTACTCAAACTCAAAGCACTATCTCGCTATTGATAAAAAACATTACAAAATTAGTAAATAATTTCATAAATAGCATTAGTAAGCAACAATATAAAGAGAACTCGAATATTGAAGAAATAAACATCAAAACTTTATCCAAAAAAAAAAAAAAAGCTTCTATTAAATATTTAATTACTCAATTATATTTTGGTTGAACTAAGTAATTATTATATTATTTACATATTTTATAATTATTAATACAAAACTTGGTATTTCTCTCTGCACTTAGAGGCAATCTTTGTGCCAGTTATGATCAAATTACATAGAAAAACATATAATTCTGGATTTAAGGAAAGAAATTGTAAACTTCATCTAACTTTGTTGAACTGAAATTAGTTCATTAATTTCATTAACAAACTTCTAACTCAATAAAGATGTATAGATTATAATTTTAATTTCTTTCCTTAATTATAGATTTAATGTTTTTTTTTTTTTTTATGTAACTTGCTCACAACATACACAAATAAGAACATCTCTAACCCAACACCATTTTAGTATGGAAATTTTGCTCAACCTAACACCAAAAGTCACATCAAATTGGTGTGAATGAATAGCATTACACCACATTTGGTGTAACACTATTCATCCACACCAATTTGGTGTGACACTATTCATCTATTACAAAACATATTTTAGTTTCTTATTTTTGTTATTTAATTTGTTTGATTGTTATTTATATTAACATTTATAATAATAAATTCATAATAATTATATAATTCAAAAAATGATGAAAAATTAAAAACAAAACTTCATTCAATGCAAATATTAAACTACAATAGCTCAAAATAAATTAACACTAATTTAAAAACACTAAAATTACAAGAAAGTATAATATAAACTAAAATAACAATATGGAATTTTACTTTTGTGTTATTTTTTATTATTTTTTTTTTTTTGTAGAATTTTATATTAGATGTAATGGTTTTTTTTCTTTTTATATTAAATGTAATGTTTATTTGATTAAATAAATGCTTAATTTTATTAAATTAATATAATTTTCAAAGTTATTCTTATTTAATAAAAATATCATTCCCAATACTTAATTAATATATACAAAAATAATTAATGAAATAAATTCATTGTTAATTATTAATAGAAAGAAAAAAAGAATATTCTAAGAAATATTCTTTTTGGTGTAATATTTGATGCAATGGGTTGGAAATGCAATAGTTAAATACACCAAAAGCCACACTAATTTGGTGTGAAAGTTATATCAATTTGGTGTTTGTGGTTAGAGATGGTTTAAGTCGAGAGATAATTTGGAGAGAACAGACAACTTAGATCCATATTGCCCATTTTGCCTAAATAAGGAAGAGAGAAAATAAATAGCATTACAAATAGACTATAAAATAATAAAATAATGATACAGGAATATGAATAGTTTTTTCACCCACGGGGTTTGAGGTAAGTGACACTTGGATCCATATTGCCCATTTTGCCTCCATCATTAATATTCATTCACGGCGATACAAAATTAGATGTATTTGTCAGTTTTTGAAACATGTGAGTCCAAGCAGACTTACCTCAAACTTTATTGGTGAAAACGTACCTATCCCATATTTATAGAAATTTTTTGGGGGTCCTCCGAGGTTTGGTTAAATCCAGTTAAACCCCATATGGCTAAAATTTTTACACTAATTAGACACATTCAAGGATCTATCTTCGTGCATATGTGCCAATCTATGTTAACCTTTATTCAAGTTTAATTGATTCATTGTTATAGACAATTACTTTGTATCAAAATTTTCTATAAGGGTGCGTTTGGTTGGGGGGCATTTTACATTACTTCAATAATGTCATCTTCATTACCATGTTTGGTTATCAAGTAATATAAGATTTTGGCAATTCTCCAAAATCAATAGTAATTACTGTTAGTTATATAGGTGGTAATCTAATAATCACCATTTTCTTAGGTATTCTAAGATTACTTGGTAATCTTAATTTTGTTACAATTTTACTCTTAACTATTAAAATTTTTGGACAATAGTGCCCTTATTTTGAAAACAATTTACAAGAATATGCATTGACTATTTTGTCCTTATACACAATATTTTAGGAAATTATTACTTTTGTACTTCCATCAAATTACCCAAGATAAATGGCTGGATTTGGCCACCACCGTTGGATGCTGCAGTCGTGGCTAGAATGGCGCACGGTCGGCCATATCCAGCATCGAACGAAGTCGGCAGTGGCCCACTGGGTGTGTGGGGGTGATTTTTTTTAAATTTAAATTTTTATTATGGCTGGGGTGTTTTAGCAAAATCTCTAATCTAAAGGATTAAAAGAAATACTTCAAATAATAATAATAATAATAATATTATAAAAGAAGGGCAATTAAGTAATCTATATAACATATCCACCAACTTATTCTAATCTAACCAAACACATTTAATATAACATTCCCAATAATTTTTAAAGTAATCTATCTTTACATTAATATAACATTCATAGTAATACAATATTTTCTGAACCAAATGCACCCTAAAACTAATGTGAAACGAACACAATTTTCCAAGTCATTGTAGTTACTTTTGTTTTTATTGACAACCATTGACCTTGACTTTTGACTTGGAAAAATGAACTGTTAATTTCTATCGACATCCACCTCGACTTGGAAAATACTATTGACTTTTGTGTTTGCAACAATATTGCAGAACCATGGCTTGTCTTTTCTTTAAAATGTAAAATTTGGAAAATTAAAAAGGAATTATTCATTTATTCAAACATAAGACTCTAATAAACGTTTATTAGTAGCAAATCGATTAAAATAAATTGAAAACAAATCGAATTCATTATGTTTTTCAACTCAATCAACAATATTTTTTGAAATGCTGAGGTAAAGTTACCACTTTCATTAAGAAACTAACATAACATTATAGGTCAAGTTAGAAAAATTGGGATGAAATGAATTTCTTTGTGGAAATTTCTCTAACCTTAGACTCTATTTTGTTTCAATTGTTTTACTTACCAAAAAAAAAAAAAAAAAATGTCGGTGGAATTTTTGGTGGAAAGATATTAGTTTCAAGAAAGCCATAATGTGGATTGAAGCGGTTAGGAAAGAACATTTTAAAGTTGGAACTCAATAAAAGGATCAACGTTCATTGTATTGTTTTAGCTATCATGATACATCATCAATATTAAGTGAATAGATATATATTAAAAATCCGGTATATTTCTTTTCACGACTTATTTGTTATAAAATTGATCTAATATATGTCTTTAGATTCTTGATTTAGGTGTGTCGGTGGCTTTATGTCACAAATCTAATGTTTAAGAACTATTTCCTAGCTAAACATTTCAAGGAATAACAGTTATTATTCTTCATCTAAATTCCTTTAAAAAATTAATGATTGATTATTAAATAACAATAAAAAAAGAAAGACAGAAATAGGAAACTAAATCATAATTGTTGGGTACAAATTATCAAGGTTGGACAATTTTAGAGAGAAATTGAATTAACAAAGGATATTGAAAAAATCTGATAGATTCCCAAACCATATTGGAATCCTTACTAAGATTTGGTTATTGTTGTATAGTAATAAAAATCCAACTCAAGCCCGAGGAACCATAATGATCCTAGCTCGGATGCTGAGCCAAAAAAATCAAACAAAACACCAATCCAAGGCAAGTGCCAGCTTGTACCAAGTGTCGGCAAACTTCATCGTTCGCTGCAACACCTAACAAGCCTGTTAAACTACATTAAATGTCAACAATCAGTTTTATATTACCAATAACCCTCTAAACTAGTTAACACGAATATGAAGTATCTTGGGCTTGCTCAAACATAATGCACACACAACATTGTATACTTACTCAAACTCAGAGCACTATCTAGCTATGGATATAAAAACATTACAAAATCAGTAAATAATTTCATAAACAGCATTAGTAAGTAACAATTTAAATAGAACTCGAATTTTGAAGAAATAAACATCAAAACTTTATTAAGAAGAAAAACCTATATTAAATATTTCTTTAAATATATATTATATTTAATTATATTTTTAGTTGAACTAAGTAATTATATTATTATTTATTTATTTTATAATTACCGATATAAAACTAAGGTATAGCCCAAGTTTTGACTTAGCTACGTTTAAGTTGCCTATGTTACCCAAACCCATGCTAACAAAGAACCCATGTAAGTTAACTTAATAAGATTCAAAAGGAAAAATCATAATAATAGTAATAATAATAAAAACAAAAATTAAAGCTATATATATATATCGTCTGTATTATCAAGAATTTCATCTTGCACCAACTTGGCAAATGCAAATTAAATAGATAAAGTATGCTTGTAAATTTGAAATCAAACTAATTTTATGTTTACTTAGAAGATCCACCTTTCGATATGAATGCAATAGTGTTCTCTCCAATTTCTTGTCAAGCTTTTTCAAGGGTAATCCACTGGAAAAATGGAATCCGCAATAAAAGTTAAGTACCATTTTGACAGAGAAATAAATTAACGCAGAAGCTAAAGCCTAGAAACATGCTATTTCAACAACACATTGTTACCTCTCCTTTGTTATCTCTCTAATTGAACTCATAAATGTTTCCACTTACTGTCATATGGAGATTCAAAGTTAAAAGTTATCACAGCATAACCAACATAATAATCAAAATTAAAAGCGAACTCTATAAACTTAAATTCTTGCAAGCAAAAACAAAATTTTCCTACAATTAGATAATTCCAAATGATCAGTAGCATACCACAGACCTCTTTTCAAGAGACATCTCTATGCTTAGAAGCGCTCGAAATCAAATAGAAAAAACTTAACGTAAAACTTTAGATTCCAAGTTAAGTGCATCATCTCCCACCACTGTACTCAATGTAATAGAGAGAACAAACCCCAACCAGATCCAATTCCCTATCATGAGAAGTTAATAGGAAAACTTGGATCCAATGAAAGTTCTCAACAGATCCCCAAATTCAGTTATCTAAGCATTCTGATTGCTAATAATGTTAAAACAGACAATGAAAAGGAAAGAAACACAATTGGAATGCATAAAATGATAGGAATGACCATTAAGATCACTGGCTTGAAAGACCAAGACAGATCACTGACCATTTAAATCAACTTCTCCCCAACTATATATGGCCACTGATAGAAGTCCTTGCTTCTTCCATAAAAACCCCCTGAATACATTTTGAGGTGGTCAGGATTCTATATTTCAAAAAAAAAGAAACCAGTATATATAGATTAGCACATCACTCAGAAAGCTTTAACCAGTACAGTATTTTACATTGATATAAATTCCCCAAGATAGTCTAATATATACTGAGGTTAAAATAGAAATCAAAATATAAACCAATAAAGCAATTGATAAAAGGAACTTAAAAAAGTGATATATATGATTATATGAGCAAAAAATCGTCTTGAGCCTTATCAGACCCAAGCATGAAATATCTACTATGTGGCCCAAGGCCATGGCCCAATTCCAATTTGATCTACGTCAAGGTTTATGTCGTGGGTTAGACCCATGATACCAACTTAGCCTCTCCAGATTGGATCATCCAAATTGGGCCTCATCATTAGCCTACCTAGGGCCAGGTCCATTGGTCCATGATATCCTCTAAGGGTCCAAAATCCCACTAAAACTGTTGGACGCACTCAAGAATCAAGACCAAGCCAACTCCTACTTTTTAGGCTTTTTAGTTTTGTAACAATTTTTAGTTTCCACTCACTGTGTTTGTTAATTAGTTTCCTACTTTTCTGTATATTTTAAATTTAAGTCTTCCTTGTAATCTGCCTATATATTATTACGATCATTGAATGAATAACACAGTTCAAAATCATTACTTTTTCTCCTGTCTTGCTTGCCATTTTCACATGGTATCAGAGCAATAATTTTTTTTTTTTCTCTCTCAGTATTTCTTCACCATGTCTAATGCAAATCCTAGCACCAACACCACATCACCACCATCATCTTCACAGTCATCAATACCTATCAAAACATATCCTTATGCTATTCATCACTTAGATAGCCCTTCTACTATTCTTGTTACACCTCTATTGACAGGAGACAATTATGGGCCATGGAGTCGTGTAATGACAATGGCACTTCGTGCCAAAAGTAAGCTGAGTTTTGTTGATGGGTCACTTCCAATTCCACAAGAGAAAGATGATATTTCCAACTAGAGACGGTGTAATGATTTGGTTGGAAGTTGGATTCTTAATTCAGTCTCACCTGAGATCTGTCCAAGCATCTTGTATGCTAAAACTGCAGCACAAATTTGGACAGATCTTAAGGATCGTTTTTCTCAATCAAATGCTTCTAAGATCTATCAATTGAAACAATCAATCTCTTCCCTCAAGCAAGAAGGTATGTTTGTTTCATCATATTTCACACAACTCAAATCCTTATGGGATGAACTCAGTTCCATTGTTTGTGTCACTCCATGTATATGTGGTAATGCTAAAAGCAGTATTGATAAGCAAAATCAAGATTGTGCCATGGAGTTTCTTCAAGGACTCCATGATCGTTTTTCAGCAATTGGCAGTCAAATTCTCTTAATGGAGCCGTTCCCTTCAATTCAGTGTATCCATAATTTGGTACGTCAAGAAGAAAAACAACAAGAGATTAATATTCGAACAACTCCTAACATTGATTCGGCAGCGTTTCAGGCGTTTAAACCACCTTCTCGGCCATCAGGAAAGCGTCAACGTCCTTTTTGTGAACATTGTAACAAGCATGGTCATACTCTTGCCACATGCTACTAGATTCATGGCTTTCCAAATACGCAGGTGAAGAAATTAGGGCTACCTCCATCCACTTCCGCTACTAATCAATTAACACTTGAACAATACAACAAGCTTCTTGCACTTTTATCCAAAGAGGAATCTGGTGGATCATCGGTCCATTTGGCAGGTACAATTCTCACTTGTTTGTCCTCTTGTTGGATTATTGATTTAGGTGCTTCTAATCATATATGTACATCTCTTTAATTTTTTTCTTCATATTCTACTATTCATAAAAGCATGGCAGTTCAATTGCCTGATGGTTCTCATACGCCTGTGACACACATAGGCACAATTCATTGTTCACCATCACTTATTCTCACTAATGTTTTTCACATTCCATCTTTCAAATTCAATTTGCTATCTATTTCACAATTAACCAATTCAACAAATTGTGATGTATTCTTTTCATCTTCTGAATGTATATTTCAGGACCGAGCAATGAAGAAGAAGATTGGTCAGGGTAGTGCTCGAAATGGTCTTTTTTACCTAGATGCAGATTTAGTTTTAAATTCTGCTTTTTCATTCAAGCATTGTAATAAATTTGACCTCTGGCATTCTCACCTGGTCATCCATCTCGGTCTCGTTTTGATTTCATTGTTAAGAATTTTCCCATTATTATTGTGCATAAAGATTTTGTTTGTGATGTATGTCCGTGTGCTAAACAGTCGCATCTTTCTTTTACTCAAAGATCATCTTGTTCTTCTAATTGTTTTGAATTAATTCATGTTGACATTTGGGGTCCTTTTTCTATCCCGTCCAAAAATGGATCACGTTTCTTTTTAACTATTGTTGATGATTATTCAAGGTGTACTTGGATTTATTTAATGAAACATAAATCTGAAACTTTCAACATGTTAATTCATTTTTTTAATCAAATCAATCGTCAATTCAACACGAAAATTTCTCGTATCAACTCTGGTAATGGGCAGATTTTTCTTCCTCAACTTCAAACCATTCATTTAGACAATGGTACTAAATTTCTTTCTAAACAAATTCAAACATGGTTTCATGAAAATGGTATTATTCACCAACGTAGTTGCATTGCGACCCCCTAACAAAATGGCGTTGTAGAACGTAAGCATCGACATGTCCTTGATGTTGCTAGATCTCTACGTTTTCAAGCAAACTTGACTCTTTCTTTTTGGGGTGAATGTATTCTCACTGCCGCATTTCTTATTAACAAACTTACAACTCCGATCCTCAACTATAAATCACCTCATCAAGTTTTACTTGGAACTGTTCCTTCATACTCGTCTCTTCGAGTTTTTGGATGTTTATGTTTTGCTAAAAATATGAATATTCAACATAAGTTTGATGAGCGAGCCAAACCTAGTATTTTGTTGGTTATCCATATGGTCAAAAAGGATATTGCATATATGATTGCAAAACTCATCAAATCTATGTTTCTCGTGACGTTATATTTCATGAGTCAATTTTTCCATATCGCGATCTTCCATCTCCATCATTAAAAAATTCAATTACTATTACTCCAATTAATGATGATGGAACTTTTGACTACACTACACCACCGATTGTTCCCACTAATATTTCTTCTAGTGATTCTATCCCTCATAATCTAGTTGATTATTCCAATGATTCTCCACTTCATGACACACCCAATTCTCCACTATTTCTATGGATACTCCCTCTAATAATCCTTCAATGGCACCTAGTCCTCATCTTGATAATTCACCCAACTCTCCACCTATTTCCGAGGACACTCATTCTAATACTTCTTCTCCACTCGCACCTAGTTCTATAATAAATAATCATTCTCAACGAATTCGTTGTCCACCAGGTCATCTCAAAGATTATATTTGTAACCATATTTCACTTTCAACTGATTTTCCACTAGCCATCCCATCTAAGCCATTCTCATCGTGCTTTTCTAACAAATATTATTGAACATCAAGAACCACACTCTTATTCTCAAGCCATAAAATCTGGTGAATGGCGTGATGTCATGGCCAAAGAAATTCAGGCCCTTGAATCTAATAATACTTGGTCTTTATGCTTACTCCCCAAGGGAAAATCACCCCTTCGTTGTAAATGGGTCTACAAAATTAAATATCGATCCGATGGTTCAATTGAGAGATATAAAGCTCGTTTAGTTACCAAAGGTTATACTCAAGTTGAAGGAATCGACTATCATGATACCTTCGCACCTGTGGCCAAACTAGTTACTGTTCGTCTCCTTCTCTTCATTGCTGCCATTAAAAATTGGTCTGTACATCAACTCGATGTCAACAATGCATTTCTCCAAGGAGATCTCAATGAAGAAGTTTATATGAAACTTCCTCCCGGTTTCTCTCATAAAGGGGAGACTCGTGTATGCAAATTAAATAAATCAATCTATGGTCTCAAACAAGCTTCTCGTCAATGGTTTTTTAAATTCTCAACCACTCTTATTCATCGAGGTTTTCGACAATCTATTGCAGACTATAGTCTTTTTACATATATTCATGATCAGACTTCTATTTTTGTTCTCGTCTATGTCGATGATATTATTATCACTAGCAATAATGACGATGCCATCACTGAAATCAAACAATTTCTCGCTTAATCTTTTTCCATAAAAGATCTTGGCAATCTTCAATATTTTTTAGGTATTGAAGTGTCTCGATCTAAACAAGGAATTTTTTTTATGTCAAAGAAAATATACCCTTGACATCTTATCTGATTCTGGTATGACTAGTTCTCGACCCTCTGAATTTCCTATGGAACAACATCTTCGTTTATGACCAGAGGATGGTACTCCTCTCCCTGATCCGACAATCTATCGTCGACTGGTGGGATGTCTTTTATATCTTACGGTCACACGACTACATATACAATATGCTGTAAACACACTTAGTCAATTCATGCAATTTCCCCATTCGACTTATCTTGATGTTGCCAACCGGGTTCTTCGTTATCTTAAAGGTACTATTGGTAAAGGATTATTCCTTTCTGCATCTAGCTCTCTTACTTTTGTTGGATATGCTAACTCTGACTAGGCCGGTTGTCCTACTACACGTCGATCCACCACTGGTTATTTTACCATGTTAGGTTCTAGTCCTATTTCTTAGAAAACCAAGAAACAACCCACTATTTCTCGTTCTTCGCAGAATATCGTTCTCGCTGCACTTACTTCTGAGTTGCAATGGTTAAGATATCTTCTTTCCGATCTCAGTTTCAACCATTCACAACCAATTGTAGTTCATTGTGATAGCCAAGCTGCTATTCACATCGTCGAAAATCCTGTTTTTCACAAATGCACCAAACATATTGAGATTGATTGTTATTTTGTTTGAGAAAAAATTCAAGGAGGTCTCATTGCTTCTTCCTACCTACGTTCTAACAACCAGTTGGCGGACATTTTTACCAAACCACTTGGAGGTGATGCTTATCACCGACCACTTCGCAAGTTGGGTGTTCTTGACATTTCAATCCCAACTCCAACTTAAGGGGGGGTGTTGGACGCACTCAAGAATCAAGACTAAGTCAACTCCTACTTTTTAGGCTTTTTAGTTTTGTAACAATTTTTAGTTTCCGCTCACTGTGTTTGTTAATTAGTTTCCTACTTTTCTGTATATTTTAAATTTAAATCTTCCTTGTAATTTGCCTATATATTATTATGATCATTGAATGAATAACAAAATTCAAAATCATTACTTTTTCTCCTATCATGCTTGCCATTTTCACAAAAACCCTAATACATCTACTTCATACTTGGTATTTATCCTAATTCACTCAAGATCCTATATCTTATATGAATTAGGGCTCTCAATCTTAAAAAGATAGGTAAATTAGGGTCTTTCCTATTTACTAGAAATAAACTATTATGGACTCAAAATCCTACTAGGATTCGAAGATCCTACATCCACTATATAAGTAGAGGCCTTGCCTCTCATTAGAGAGCCATTATTCAATACCACCTACTAGCTCCTAAGTTCTTGGTCCTAAGAACTATACAACTATCTAGTCTTTGACTAAACTTCCGGTAACCCTTCCTTCCCCTAACCTTCACTAAATAGCCTCTTTCAGCCTTGCTGACTTGAGCGTCGAAGTACTTACAACAGACACCACACCGGTGTTTTACGTAAACTTCGCGCTTGTTTTCTTTGTATGCAGGTTCAGCGAATTGTCAGTGATCTTAACCTCACAGGATCAGTCCGTTTCGTAATAGTAGATTTTTACTGTGTACAATGATCAATTAGTAATTTGGTTTCTCATATTAAAATATGACAAATCAATAACTGAACTAATTAAAAAGCATATCAAGCAAAATTTAATTTGTAATTAAATATTATAATGTTGTACTCTCAAGCTTGGGACGAGAATAAAAGAAGATTTCAGTTTTTGTTGGTCGGATCCACTTATCGAGCCCCCGTTCTGAGATATCTTTACATTGATCCAATTTTCAAAAACAAAATCTAGATTTGAATTCACAACTTTCTAGGAAATTCTAAAAAAAATAAATTAAAAAGAAGTAAAAGAATTCAACTGATTGAAACCTAGTTTAATTGATATAATTCCTATGTGACGGCAACATTTGCAGATAAAAATGATTTAAATCTGTATTTCAATTTAAGGATAATGTTTTCATTTTTTTTTTTTACTATTTGTAACTGCATTTTTATGCTGTTACCAAAAGCTACCACAAATACCCTTATTTTTTGTACTGAGTTGCTGGAGCAAATAGATAGAAGAAAGGCTGGCATTGCGTTGAAATGTGATTGGGTTTGGAGATGGACTCGGTTTCTTGCAGTGCACGTTATAAAGTTATAGCATGTCATTGGATTCTCCATTAATTTCACTTCCTCTTTCATATCAAAGTTAAAACTTCCTCCGAGGTTTCTTATAAATTAAATATTAATTCTCCAAATTTATATTTGATAAAAGCACCGACAATTGATATAATGGAATAAAACCATTACACGAATAACATAAGCATATAAGATGTTTATTTATTATCTTGAAGAGAAATGATTGGAATTTACACCATTATTGTTGGTTTCATTTTTATTTTATTTTTTCATTTTTAGGGGCATTTTTGTCATTTAAATACATTTTTTTAAGTCAAATAATATTTAACTAATGGCATATTAAGTCAAAGGACCCAAATGATATTTTTGAAACAACAGTTCTTAGTTTTGAAGATCAAAATCAGAGGGGAAAAAAATACGCTTTCCCACCAAATTGAATTACTGTTAAAAAAATGTTACAAGTTACAACTTGCATGCAAACTTCTTGTTTTATAGCGTCACAAAATACTCTCAACTAGTCTCAAGTCTTCAACAAGCAAATCTTGCTTTTATGTGCTTTATCAAAATTGATTATTAATTAAAAATATGGACGTATAAAGTATCATAGTTTTCAAATTAAATATATATTTCATCATATATTAATGATTTTTTTTTTTTTTTTTTTTTAACAAACAATGAGTCATAATGTTATCTGTAACAGTCAGAATGTATCATAGATGACCTTTTTGTAAGCAATAGAACCTAAAAATTTTTGCGTTAGTTTTCTAAACAAATGACACTTCAATGATAATAACCCTTATTTCATCAATAAGATCAAATATAATAGAAAAGTTATAATACTATTCAACCTAAAATTTACATTTTTGGCAATAACTTCTATAAATATGATATTCTGTATCTTTTATGGATGATTATCACATAACGAATGAAAACATGATTCAATATTTTTTAATATTACATTGATGATTAAATATAAATAATAATATAATCCTTAAAAGATTAATAGAGAGTCACTAATTATTTTAGGTGATTGGCTCTTTTGAAATTATAAAAGATGCAAAATATCCAATTATATGACCAGCAACCTTTTGGTGTGTGAGTTGTCCAATAAGTTTAATATTGATGTGCTATCATAGGAAGACTCTTACATGCAGAGCTCATTGGGTTTTGGACAAAGGAAGACAAGCGAGGCACCATTGGATTATTCTGATCTCTTCTTCGGATCAAGGCTTTAGCTTTAGAAAGATGAGTAGAATAGTAACTTGCATTAAATTCATGTTGGATTTGAATTGGTTAGTTATCAAGTTAGTTATTACGCATGTATGCTTATATATATATATTAATTATGGGTTATGGATCATGTATTGGAAGGGAATTTTCAGCATGCGTGTGTGTTTGTGAGAAATTGCACAATTTGGATGATTAGAAATTAAATTGTGAGAAATTGCTTGTGGAATTGGTTGGAAAATCCAGCCAAATTTTGGGAAGGGCTGGTTTGTTTATTCTTGAATGGAGGATGAGGAAATTGAAGGACAAGGTTGGTGGAAACAGAGTTATTGTTGGGATGAAATGAAATTCTTGGTTTGGGTTGAGTTGGAGAAGTAGATATAGCTTGGTGGATGTGGGCCGTTGTTAAATTGAATAAAATCTTGGCAGTTTGTTTGTTAAACTCTTGACAAATTGAAGTATGGATGACCTTATAAAAAGAGATGGGCTCGGCCCAAATTTAAGTAGTTAGTGAGTGATGGGTATTTTGGGTTGGTTTTATAATTTCGAAAGGATATATTAAATTAGTTTTGAGTTTGTATATTTGGTGGGCTATGTTAATAATGATGAGGCCCATTACCATGTTTGGGGTATTGGGTTTGATTGTAATTGGTGGAAAGAATAATAGGAGAAAGCACAGTTTCCAAGGGGCAGATTGTCATTTCCCAAACGTTGAAGCACAGGCAGGGGGTTAATTGAAAGGTTTGAAACCTTTGGGACTAACTAAATTAAAGGATAAATACAAAGTGTAGATTGATATTTTACAAATTGTATACTTTGGAACGTTACATTCGTTTTTACATGCTAGAGTTATTAAGAATTATATGACACCCATATTTGAATACTTGCATAAAGACATGTAATATGATTGAAGGTTTTGAAAGTTCGGAGGTGCGATTGTGGAAGTTTTATTTGGAGCGTAACCACCTTTCTAGTACCTATTTCCCTTTCCAGACAACAACTAGTATCTATATTTGACCTCATACGCATGATGAGATGATCTGTCCTACCAAATGATGACGTGACATCCATCCTACCGGGACAAGGCGGACACCTGACAAGCCCCAGGTTAGATATTATAGGATACCATATCATGACTCCCAAAGGGTGGATTGTGGGTTGAGTATGGTTATCTAGTGATGAGTATACCATTCTGAGGTAGACTGCGGATGGTACCACCCCAAGGGTAGACTGTGGGTGAGATATTGTTACTTGACGCCTCGAGAGTAGACCGTGGGTCAAGTATGGTCATTCTGTGATACTTTGGCCATCCTGAGGGTAGACTATGGGTGGCCTAGTTGTTTGTTTGTGTTAGGGACTCTATGTACTAGTGTGGTGGTGATCATGGTCATAGTGGTTGCATTAACCGAATGAGTGGAATTTCTAGGTACCCCATGGGTATAGGCTGGGTCAGAAATTTGGTATGAGGGTGTGGGTTACTTTGTCTGGCATGAGTTGTACGAATTAAGGTTCTATGGCTTTCCTTATGCATGTTTTTAAGACTAAAAACTATTCTTTTTATAAATTGTATTATCCATTCACTAGGCTTCCCAACTCACTGTTTTATATTTTTGTCCCCAAGATTGTATACAGGTTACGTGAGGTGCATGCTATATGCTTTCGGTTGGCTACAGACGCATATTCATTGGCATGATGCTTGTACATGTTAAAGCACTCTGATACAATTATTTTATGTAAAACTGTTTTCTAAGATTTATATTTTCAAAACTCTTTTATTTTGTTGTACTAATGTCATTAAAGTTTATGTGAATGGAGTTTTATAAAAGGTTTTTGAAAAATTTTCACCCTCCTCTCGAGATCCTGAGTCTCTCGGAGCACCCGGATCCGATGGGGTAGGGACCACCCAGAAGGAGGCATGACAATCATTGACCATTTGACCTTGACTTGGAAAATACAATTGACTTTTGTGTTTGTAACAGTATTGTAAAACCATGGCTTGTCTTTTCTTTAAAACAAGAGAAACCATGACCTTAAAATGTAAAATTTGGAAAATTAGTAAGGAATTATTCATTTATTCAAACATAAGACTCTAGCAAATCGATTAAAAGAAACTCAAAACATATCTTTTTTCAACTCAATCAATAATTTTTTTTGAAATGTTGAGGTGAAGTTACTACTTTCATTAATAAATTAACATAACATCACAGGTCAAGTTAGAAACATTTGGGATGAAATAATTTTTTTTGTAGAAATTACTCTAACCTTATCTGCAAATAAGCTAATTGATTGAAAAGTCAAGTATTTATATTTGACTGTCGGTGGAAATTTAATTTGTTGGAAAGATAATAGTTTCAACCATTAAAAATCTGGTATATTTCTTCTCATAACTCGTTTGTTATAAAATTGATCTAATGTATGTCTTTAGACTTTTGATTTAGAGGTCACTATGGCTTTATGTCACAAATCTAATGTTTAAGAACTAATTAAATAATTCCTAGCAAAAAAATTAAAGGAATAATAGTTATTATTCTTTATCTAAATTCCTTAAAAAAAATTAATAATGAATTTTTCAATAACAATTAAAAAAAAAAAAAAAAAGAGTCAGAAATAGGAAACTAAATCATGATTGTTGGGCACAAATTATTAAGGCCTGGCAATTTTAGAGAGAATCTGAACTAACCAAGAATATTGAAAAAATTTGATAGATTCCCAAACCATATTGGAATACTTACTAAGATTTGGTTATCACTGTATTTCAATCCTCTTACAAATCAAAGATCAATTTATTGTAGTAAGTGATTGGTTATATATAAATGGTATTGATTGATTCAAATAATTAGGTATGAAAAAACAAGGAACAAGAATCCTCTTTTTGTTTTTTCCATCCTAGTTTTTTTCTTGATTTTCAAGGATTTCATGTAATGTGCCAATTAGAAAACTCAATAATTGATGTTTTATTTTAACAAATTGTAACTTATACACATCGTATTATTTACTCCTAGAATAACTTAAATCTCTTTCGATCTATATAACTTGCTTAAGAAAATAGTTCCTGAATCTTAAAAACCCTATTCTTCCTTTCGTCTATTTCACGCAAAATAAAACACAGACAATAGAGTTCATTCAAAATTCTTTAATTGAAAATCCAGACAATTTGAAGGTATACGTTTGTTATTATTATTCTTCTTAATTCATTTTCCAATCATTTTTTAATTTGTTTTCTCTATTTTGATACGAAATTTTTCACTATTTTTTTGAACAAATTGCAAAGAATTGCTATAAAGATAAGAGTGTATTTTTTTTTTTTTTTTAATTCGATTTACAGTCCCTTATTTAATTGGTTTTTCATTTCAACTATGGATATCAAAGCTTCTTATTTTTTTTTTTTAAAATCAAATGACTTGAAATTTTGAGATCAAAACAACTTCTTTTCCCTAATTTTTTTTTTTCAATAACAACGTATCCTTATAATAAAATTGAAAGGAAAATATATCAATTAAATAATCTGACCTTACCGAATTATAGTTATAGCCCTTTTCAAACTGTAAAAAGAAATTGCTTCCGTCATATGTTAATTGAGAAAAACTGATAGGAATGAATAGAAATAATGGAACAGAGTAATTTTAGTCCTTTTCAAACTTTAGTTTGATAGAATATGAAATTCTAATCTAGTAGTTGAAGAGATCAAGAGAAATGATACAAACAATTAAAAATAATACAGAAAAAAAAGGAAATTTTTTAGCTCAAAAGAAATTTGGGAAATAAAAAGTATTTTCAGCTTAGGTAGAATAATTAAAATTTGTCAAATCGAAATCTTAACCATTGAGTTTTTTAAATAATACACGGCGTTGGATCTTTGAAAGTTGATTTTCTAAGTAAAGACTTTTCTAGTTCTATTTCTATGCATTGGAAGTTAGAACACGCTCTTTCCTTTTAAGTGACTTTGAATTGATCATGTCAACCTAGAAGTAGAAATTGGCATGTATTATTTTTGTTTCAAATTTTAAAAATTAATTTCAAGTTGAACAAAGTTAGTTAGTGGATTGAAAAGTCAAGATATCAGGCCATATAACTTGGTTTCAGATTAATGAATTGATGATTTAAATATAATTAAAAGAGTAATACTATATATACAAATTGATGTGAAAGCCCTGTATTTTTGACATACCATTTACTCTAATCACTAATCACATTTAACTTTTAAACACACCAGTTTGTATGGGTGAGTTTATATGAAACGTTTGTACGTGTAGTATTATTTTAATTCAAAATATCATATTTCATTATTCATACCATAATTATCAATTAATGTCATCATATCATTTAAGAATGCAATATATGGACAACATACCTGTTCTGAGTCAAAAGCGTATCTATAATGTTATATTATTTGTCATTAACTAATTTGAAAATTTGGAAAACGAAGTATTTGTTGAAAACTTTGTCAAGCAATCTAAAGTCTACAACAGGAACTGTGTAAGTCAACAGCTTTGATTTTATTAAGCAAAGCTAGAATATTGGAAATTTAAGCCATAGCTTCTCTACTCCTATAGTCCTATATATATGCAGGCAATACCATCTTAATACTATATCATAAACAAAAATGGTAAGCATTATTGGTACCTCTCGTTCACTTTTTTGTTGCTTCCTCTTGATTATGGTCCTCCTCTTTAATCCACAGGCCACTTTTGCTGGGACCACTCATAGCAGTTAATATTCTCTCTCTCCCTCTCTCTACATATACATGTTTTTGTTTTGTATAACACACATATGGGGAAGGATCAGCAGCCTCATTTTTTTTTTTTTAACATAAATAATGACACAAGTTTTAGGCCATTAGATCTAGCACTTTGGGTGATTGAGATTCTATGCAACTAGCACATTTAATGCACTTTCAAAATAGCATAGTTTAGATTCAAATATAACCATTCAAATGATTTAATCTAACAATTTAAGAGTTGTGTCAAAACTTATGTAAAAGAAATGGGGCTCTTGAATATCTCTTTGGGGTGTATAAAATTAACTAGTTAAGAGCTAATAAAGATAAATTTCTAATGGAAAGGTTTTTGTTGATATTTTTTTAACGGTTTATTAGGTTTCACCATTTTCTATTTTTGATTTTTTTTTTTTTATGTGTTTTAACAGGTAATTTAAATGGGAGGAGACTTTTTGGTTCAGAAAGAAAACTAGCGACTGCCGTCCAACCAACAAAAGGCAAGCCCCGTCCTAGCGGTCCATTAGGAGATAGTCCGAATGTTCCCTCAAGAGGATAGCATTGGATCACTAGAAACATACTAAAAATATATCATATGAGTGCAAAACCACAAGTTAATGTTATAAATTTAGTCATGGAGATATGAGAGTTGTCTTAGTTAAGAATAACTTTATTAAAAGTACCCAATAAAAGAATCAACGTTCATTGTATTGTTTTAGTAACTCTAATACATAGTCAATATTAAAAATCTGGTATATTTCTTTCATAGATCATTTGTTATAAAATTGATCTAACATATGTCTTTAGACTCTTGATTTAGATGTGTTGGTGGCTTTATGTTTAAGAACTAATTACGTAATTCCTAGTAAAAACATTCAAGGAATAATAGTTATTATTGTTCTTCTAGATTCCTTTTAAAAATTAAATTAATTAATCAATAACAATAAAACTAGAAAAGAAGAAAGCCAGAAATGGGTTCAAAATTGGGAATACTACTTTTAGTATTCCCAAAAAAATTAAACAGTAAAATACCCAAAAACTCTGATTTTTGGGAATACTACTTTCAGTATTATTCAATTTCTTTTAAACCTTCTAAATTTGTTAATTTAATTAAATACCCCTAAATATTTTTTTTTAAAATTACAAAAACACCCCAACAATCCACATTTACTAGATTCCGGCCACCACCGTCGAAAAATGGCGGAGAATGCAGAGATGGCACACTCATGAATCGCCGTGTCGCCGATCTAGCCTTTTTCGGCCGGATACTGTGGATCCGGCCGGAGGCCGCGATCTAAACACGGCGGAGATCTTTGGCCGTAGCGATTCTGGTCACGACGGCCAACAAACGGACATCGTTGACCATCAACGACGACTGCTTGTTGGCCGTCGTTGACGAGCAAATACGGCCAGATCTGGCCGGAAAAGGCCATATCGGCACACAACCGGCAAGATCCAATCTGTCATGTGCCGATACGGTGACTCCAGCCACCCTCCGGCGGTTGTGGCCAGCTGTTCATATTTGAGGGTCTGTTGGGGGTGTTTTTGTTAACTTTTAATGTTTTATTATAGGGGGTATTTTGTAAAAAAACAAATATAGGAGGTATTTTATTAATTTATAAATCCAACATCGTAATACCCGCCCTATTCAATTTTTTTTTAATTTTTTTCAAAAAACTTTTTCCAAAAACCCCAAATTTTCAACCAAACGAAGCCATGATTGTTGGGTACAAATTATTAAGGCCCACAAGCCAAATGATTGCAAACTCGTCAAGCAAGGCCCAGGGGTCAGATAATTGATATGAGATTTGAGAAAAAGCGGTATTATTTGAGTCTGTCTTAATATCTTTAAAAGCCTCTCAATTAATTTTTAAAAATTAAAAATATACATTAAAGTGAAAATTACTAAAAAAACAAAAAAAAAAAAAAAGCGCAAATAGGCCTTAAAAAAGTTGACATGACCCGATAACATGATATGATCGTTAAAAGCGGCTTTGAGTGTCTCTTTATTGGACTGAGTCATTAATGGGTCAATCCATTAGTAACCCGTTTCATAACAGGCCATGTAAAGGTTTAGGCTTAAAAAATATTCGACCATTTTGACTTTTTGATTATATCTTCGTAATTTTAGTATAAAGTATTGGTTTCAATTATGGAACTTTAGTTAAAAAACGAATTGTATTTTATACACGACATTGAAATTTGATAATGAGACCTTAGTATTGGATTTTCTTATATTATTTTTATTTTTCGAAAAAAAAATTATTGATAATGTGTGGGGTTATATTATAATGAAGTTTTTATACATTTTAATATTTATGTGTTTTGGTATATAATTTAATATTCTAGTATAAATTTACTTAAAAGATCATATTATATTTCATTGTTTAATTCAAATGTTTAAAAAAATGAAAGTTTATGAGTCAGGTTTGGATAGCATGATAATAATAGTTGGGTTCAATATTTCATATTTAGACTTAATAAGCTAACAGATCAATTTAGTTTTAAAAAAATTGACATGATATGAGCCATAACCATTTTAACACGACCCATTGTCTAGACACAAATTTTCCTAAGAGTCGACTCATCTTCATTTTTTTTTTTTTTTTTTTTAAATTTTCTCACACACAAACTATTCAAATCCATCAATTAGACCAAAAGAAAAAAAAAATTGTGAGTTGGCAAACCAAAATAACTCTACTAAATTAAAGAAGCTTTAGTACATATGAGATTTATATTTATGTAAGAACTGGGGAAGAAGACTATACTGGTATCAGTGAAAAGTGAAAACAATCATTAATACATTAATTTTACTTGTATTAGTGAAAAGTGAAAACAACCATTAATACATTTTTTTTCTTAAAAATTTAAGAAGGAGAATGAGAAGAACCAATTGCAGCATAGAACACCACCATAACAAAACAAATTGTAGTTAAGTCACCCATGTCCAAGGCATCAGAGTACTATGCTTTCTTCCGTGCATCTTTGTCGCACCGGAGGAACATTGATTTGCATCACATCATCAGCATTAGTCTGGTGTCGATGTTGTTTTCTAATTCTCTAACACCGATGGTGTCGAAGAACAAGTTAGGTTGACGAATTTTTGGCCCCTTCAATCTGCTTTTGATTTTTTTTTTTCCAGACACCAGACTAGTGCCGGGGAAGACACTTTTCCAACATTTAGATTAATACATGACGCCATTTCCAACGTCTACGTTTTTCTTTCCCAGACGCATTCCTGTGTCCAGATATGTGGTGTTTTAAAGATATTCGTGATGAATTTATTGAAATGATTTAAACATTCGGGGGTATAAAGAGATTCTAAGAGGACTTAATTGAAAACATTTAGAAAAGAGGGGCTTATGAAAGTTTTCATTGCACTATCTAACTTATACATTTAATAGTGAACGATGACGTTTCAGAGTTAATTAGGGGATTATATAATATGTTGTCTTTCTCATCTTCACTTTGTTCAACTCCCCAATGTCATGTCCGGCCTATAGACAGTAAAATCTACATTTGAATCGAGGGATGATCTTGTGAGGACGAGATCACTGACAATCACATAGACCTATAAGGACAAAGAAAGCAAACGTGAAGGCTTAGGGGATACCAGTGTGGTGTCTGCCATAGACACTCCGATGCTTAAGTCAGCACGGTTGAAGGGAATATATGAGTGAGACTAAGAGTAAGAAAGGGTTTATTAAGAGTGTTTGGCTATGGCAAGACTATCATTGTAAAGTGGCTGGAGCGTGGCTTTACGGTGACTATGGGAAGTAAAGTTAATTGGAACTAAGCTTTACGACAAGGAAAGTCGGCAGTTCTTAAGAGCAAGAACATTGAGAGCTAAAGCTATGCGCTGTCTGTGAATGAATAATGAGAAGATTGACCTCTGTTTATATAGTGAGCCAAGGAAGTTTGAGTCCTTATAGAACTAGGCATTCTCATAATAGGAGTTTGAATGAATAGGTTATTTGTAGTGCTAATCCATATAGAAGTAGGAACACTAGTTCATGTAAGCTTAGGAATCTTGGATCAATTAACTAGGAAGTAAGTACGACTCTGAATCATATTTTGGAATGAATATGGGCTAATTGGTTGGAGCCCAATTTAGCTTTACTTGTAGAAAGACCCAACTTGCGGAATGGCCCAAAGCATAAGTTGGCTCATTTTGTATGGTAGCCTTAACCATAGAGTGGTCCAACTCGTAAAGTAGCCCAACTCGTGGAGAGGGCTGACTCGTGGTATGGTCCAACTTGTAGAATGGGCCAGCCCATAGAATGAACTTACAAAGTGGGCCATCCCATTGGATGTTCAATCCACAATATGGATTTTAAGTGTGGGCCTAACCAAAATTGGGTTAAGGCATTAGATCATATTTAGTATCTATTTCGTTATTGGGCCTAACAAGATCCATTACGATTTTTGGCCCATACACGACCCAAGCCCAAGTCCAAGTCCAAGTCCAAGTCCATACGAGGCTCAATATCTAGTTCAAGAGGTTTGACCCAAACTTGACCTAGAAGAATCAAAGAATATGCCAAGGAATCTTTCTAGAAGCTTCCATAATTTTTTTTACCAAAAAAGCAGCAGAATAGAACTAGGATTATATTGCTTGTATATTAATCCTAGCCATCCATCTAAATGGTTATGTACAAGTCTGAATCGTTAGATCTACTTGTAAACTCATATATAAAGCCAGCTAGTCTTAAGTTATTTTCATATATTCTAAGCATTGTATTCAATTGAGAATAATACAATAAAGTTTTTCTCTTCATCTCTGTTCTTCATGTTCTTATTTTTCTTTAAGAGTTTGTGGGTTATATAGGTTTACTTAATTTTCGATCTCTTGTTCATACACTAAGGCCACACGATTCTTTTAGGGTCGTGACAGTTGGTATCAAAACATTGATTTTCAGATCACATCTCAAAGGAGGGAACAATGGCTGGAAGCGATTGCAACTCGAGCGTTGCTAGCATAGGCAAAAGGATGCTCCTAAGAGAGAAAGAAATATCATGGCCATTCAAGATCTCGTGATACATTGAGATGCATGTAAGCCAAGTCAGCTAAACTTGAGTTGGCATTGGTGGACCATGCTGAGAAGCTAGATTGACTAGATCAATTTATGGAGGAAGTTGACAACAAATTGGACGAACTTGGAGATTCCATCCTTGATGATGTTAACAAGACTATCACAAAGAGTTGTCAAATGACCACCGACTTTATAAATCTTTCGAAGCTAAGGTGTTCGAAGCATTGGCCAAGCATCAATCACTATCAACCTCAGCAACAGTAATTTATCTTGCTGAAAAACATAATTATTGAAGTCTACCTCATAACTTGGATTCAATTTAGCAAAGTAAATATGTGAAAACAAGCCAGAATACAATTTATAAGACTTGTAATGCATTTTGACAAATCTAAGAAGTTTAAAACTAATGACAAACCTATAGAACTCAATGTGCAAGAGACCGACCTGTAAAACAAGACTCTTCTTGGCACCTTTCTTGGATTTGTTAGTCTGTTTTCCTTTAATGTAGTTTATACAAGTATCAAAGTCATTAAAGTCAAGAGTTTTAAGAACTCCATCATTTACTAGCCTTTTTTATCCTGTAAATTGAGATGTGTCATAATCTCTAGTGCCACCAAAAAAAAAAAAAAAAAATAGTTTTCACTCATAACTGTACTTTTAATAACATCACTAGCATGTGAAGTCATCAAACTATAAGGATATTATCACTTAAGTGAATTTTAAATCATCCATAGTACCATATCCAACAATAGACGAGTTCTTAATTAAATTAAAAGAACTACAATAAAAGTTGAAAGAGTATTCACAAGGTACAAGTTTAGAAACAGAAATTAAATTCCTAGAAAAACTAGTAATACAAAAGGTTCGTTTTAAATCCAAAATAAAACCAGTACTTAAAACATGTCTATAAGTTCCTATTGCTTCCACATGTGAAGGCATCTTATTTCCTGAAGTGATGTTGCATTCACTTCCCATCGGTTTCCTTTAGTCCAAAAAACCCTGGATGGTATTAGAAACATAGATTGTTGAACCAGAATCAATCTACCAATCATTATGAGAAACACAAATCATATTAAATTCATAACACACAAGAGATATGAGATTACCTTTCTTGTCAAGCCAAACCTTTCTTTTAGGACAATCCTTCTTCATGTGTCCTTTTTTTTTTTTTTTTTTTTAACAAAAGAAATACTTGGTGTTGTCCTTATTTCCTTTGCTCGAAATCTTATGCAACTTACCTTTTCCCTTCCATTTCTTGTTCTTGCTTGAAGTGTACTTGACATTTTATGCCACTGGATGTGTAGTTTCCTTCACTTCCAGAATCAATCTCCCTCCTCTTGAACACATATGGTCAAAAGCTCATTAATTGATCATTTAGCCTTTTGTATGTTGTATGATATCTTGAAAGGAGTATAATGAGATGAGAGAGAGTCAAGGGCATAATGCACTAGGAAATCATCATTAATCTCTAGTTAAGGGACTTCATTTGAGCAACAATGTCCCTCATCTTCATAATGTGCTCACAAGCTCCTTTAATACCGGTGAGCCTCATGGATATCAACCTATTCATACAGATGCTCCCTAATGCCTTATCTGATGTTTGAAACTGAGCCTAAATAGCATCCATCAAATCCTTGACGTTCTCACATTCCCAGTATCGACCCACGAATACTAGTCATAATATGATATTTGATAAACATCATGCTTAAATTGTTGGATCGCTCCCACCATTCATACAAAACAATCTCAGCTGAAGTAATAGTATCTATAGGTGTAGGTGGCTCTTCCTTATGAGGAGCATAGTCAAGATCAATGCACTGTAACGCCCACTTGAGGTACGTAGCTAGTATTTGTTGAATTACCCAAATTGTTGATGGTTTGCCCTTAATTCAATTTGTATGTTGTTGGTATTGTTTGATTGACCCTTAGTTGAAGTGATATGTTGGTTTGGTAGAGTGGTTGCCCTGAAATTGGAGAAGACTTGGCGAATTTTGGAATTACAGTCTTCGCCGCGGCGACGTAGGCTCTAGATTTCTTCACCGGGGTGAAGAAACTTGTTCATCACGGCGAAGAGCTGAAATTCTTCCTCAAGTTTCTAGAGAATTTTTCCATAGGGGCAAAGTGACCATTCTACCCCTAATTAGCAGGAAAAGTGGGGAATGAAATGTAAGGAAATTTCATGGAGAATATTTTAGAATGGGGGTGTGAGTGCAAAGAATTAAAGGATAAGGATGAAATTTTTGAAAAATGTGTAAGGGCAAAATGGGAAGAATGAGTATAATATGTGATATTTAGGGGATTAGTCTTAGAAACCCCCTCATTTCTCTACTTCCACCACCACTTACATTCTTCATTTTCTCTCAACTTTCATTCAATCACCTAAGGATCTTTTAGGGCTTTTGGTTGGATCTTGGTAGAGAGTTGATCCTAAGCATCGAGAGGTAAGGATTCATGCTTTAGTATAAGTTTAAGTTGAGTAAGTGTTGAGTTCTTATTAAGTTTATGCTTAGGAATTGAGAGAAGAAGCAAGTCCAACAAGTTAGAGAACTCCTTGTGGAAGAACTCAAGCAAAAAGGTAAGTAAATCTAACCCAACCTAAGATTTAAGCAATCAAATGAATTGTTATACATTTATATGCTTATGATTTTGAGATTGATTGCTGAGAATGTGTTTGTGGGTGAGTTGATGGCTCTAATGAGTGATTTTGAGCCATGAGAAGTGGAGTTAAGCTTGTGATGGCCAAGGGAAGTTGGCTGAGTTTTAGAGAGGCATTGAGTAAAGAAATTGAAGTGTTTTCTTTGACAAGTTGAGAGCTTGTTTAAGGGGGTTTTTACTCCTAACATGGTTGATTCGAGAAAGAAAGAGAATTGTAATTAAATTAGAGTTTGTTTATGCATGCCATGTGTTTGATGAATTGTCCAATAGAAGTGGATACAATATTCTCATTCATTGATGTATTATTATTAATTGTAGATGGTAGAGAGAAACTTATTTTTTATGCTACATAACATCTATGAGTCTACCATTTGCATTTAGAGAGAATGAGAAATGAGCATGAGTTGTTTATATACATGTGTGTTCATATGTATGAGAGTGAGTTTATAGAGAAAGAAAAGTTAATAGAGAGCTTGCTCTAAGAGAATAAGAGAATAGGTTGTTGCGATGGGGAACCATGAGTGATAGAGACGCTCACATACATGCCGCCACGAGCGAGCGACATCAGAGAGAGATAAAGTATTGGTATAGTCCGTGAGTGTGTATGTGGATTAGGACTTTACTCAGCAGAGTATACCTACATGGACGCCGCCACGAGTGAGCGGCCATAGCAGAGAGATATAGTATTTGTGCAGTCCGTGTAACGCCCCGCTTGAGGTACATATTTAAGATTTGCTGTATTACTTAAAAGTTCATTGATTCAGTTTCAATTGAGTTTGTATGTTGTATTTGTTAAGTGTTTTCTTTGAAATTGGTTGAGATTTGGTGAATTTTGGAAATCCAATCTTCGCCAGGGCGAAAGAGAATCTTCGTCGCAGCGATGAGGTGCTACACCCACGGGTAGGTTCTGCCTTGTTTCGCCGGGGCGACGGAATGTTCTTCGCCGCGGCGAAGAGCCTAACAACAACTTTCTTGAGTTTTCTAGAGAATTCTTCCTTTGGGGCATAATAACCATTCTACCCCTAATTAGTAGGAATAGTGGGGAGTAAAATGTAAGGAAATTAAGTAGAGAATGTGTTGGTAATAAGGGTGTATTTGCAAAGAATCAAAGGATATGGATGGAATTTCTAAGGAAGAGCAAGGGCAAAATGGGAAATGATGGTTATAATATGAGTTAAAAAGAGTTAAGTGTAGAGAAACCTTTTATTCATTCATTTCCACCGCCATAACCATTCTCTAACTTCTCTCAATTCTCCATCCAATCTTCCAAGATTTCCAAGGACTTTTTGAGTAGTTTTGAGTAGATTTTTTAATCTAAAGCATCCTAAGGTAAGGAATCTTGCTTTAGATGAGAGTTTTAGTATGTTTTGGTTAAAGTCTTATGTTGTTGTTGTTGTTGTTTAAAGTTGTAGAGAGAAATCAAGCTACCAAAGGAAATGAAAAGTGTTAGAGAAGCTATTCCCTCACAAGGTAAGTAAATCCAACCAAGTTGAGTTTTGAATAAGCTTTTGAGTAGAGATTGTGTATGTATATGTATGTATTATGCTTGCTGAGAAATTGAGAAGTTATGAGTATTTATCTATGTTGATAAGAATTTAATTGAGTTATGAGAAGTGTTGTGATTGCATAATGATGAGTTGAGTTTGAGTTGAAGTTGGAGGAGTTGTGTATGAATATTTTTGGGAGTGTTTTCTTTGGAAGGAATTATAGTTGTATGAGTGAGTTTTCCTCCCACTTTGGATGATTAAAGAGAAGAGTAGAGTTATAGATAAGTAGAGCTTTGGTATGCACATGAGTTGTTTGAGGAAATGCCTAAGTGAAATCTGTCCTGTTACAGCCGTGACTTTCTAAGTAAATTTTGGAAATCTTACGTATTGAACTGAGCTGAGAAAATCAAAGTTGTAGCCCTGTTTTTAAGCTTTAAAACGAGACTAAAACCGTAGCAATCCGATGTGTATAACGCAAGTTATGGCCTTTTTAGTGTGACCTGTGCAGAATGACTGTTTTGACGAAATCTTGTATTTGGCATTTCATTAGTGCATTAGTGAGCATGAGCTATCCATACACATTGTTTATGCACTTAAGAAGTAGCTTGAGACACAGTAGAGAATGTGAGTATAAGCTACTTTAAGAGTAAAGTGAGAGAAAGAGAGAATGAGCACTAGAGAACGGAGAGAAAAGAGAATAGAGTAGGTTATGCGATGGGGAACCCGTGAGTAATAGGTAGAGTTTCCCGCATGTACGCAGCATTGAGAGAGCGGCATGAGTATGAGAGAGAGAAAAGTGGTGTAGCCCGTGAGAGTGCATGCGGATAAGGGTTATACCCGAGAGAGAGATTATATACTCACATGGCCAAGGGTTCCGAATCCATGCATAACCGAGTCTGATCGGCTAAAATGAGTAAAAGTCACGTAGAGTGGGAGCGAGTCCCGGCCGTGCCTCCGGTAGGATGAGGTCGTGACTACTAGAGAGAGTTAGTAAAAAGAGTTATGAGAAAGAGAAAGTAGTGAGAAGTATAAAGAGAGAGTAAATGAGAATTGTAAGGAAAGAATTAGAGAGAGATAGTTACGGGGATAGATGCGTAGAGGATTTACTTACTGAGCATTAGTTGTGCTCACCCCGTTGTTTTTCATGTTTTGCAGGATCTAGGTGAGGACACGGTCGGATGGGCGTCGGATGGGCGTCGGCAAGCGAAGGGAAATGGCTACACTGCCACCCTGTTTTGATGTTTTGTACATGATACAACTTTTTGTATTTAAAGAATGTATATATTTAATAAAAGAAAAATTTGGGCCCAACCTTTTTATGCTATTTTATATGTATTTTATTATATACATGTTTTATGAGTATTTGAGTAGAAAGAGGCTATTACAGTCCGTTAGTTGTGCATGTAGATGAGGACTGTACTCACTCACATGGCTAGGGTTCCGAATCCATGCATCAACCAAGTCCAATCGGCAAATAATGAGAAAGAATGAGAGAGAAAAAGAAAGAATGAGCAAGCATGAGAAAAGATAGTATAGAAAGAGAGAAAGAGCATAAAAGAGTAAAGTGAGGAAAGAAAGCAATAGAGAGAGAGAGAGAGAGAGAGAGAGAGAGCTAGTGTAGTGGATTTGCTTACTGAGCAATTAGTGCTCACCCCGTTGTTTTCCATGTTTTTGCAGGAAACAGGTGAGGAGCGGTCGGATGGAGGTCGAAAGGTGGAGGGACATGGTACCACTATCTACTAGTTTTGAGTTTTGTATATGAGAAATTATTTTGTAAAGAACTCAATGTATATAGTAAAGGAATTTTCGGGCCCACTACTTTTTCTTATTTATGTAAATATTATCTTTAATGTATAATATTTTCCAATTATATGAGTATGAAAGAGTTATTACATGCACCCTAGATGAAGAAGGACAACCTCCTTCCACTTCTTGTAGTTGTCACCACTCAAGTAAGAAACTTTATCCTCAACCATCATCAAAGTTTGATCAACTATAGATATATCAACATATATGCTTACTAAATAAAATTATGAGGTACAAACCATCAACAACAATTACAAGTTTACCAATGTAAAACAAATAAATAATCTTAAATAAATTGACATACCATAAAATCTCCATGTGGGTAAAGACATTGCATATTATGATTTATTATCCTTTAACGATGAAACTAGAAATTATTAGTATTTCATAATACCTATGGGCTGATTAAGAAATAAAAATAATTTCCATTTCATCCTAGTTAATCATGAAAATTGTAACATTCCTTACGGATAAAATGAATATACTAATATGATTAACTACAAATTGGTGTCACTAACTTTAATATGACCATAATAACTATCATTTAGTGCATATATTGTCATAATTAATATAGATGGCAATGGGCCGGGCCAGGACCAAGTACCCCTTGGCCTTGGCCTGGGCTCAACCAAAGCCCGTTGTTGGGACGTCGGGTAATGCCTAAGCCCGACCAGACAAGCTTTTTGTAACTCCCAGTCCCTGTCCATGTTAATTTCTATAATTTATTTTCTCATGGGTAATCTTTGATGTATTTTTTTTTTGCATTTATATTAACTTAATTAATAGTATCTCCTTCTTTAATCACCATATTTTTTATGTTTATAGATTAATATGGTGGCCAAGGGATCTTGGGTTTGACTAAAATCGCAATTGATTGTTATCATAAATCCATTTCAAAATCATAATAAAATAAAATAAAATATTAATTTTTTTAAATGACAAAAACTCAAGCTGGACTAGGCTAGGCCTTGCGATGGCTATCCCGGGCCCGACTTGTACCCGAGGGCAAGCCCTAAAACCATACCTAGGCCTGTGCCTAACCCTTTAAGTGGCGGGTAATGCCTAGCCCGTATGGGTTGGATAGGGTACCCAGAAATCCGGGTACAATTGTCATCTCTAATAATTAAGATGTTGTGGCCACTATCAATTATTCTAACATATACAATCATATGACATCACAAAAATGAATACATACCTCACCAATTCCCATTACTATGTATTTGAACTTGGAGTGTTCGCAACTTCTTAGATTTTTTTCAATTTATCCTGAAGTACAACCATTTTCTTAAGCCGAACAAGGCTGTTGCTTATGAGGCACAAACAGGTGAATTTATCCTAGAAGCGGAAGAACTACTAAAATTGCACAAAACCCTTACAAGGGTTTATAATAACACAAATTAAAACAAGAATAGTTCATTATTCATGCATAAAAGACCTACACGCGCCATTTCAACCCCATACGCTTCAACATGCACCTCCAGAACAGGTCGCCACGTTGAAACAAAGCCTTAGAAACCCATTCATGCGCCCACACACGCTATCTCACTCCACTCATGTGCCAAGTTCAAAATCGAGTCAATTTGACTAGTTGATAGTCAACTTTGGCCGTTGACTTTGATCGTTGATCGTTACTTTGACCGCTAACTAGATCAGTTGACCCAATTCAACCTTAGACCGGGTCAGGTTGACCCGGTTTGACCATATATCAGACCAGGTTGACCCAGTTTGACTCTTTTAGCCCATTGACAGATTTGTTTGGCCCGGTTTGACTCTTAAAGGGCTGGATTGACCAATTTAAGTGGATTGGGCTGAATGAGATGGGCTAACCAATTTAAAGAAATTGGGCTTGATGAGATGGATCAACCAATTTAAATGAATTGGGCTTGCACATTTTAATTGATCAATTGGGCTTTACACTTTAATTTCTCAATTTAATAGGATTGGGCTAACTTTAATGGACTGGGTTTTGGGTTGCTAAAACCCAGAAAATTGACTTGTTTTCTGCAAATTCCAGCCACCATTTTCATGGCTGTAGAGGTTGATTCTGGCCAAATTTTCGACGATTTATGGGTTGAAAATTTGGCGTGGACTGATGGTATCCACACACATGAACTATATCAATTTCAATTTACATTCATCAATTGCAAAATCCATCAAATATGAAGAATCAAATAGCACCCAAAACCATACTCTATATATATATATATACACTACAACAACTATGCTAAGCAGAGATTATAAACTCGCTCTAACACCAACTGTAAGATTTCAATATATACAATCACAAAATCTCAATTCAGATACATGTTCATAAGTATTTATAAAACACAAAAGAAGTAAATCAATACTACTAACCTCCCACCATAGCAAATTGTTGTAGATTGTCTTCTTGGTTTTCACAATTTTGTCTTCTCACAGTCTGCAAGTTCTTCCAATTCAATGCAATTTCACAATGTGATGATTTTGAAATAATAGATAATAAATAGCGTGAATCGGGGACCTGTGATTAGTCCCTTTTATGCATAAGTTTTTCCATCAAAGACAACTGCTAAGCAATAACTGCTGCAGTTTAAAAGTTTGTGAAATTACAAATAAAGGTTTTGGACCAAATAACAAATATGGGTAATTAGAATTTTAATTAAATTAAAAATTCTAACAATAATCACTTTGCATCAAAATTTTCTTAGGGCATGTTTGGTTAGGGGTAATCCCCAATTACTGATGTAATGTCATCTTTTATTACTTGATTACCATGTTTGATTGTCAACTAATATAAGATTCTTATAATTTTTCAAAAACTAATGGTATTTACTATTGGTAATATAGGAGGTAATCTGATTACCTTTATTTTTTTAGGTATTTTTTAGATTACGTGATAATCTTATTTTTGTTATTATTTTATCCCTAACTATTAAAATTTTTGGATAATAATGTCTTTGTTTTAAAAACACTTTATAAAAATGACTAATGAACTATTTCATCCTTATATACAAAATTTTTAGGAAATACCCTTGCACTTTAAAAAATTACCCAAGGGTGGTGGTCGGATTTAGCCACCACCACCGGTAGCTAACGACTGGCCACCACTGTTGGCTAACCACTACTGTCGGCCGACATCAGAACAGTGCACAACCAATTAGATTTGGCCGATTGTCTACCGATATGGTCGTTTCTACCCAAATCTCTAGCCGAAAACTGCCAGAGCCTCATAGATCTGATCTAACCATCATTAATGACCAAACGGCCAAATTATGGCCGTCAACGGCTAGAACATTGGCCGTTAACGATCAACTCTGGCAGTAGATCTAGCAATTTCCAACCAACCAAACATATTAATATAACATACCCACCAACTTATTTCAACCAGCCAAACGCATTTTCTTAAGCATTTTTAGTAAGCTTCACAGTAATTTATCTTTTCATTAATATAATATTCCTAATAATATAATATTTCATGAATCAAACACATCCTTAAAGTAACGTGAAACCAACATAACTTTCTAAGTCATTGTAGTTAGTTTGTTTCTATCAACTATTGACTTGGAAAAATGAACGGTTAATTAATTTCTATCAACATCAATTTACCTTGACTTGGAAAATACAATTGATTAATTTCTACAACGTCCATTTACCCTGACTTGGAAAATACAATTGACTTTTGTGCAGCATCCATTTACCTTGACTGGGAAAAGACGATTGACTTTTGTGTTTACAACAGTATTGCAGGACTATGACTTGACTTTTCTTTAAAATATGAGAAACCATAACCTTGAAAAAAATGTAAAATTTGGAATTATTCATTTATTTAAACATGAGACTCTAACAAACATTTGTTGAAGAGTATTGTATTCATTATCTTTTTCAACTCAATCAACAATAGGTTTTCAAATGTTGCGGTAAGGTTACTACGACTTTCATTAAGAAATTAACATAACATCATAGATCAAATTAGAAACATGTGGGATGAAATAAATTTCTTCGTGGAAATTTCTCTAACCTTATCTGCAAATAAGCAAGTTGATTGAAAAGTATTTAGACTTGAATGTCGGTGGAAATATTGGTGGAAAGATATTAGTTTCAAGAAAGCAATAATGCGGTTTGATGTAATCAGGAATTAACATTTTAGGGTTGGGAACTTAAGAGAATGGTTTTGTTAAAATTACTCAATAAAAGGATCAACGTTTGTTAATAAAGTCCATTCAAAATTCTTTAATTGAAAATCCAGACAATTTTAAGGTATATATTTGTTATTATTATTCTTCTTAATTCATTTTCCAATCATTTTTTAATTCATTTTCTCTGTTTTGATTCAAAAAATTTCACTATTTTATTGTACGAATGGCAAAGAATTGCTATAAAGATAAGAGTTTTTTTTTTTTTTTAATTCGATTTACTATCCCTAATTTAATTGGTTTTTCATTTCAACTATTGATATCGAAGCTTCTCATTTTTGAGATCAAATGACTTGAAATTTTGAGATCAAAACAACCTTCAGTTGTTCGTTTCCCTAATTTTTTTGTTTAAATAACAACGTATCCTTATAATAAAATTTAAAGGAAAATATATCAATTAAATAATCTTATATAGCCCTTTTCAAACTCTTATTTGATGTGAAAAGAAATTGTTCTTGATTGAGAAAAACGGATAGGACAATTTAAAAATATTTGACTATCTCAAAGTGACGTGCCTTGTACTCCTTTAACAATGCAATATATTGACAACATACCATTCTAAGCAAGCATGTATCGATAACGTTATATTATTCGTCCACTAACTAATTTGAAATTTTGGAATAGGAAGTTATTTTGTTGAAAACTTTGTCAAGCAAGTCTGAAGTCTACAACTGGAACTGTGTAAGTCAACTTCTTGTTAAAATTTTCACAAGCCATGGTCCCATGAAACTGTGAAAGTCCAACTAGTGTTAAAGCTATGATTTTATTAAGCAAAGCTAGAATATTGGAAATTTAAGCCATAGCTTCTTTACTCCTATATATATGCAGGCAATACCATCTCTATACCATATTATAAACAAAAATGGTAAGCATTATTGGTACCTCTCGTTCACTTTTTTTTTTGTTTCCTCTTTAATCAACAGGCCACTGTTGCTGGGAGCACTCAAGGCAGTTAATACTCTCTCTCTCTCTCTCTCCATATACATGTTTTTGTTTTGTATAATATATTATATATATATGGGGAAGGATCCGCAGCCTCATTTTTTTTTAACATAAATAATGACACAAGTTTTAGGCCATTAGATCTAGCACTTTGGGTGATTGAGATTCTATGCAACTAGGCACATTTAATGCACTTTCAAAATAGCATAGTTTAGATTCAAATATAACCATTTAAATACTTTAATCTAACAATTTAAGAGTTGTGTCAAAACTTATGTAAAAGAAATGGGGCTCTTGAATATCTCTTTGGGGTGTATAAAATTAACTAGTTAAGAGCTAATAAAGATAAATTTCTAATGGAAAGGGTTTTTGTTGATATTTTTTTAACGGGTTTATTAGGTTTCACCATTTTCTATTTTTGATTTTTTTTTATGTGTTTTAACAGGTAATTTAAATGGGAGGAGACTTTTTGGTTTAGAAAGGAAACAAATGACTCCTGTCATGCCAAAGATAGGCAAGCCCCGTCCTAGAGATCCATCATTGGCCAGTCCACCATGACATCTTTAGATAGTCCTAATGTTCCCTCAAGAAGATAGTATTGGATCACTGAAAACATATTAAAACTATCTCATATAAGTGCAAAACCACAAGTTAATGTTAAATTTAATTATGGAAGAAATAAGATTTGTCATTGTTAGTTATCGACAGTTTGAGAATGACTTTGTTAAAAGTACTCAATAAAAGGATCAATGTTCATTGTATTGTTTTAGTTACCATGATACATAATCAGTATCAAGTGAATGAATATCTATTAAAAATATGGTATGTTTCTTTCATAAATCATTTGTTATAAAATTGATCTAACATATGTCTTTAGACTCTTGATTTAGATGGTGGTAGCTTTATGTCACAAACCTAATGTTTAACAACTAATTAAGTAATTCCTAGTAAAAAATTTCAAGGAATAATAGTTATTATTGTTCTTCTAAATTCCTTTGGAAAAATTAATAATTAATTAATCAATAACAACAAAACTAGAAAAGAAGAAAGTTAGAAACAGAAAACTAAATCATGATTGTTGGCTACAAATTATTAAGGCCCACAAGCTGAATGATTGTAAACTCATTAAGCAAGGCCCATGAGTCCGATAATGGAGTTATGAGATTTGAGGAAGAGCGGTATTATTTGAGCCTTACCTAAAAAAAATCACAAATAGGCCTAAAAAGTTTTGACACCATAAGATGATATGAACTTATTCGTCAAAAGCGGATTTGGGTGTACCTTTATTGGTTTTGAGTCATTAACGGGTCAACCGTTAATAACTGGCCATGTTCGGGTTTAGGCTTAAAAAACATTTGACCATTTTGACTTTTTTATTATATTTTAGTAACTGTAGTATAAAGTATTTTTAAAAAGTATAATAAAGTAAACAAGATGTAATGTTTTGATTATTTATTTCATTTTGTTTTTGAATTTAACAAAATATTTTGATTATTTTTTGTCTCCAGTCATCTTATTTAATTTCAATATAGGTAATATCAATTTTAATTTTTTACTTATAAATTTAATGGTGAGATGTGATGATGTTATGCTTTATTAATATTTGTATATGGTTTCAATGATGAAACTTTTTTCAAAAAACAAATTTTATTTAATACACTACATTGAAATTTGATAATGAGACCTTAGTATTGGATTTTCTTATATTATTTTTATTGTTAGAAAAAAAAATTATTGATAATGTGTGGGATTATATTATTATGAAGTTTTTATTCATTTTAATATGTATGTGTTTAGGTATATGATTTAATATTCTAGTATAAATTTATTTAAAAGATCATATTGTATTTCACTGTTTAATTCAAAAGTTTAAAAAATAAAAATTGGGGGAGGGAAACTTTTAATGATTTGTGTTTGGGTTTGGGTAACGCAATAAAATAATAGTTGGGTTTAGACTCAATAAGCAAATGGGTCGATTTAGTTTGAAAAAAATTGACGCAATATGAGCCAAAACCATTTTAACTCGACCCATTGTCATGAGAGAGGTCTTGGATTTTGAGTAAATAATTGGAGTAACTAAGGCAAATGTATTTTAAATTTGGAAGATTTTTGTAAAAAGAAAAAAAATACTAAGAAGAATTAGAAAATCTAATATTTAACTTATATATAACAAACAAAAATTAGATTTATATGGAAAAGCAATAAATGCCTCAACGCCAATCCAAAGTTGTTCAGGTTTGCTACGATGCATTTTAAGTACAATTAGACAATCTGGATCCAATTGTGATGGCAATGATCTATCCTGGTATTCTTGCTGACTGAGGTACCTTAGCTCTCTAAAATTAGGCTCAATGCCTCAAAACCATGCGTCATATTATTCTTCTCTCTGATTGAGTTATACACTATCAAGATTCTCAAATTGAGCATATCTGAGAATGGATGAGAAGAAAAGTTAAGTGTATCTCTCTTGTATTGGACATGTCAAAGCATATGCCTAATCCAGTTTTTTGTTCCCTAACAATTAAGATCAAATCATATGAGCTAGGTACATAAAAGTTTAAATCAACTGGTTAATTATTTGTCAAATTATATATATATATATATATATATATATATATATATATATATATATATATATATATATATAGAGAGAGAGAGAGAGAGAGAGAGAGAGAGTACAATATTGAAACCCCACACAAGTTTTAAATAACTCTAGAAATTTTACTAAACTGATAGCTATATCTCTATTCACATGTGTACACAAAGTTACATGTTAAAAAATGGTTACCTATTGAGTATTAATGTGTACATTATATTAGTTAACTAGTTAAAAAGCCCGCGCGTTGCACAGGTTGCTTATGAAATTGGTTTTGACATCATATTTGTTTGAATAATTGGATGTTTCAATTGGTTGATATCTACAATAGAGGTACATACATTGTATGGATTGGAAATAATCTACTGAATCTCTTAATTATGTTAGTTATAAATTATCGAATATACCAACATAATTTGGAAATTATACAATATAAATAGTATCCTAAGACTAAGTATAATAATAAATTAGAAATTATTTGTGATACTACTTAATTTAATTTTCAATTAATAATTAAAGTAATAAATAATAGTATTTTCATATAAATATTACATGTCAATGTATACCCATTTAATCCATTTAAGTATTATTAAATTGTAATGTTTTGTGAACCGAATAATTAATGTTGAACCAACGGTCCTACCGTTTTGCTTGAAATTTGGGTTACTATTTATTTAGGGTTAATATTAAATTGTAATATTTTGTGAACCAGACAATTAATGTTGAACCAAGGGTTCGGCCGCTTTGCTTAAAAATTGGGTTACTATTTATTTAGGGCTTTCTTCATTTCCCTTTTAGCAGGCATATATTTGCGCGGGTTTGTTTATAGAATTGTGTTTCAAGTATTGTTATTTGTCGATAATATAGTGTTGTTTATGAGATGTAATTGAAATTAATGTGATAGTATTTATGTGAATATGAACGGTTTATATTGAAGTTAATTTACTGTTGAATTGATAATTAAAGTAATAAATAACAAAAAAATTAAGAATATCTGTTTATAGGGACGGATCCAGCCTAGTTTTTTTTTTTTTAAATACTAATATGTATAATTTCTGAATTTTGGTCCTCCCTAATAAAAATATTAATAGACAAAAATATTAATGTGCAATTAATCTTTATTTTGGCCCACTCTAACAAAATTTTTTGGATTCGCTATTGTCTGTTTATGAAGTGTTATTGAAATCAATGTGATAGTATTTATGTGAATGTGAACAGTTTAATTTACTATTGAATTGATAATTAAAGAATTAAAAAATTAAGAATATCAATTCAATATAAATATTACATGTGTGATATTTATATTTAAATAATTTGATATACATTAGACAAGATTGAATGCATACCAATTTACTCGCTTTAGGACAATTCAATTTTATTTATATAAGCACAACATACAAACTGAAGAAACAAATTCAAATTCAAATATTCAATACATCATTGGAATTCGCACATTATCTAATGGAGCTAGATGTATTTCTGCCCAAGTGTGATATTTTCTTCCCTTTTCTTTTCCTTTCTTTTTAAAAGCTTCGGTTGCATCTGTAATGGTTTTACGGATTGTTCAACTTTTTATTATACCCCTGAATATTCTTGAGGGTTTGGTTGAATCTGGAATCCAGGATACTTGACCTTTTTTTCTTTGAATCAAGAAACCCACAAAACTGTGCTGCACCTACAAAAACGTTCAAATGCTCTCTTGCTGATGTTTGCAAATATGGTCAAGAGTGACAAAGAAATCAGAAATACCTGAAATTTGGTCAAAGCTTCATTGAGATAATGGTTGAGAGTTGTCTGCCCGTACAGTCTTTCCATGAACCACCAAAATTTTTTTGATACTCATCTACCACTTGCCAGAAGAAGCATAAAACCTTCCAAACAACTGTTCAGTTGATGATTCCTTCGCCACTGTACACACCTTGATCCCAAAGCAACTCTGAGATCTGTCTGCAAAAATTAACATCAAATGAGATCCATTAATTACCTGTCACATCAATTAAATATATACCATAACCCAATAAACAAATTGAATAGAGTGAGAGAATACCTAAAGGTGGATAAATCTGTTATATCTAATAAATTCCATGCTTCAATTCCCTTTATTGAACAAATTACAGCCAACTATAGTTAACCACAAAATCATGTCATAATCACAATACCAGTTAAACCAAAAAAATGAAAATGGTTTGATAATTGGGTGGTTCTACAGGAACATGGGCAACCCATTTTCTAAGGTTTTATGTTTATGCTGAAAAGGACTCTTGATTATAAATATAAAAATGGCTTACTTGCCCATTGTATATGGTGACATTCACCCCTTTTGCAAGTAGCTCATCCACTTATAAGATAAAAGATGATTAATGTAAAATTTAGAATCATCTTATGAAAATAAAACAAAACCCATATCATAAATGCACCCAAAATGAAAATGATAAGGATGTGTTTAGCAACCATGCATTTTATATATGGGAAGACAGTATGGAATATTTGACTTCAATATTAAAACAAATAAAAGGAGTTATAGTTGAGCTTTCAACACATTTGAGTGGTGACAAAGGAATCATACATTTCTGGACATGATTCCTTCAAAGTATAAATTAAGGTTATTTATGTCAATTAAATCATGAAAAATATGCCAATACTAAGTTTTTTTTGAAATTTCTAATGTACCTTATTAATCCTGGGTCTCATAAAATCACCTTGAAGTTGTGTGAATACGTAATCCAACCGCCCTCCTCATGTGTCAAAAGTACAATCAAAATCTTGAGTAAAATATCAAACCATTCACTTCGATTTTTCATTTGAAAAGAGGTAGAAGAAGACTTACGCCATATTTTCAGGAATAATATCTTGAGCTTCTTTTTAATTTCTCCATTCATCAAGCTATCAAGATCACCATCTCCATCGGGAATAGTAGCAGATTTCAAGTAACTTAGGTATCTTTAGTACCTTCTTATTGCAGTATTGATAAGTTCTTGAAAATGCACTTATACTTAGTGGTTTTTCGGGTGTATTTGTGGGAATTTAGGATTGAATTTGTATGAATTAACTTAATTGTTTTATAAATGCACTTTTTGAGATCACAAGTTTTTTTGTTGTTTTTTCAGGGAATTATTGTTTAAATATAATATTCAAATGAGAGATAATGTTAGTGAGATAATTTGTGATGACTGGAAACAAATGGATCAGAATTGGAGTTGAATTGAAGAAGTTATGGCGATTTGAAGTTGAAGTGAAAATTTTGGAAAACGCTTCCAATTTTGAACATGCGTCAATTATTCAACAATAATTTGAGTTGTAGATATTCATATCGAGATTATTCTTGAACCTTTGGAAAGCTGATTTAATGGGTTATATTTCATATGTTTACCACCTTTCCCTAGATTCCATCACTTATCATGCTTAAAAAATCATCCATCTCTAGAGTGTTGAAGAATGATGCAAGGTTAGAAGAGGAATTCAACTATGCCATAGCACACTTAGTCTAGAATCAACCATGCCACAGCACAGTGCTAGGGCACAGTCATGACAGGTGGAAATCTTTCTTCCATTTTTGACTAGGAAAATAGGGTTTAAGAGTCCTAAACTAAATAGAATTAAGAAAAAAAACCTCTAACCCCTTTTAGATATAAATACAAGTCTTTTAGTATTTTTGGGGGATTCTTTAGAGGAGAATAGAGAGAACAAAAATACTCAATAATGTAGAAATTAAGAGAGATTGAAAGAGGCTTGGAGAGAAGAATTGGGGAAGATCATCATCAACTCCATTATTCTACCCAGGATTTCTTAAGTTTTTCTTATCTCTTGTTGTTATTTTATTATTCATTAATATGATTATGTTTTTATTCTTCTCCATGAATGACTAAATTCTTTTGTGATTGAGGGTGATTTCAAAGCCCTAGACATGTTTTGAAATTAATGAAAATCTGCATCTATTTATCTTTTGATCCTTCTTGGTTATGTGATTATTTCTCTGTAAATAGGGTTTAGATAGATTGTCTTAATTATTTAAGTGCAATTGAATTGTTAGGATTAATCTATTAATGCCAATTTAGGTTATTTAGTATGAAATCGCTTTATTAACCTAAATAACTAGTGGTAAAGTGTATGCCTGCATACATGGGGGTTAATCACTCAAGATAACTAAATCAAACATATGAGTTTAGCCTTGATTCAGTAGGTCTCTCACAACTTAATGCTTTTATTACTTTGAATCTAGAGATTGTATCCTAGGTTATTTAATAAATATGGAATTGGGTTATGACCGTGTCCAATCCAATGACTAGTAAGGAGAGATGAGACTTATCAATGTTTAGTATTTTCTGAGCTGATGTGATCAAGAGGATAGAAAGTTAAGGAATGCTTTTATTATATTTAATCCATGTCTAGTGGTGGCGAATAAACCTTCAATCTAGTTTCTCTTATTTATCTATTTCGTGATTGTTTGCTTGTTTTAGTTTGTTTAATTTTAGTTTGCTAGTTTTTTGTAATAATGTAATACCTACTTTATATTACTATACTCATAAAAATACATATAATCAAATACATGTCTATTACATAAAAATAGTTGGGCCCAAATTTTTTCTTTCATTTAATATACATGTTCTTTACACAAAGTCAGTACTATTTACAAAAGTTCTCAAAAATGTGATGGACAATGTAACTACTCCTCCTCGCCGTCGACATCCATCTGACTGCGTCCTCACCTAGAACCTGCAAAAGCATAGAAAAACAATGGAGTGAGCACAATTAATGCTCAGTAAGTAAATCCTCTATTTGTCTGTCCCCGTAACTCTTTCTCTTAATTCTTTCCTTACACTCTTCTTTTCTCATTTCTGTTCTCTTTCTGTTTCTGTTTCTCATACTCTTCTCTATAAGTTCTCTGGTGTATGTCACTGTCTCATCTAACCGGAGGCACGACTGGGAGATCACAAAGCCCCCACTCTTCGTGACTCTACTCATTTTCTCTTTCTCTGTTTTCTCATTCTTACTCATTTGAAAGTCACGGCCTCATCTGACCGGAGGCACGGCTGGGAACTCTCTCGCTCTACGTGACTCTACTCAATTCTCTACCGATCGGATTCGGTCATGCATGGATTCAGAACCCTTGGCCATGTGAGTGTACATTCTTTTTCTCTATCTCTCGAATGTCATGGCCCTTTCTTACCAGAGGCACGGTTGGAACCTATGTTCCACTCTTCGTGATGATCACGGCCTCATCTGACCGGAGGCATGGCTGGGGATCACAAAGCACCCACTCTCGTGACTTACTCATCACTCACGGGTTTCCCATCGCACAACCTACTCTATTCTCTACTTTAGCTCTTAGAGTAGTTTATGCACAAAGGTCTCTACTCTCTCTCAAGCTAGTACTCATCTCTTTCTCAAGCTAGTACTCATAGTGTAGCTTAACTCTTAGAGTAGTCTATTCACAAGGTTCTCTACTCTTTCTCAAGCTACTTCTTAATGCACAATTAATGCATATGGATGGTTCATGCTCATTAATGCACTTATGAAATGCCAATATGCAATGTTGCAAGAATTAAGGTTCATAACTCTTTCTCATACTTCTCTTAGGCATTTCATCAAACAACTCATGTGCATACAAAAACTCTTCTCTAACTACAATTCTATTTCTCTTTTCAACCATCCAAAATGGGAGGAAACTCCCTTCTATGGACATAATTCCTATCATAGAAGAACACTCCCAAAATATTTACTCAATCTCCTCCATCTTCATCTCAAACTCATCATACATCAACACTTCTCATAAAGAAATACATCCAACAAACTCAACATGAATACTCATCTCAATTCAATTTATCAACAATTAATTTCTCTATAAGCATCATATATACATGCATAAAGGAATCTCTACTCAAGGATTGCTTACACTTTAGCTTGAGTTGGATTTACTTACCTTAGACTCAAGTAGAATCCACTTAAGCTCTTCTTGGTGGCTTGATGTTTTCTCTTAAACCTTAAACACAAACTTAGTAAGGATCCTACTCTTACACCAAATAAAATTCACATCTAGAGTAAGGATTCTTACCCTTAAGTGCTTAGGATCAACTTGTATCAACTTCTAGTCAAAAGCCCTCCAAAAATCCTTGGAAAATTAGATGAAAGCTTGAGAGAAATGAAGGATGAAAGAGGCGGTGGAAATGAAAGAATGAAAGGGTTTCTAAAGTTAACCTCTTAATATCTCATATTTTCTCCACTCTTTCCCATTTTACCCTTACTCTTTCTTAGAAATTCCATCATTGCCCTTTAATTCTGTGCAAATGCACCCCCATTTAAACTATTCTCCATGCAAATTCCTTGCATTTCACTCCCCACTTTTCCTGCTAATTAGGGGTAGAATGGTCATTATGCCCCAAAGGAAGAATTCTCTAGAAACTTCATTATACATTTTAATCGACTCGTCGCCGCGACGAAGCTTCTTCTTCGCCCCAGCAAAACCTGTAGCACTAAGATTTTGCCAAGTCTTTACAATTTTCAAGGCAACCACTCAACCAAACCAATACATCCATCTAACCAAGGGTCAACCAAACAATATTAATAATAAACCAACTCAAATAAGAGCAAAATAAGAAACATTAGCTACGTACCTCGAGTGGGGCGTTACATTTTTATTGAGATTTTATAATTTGTGACAAACCCTGTTAGAAGTACATAATTAATTAAGTTCACAAATTCTCTTAGGGAAAGACCCTTACTTGCTCTTCGCTCCTACACGACTTTGCACTAGAATTTAGTGAGGTAAAATTAGGCGTTGCATTTGCATGCATATCTTGAGTACACATGGTCATGCCGATTCTGGCCCCTCATAATCGGGGTTGAGATTTTCAACGTCAAAGTCGGCCATGCCGACTCAAGCTCAAAGCCTACAAAATTTTTTTCAACTACACAATCGGTCATGTCGACTGGCCCTACATCATTGGGATTGAGGTTTTCAACTAAAAGTTGGTCATCCCGACTTGGGCACATTGCCCTCGAATTTTCAACTACAAAGTCGGTCACGCCAACTTGGGCACAATGCCCTCGAATTGTCAACTACAAAGTCGTCATGTTGAACTTGGGCATAATGCTCTCGAATTTTTGACTACGGAGTCGGTCACACCAACTTGGACACAATGCCCTTGATTTTCAACTATAAAGTCGGTAACACCAACTAAAGGTACCAAGCCTTAAGAATTACAACTACAAAGTCGGTCACGTGGAACTCGCCATATTGACCGAGTCAGTTAAACATTAACTCAATTACTACTACAATCATAAATTTCCTACATTGGTTCAACACCAGTCGGTTACACCATCAGCCCCTTAGAAGCATCAAACATTTCAATCAATCAATCATACCATCTTAGATATAGAACACTAATTACTTAGACAATGAATCAACAGATACGTACAAATCAACCATAAAAAATACCAAATTTTATAAATGCCTCATGAAGGCTGATTCAATTACACAACTATGGGCATGCTACACCCAAAATACAAGTCCTAGATAAACAGAAAGAAATACATTAAGGAGCGGCATGCTCCCGAATCCTCATCCTGGGTCGAATGCCCTATTGTCAACTTGTCCTCCTTCCCCTTGCTTGTAGACTCCTCCATTGTTAGCTCATCCTGAGGAAGGGACTCGGTTGACCTAGCAAGCAATCCTTTCAAGTCTCCAACAAAGTCACCCATTGCATATCTTTATGCTCGGTCTCAACCCGGTCTTTATCCGCTCCACCATCCACGCCGGCCGATTCAGGTTCAATCTCCTCCCATAACTCAATATCCTTATTAAGGATTCCAATGAGAAGTGTTCCCAACTTTTACTCCTTCATTCAATTCAATGTGGGCCTTGATCATCACATCCGTAGCAATCGATCAACATCGTGCTCCCTGAGGGCGACCAACTCTTCTTCACCCTTGGCCAGCACTTTTCCTTCTCAACTAGTGTTTTCTTCAACTTCAGCCAACTGTAGCTCAACTTGTCGTAGTTGGTAGTGCTCTTCCTTCATAATTTCAAAGCCGAAGCCTCCCAGTCTACTGCCAGTGTTAGACTTGGTCAGTTCCTGGATCTTCGCTTCTTAGGTGACCGCGAACTTTTTCATATACAGATTCCCAATTAGACTTGCAAAAGATCAAACACTCAGGAGTTGTATTTTTGGAAACAAAGCATTCAAAATTGAGAATTACCTAAAAGCTGAGCCACTACCCATTCAACAGCTGCACTCATTCCTATTTGGTCCAATCAGTTCTCGTCCATGGGCAACATGAAAGACTCGGTTAGCTTTCCCATCTTCGGCGCATCAAAGTAGACAGAAGCCATCATCGAGTGTGATGGTCATCTTCTCAGCATCCTTATCAATTTGGACACTCTTTGATAACCCGGCTGCAGCCGAAGGCTAGACAATCGAAAGAACCGACTCAGTTCCCTCCACCTGGACATTCTCTCTCGATCTCGCCGCTAACTCCCTATTTCTCTTAGCTTAACATTACGACTACCGCGTTCGCACTCAGAAATGTCGAGATTGATGTCTTCATCAGGCTCTCTGCAAGGGCAACCTTTTGAGGAGTTAAAGGAGGAGAAACGAATGTCGAAAATAGAAGTGGTTGTAATAGCGAATCAACAAAACGCTCAATGTCTACTTTAGCATAGGGATGGGTGTATCTCTCTGCACCATGCTACTCCGCTCCAAAGATGACTAGCCCTAAGGTTTGCCTCTTATAACAATACTCTTCAGTCTCTTTGCTTTTGTGGTATAACAAGCACCTCCTGGTGGACACATCCAGTCCGTCACCACTTTGCCCGACCTTGTTGAACAAAAGATCGCAAGATAATGAAAGAAAAGGCTCAATACTCAAAGAACAAAAGACAAGTAAAAAGGTCACTCACTAGCACCCTCCAAATGAATGGTATGCCACCCCGCCCTTTCTCTCCAAAGATTCCCTTTCTAGTTTTTATAACTCAATCGTTGGAACGCCACTAAGTAGAGTCGATCATGCCTTAGGGTGATTGCATATTTTCCCTTTTCTTTATTGTGTTCCTTTAAGTAATAGGAATAAATGGAACTCATGCAAGCCAAATCCCACTCAATTCATAGTGTAAAGAAGCTCCAATGCTATCAACAGTCTCAACCCATTTGGCATGATCTGAGTTGGCACAATCATGAAATGGTTCAATACTTCCCAAACCAAGCGGGGAATCGAAAACCTCAACCCATCGTAGAAGTAAATATCATACATCTCGATCCACCCTGGTACGTCCTAGTCGACTCGCTCATAGTCTCTCAAACGTATCTCCACCTAGTTAAGGAATATGGTACATGGTCCTTATCCTCCATTCATCATCTTGAATGAGCTCCGAGGGATAGTCCAACAGCAAGATTCCTCCACTTGGTCGGTTGGGTACATTCCTTGAACTCCCACTCGTAAAGGCTCGCCCTCTAGACTATTGCCTGGTTTGTCATCTTGTCTTCCCCACTCTCCCTTTCCCGTTAGAGTCATCATTACTCGACTCGACAGCAGTCGGATTGACCATGGCTACACTTAGTCCTTTAGGGACTCCCACGGGCACGTTACCCTCTTTCGAAAATACCACTAGAGTGGAGGCATTCTCGTACTCTCCTCTTGCGCCCATCTCACCTTAACCCTATCTCTACTCGACTTGGAATTTGATATTTGGTATTTCGAATGGTGAACCTCCTTCTCCACAATCAACTCGGTCTAACGGACTGACCGAAATAATCGTATCAACCTTCACCTTGATGGATAAAGTTACGCTTGACTCAAAAGATGTCACTGACCCGATCAAGCACCCCTGGCAGCCGAGTGGAGGAAATTGTGAGTAAATCGAACTTTTCTCCTCTCTTCCAAAAACCGAACTCCCAAAATTTCCAAAAATCATGCCCATAGCAACCCCTTCACTTTTAAACTAAAACCTCTAAATCTCTTTTCAAAATTCCAAAAACCTTAACCAAAATCGCCTTAAAAAACTAGCCATAACCTTAGAATTTAGCCAGATCTAAAAAGGCTTTCCTTCAAAACTTCATAAAGGATCGAGGAAACTAAAAAGGCAAAAAATGATACACCAAACTACTTGAGGGAAAACAACCCTATGAACTTGCCTAAACTATTTCAAAAATGAAAGGAAGCAAAAACAAAGAAAAGAGAACCAATTTCTGCGATGAAGAAGGGACTTTATTGTGAAAAATAGATGAAATCCTAGATAGAACTACAAACAGCAACCGAAGAAGACTTTGAGAGGAAAAAAGAATGAAAAGGAGGCGAAGAAGAACAGTCGCCACAAGTCTTCCCCCTTTTAATCACCTAACATGCCAAAGTAATAGGCGGCAGCAGCCAATTGGCTGTAACCCTTTCAATTTCCTACTTAAAGGAAAGAGGAGATCCTAACTACACGTGTCATATGATCGGACCACCTTAGGAATCCCAATCTCTTGTTTCCCGCTCAAAGCCCACAAACCCTATGGTACACACGTCCCGCTCTCCCGACATCCACCCAATCCCATTTAAACAAAGCTCGACTCGCCCGAGTAAATCAACTTGATTCCCTAATCCGAGTATCAGACAAGTATCTACCTTTCAAAGTATAGACCACATGAAACACTTAGTTCATACCAGCCGACTAAATTCTATAAAGGGTTGTACCTCGCACCCTATCACTCGGCTTAATCTAACCAAGCAGATGTAGCTTCAAGGGTCGCGCTTTACACCTAATCGCTCAACTCAATGAACCAAGCGACGCAACTACAAGGATTGCGCCTCACATCCTAGCACTCGGCTCGATCAACCGAGTGGACTTAGCTACACAAGAAGGCGAAAATACAATTGACAATCTTCTCACAGCCTTTCACCAAGACGAGACATGCTCATTCAATCAAAGGGAACACTTGCTCGTCTTGGTAGACCGCCTTTCGGCTTGGTTAGTCTCCCTTCAGACCATCTACTCTCCAAGGTAAATACTCTTTAGCTTAGAGAGTAAAGGGCTAACTGTGGGGGTCAAAAATCACCCAGGCCCTTATCAGGCCTAGACAAGCATGTTCCATTACAACAGCCCAAGCTTATGATCCAATTTCGGTTGGGTTAACATCATAACTCATGAAATGGGCTAAGACGTGCGCCTCAGATCCAACCTTCCTCCTAGAATGGGTGACACTAGCAGCCCATCTAAGGCCAGACCTTCCTTGACCGAAGGCAAGTAGCACTCTTCCTGTTTGGTTCTATTCTATTCGCCCAAGATTTTGTATCTTAGGAAAATTAGGACTCATGTTACTAATAAGTTAAGTGAATCAAAGATCTTTCATATTCACTAGACCTCTTCCCTTATGGATTCAGAGTCTTATCAGGATACAAAAATCTTACAACTACTATATAAACAAGGGTTACTCCTCTGTTTAGGTATTCAACCTCAACATCACCTACCAAGCACCCAAGCTCTTACTTCCAAAAGCTATACAATTACGCTGTGGTTCTAGTCTCCAACTTAACCTTTGGTAACCTTTTCCTTCCCTTACTCTCACTAAATTACCTCATTTAGCCTTAATAACTTGAGCATCGGAGTGCCTACAACAAACACCATACTCATATTCAAGTAAGCTCCATGCTTGTTTGCTTTGTGTGCAGGTGTAGTAGGTTACTAGTGGCCTTAACCTTTCCGTAATCATAGATTTTAGCATCTACACTGAGGAAGCATAGCGATCCCAGCTCGACCAAAAAAATCAAACAAAACACTCATCCAAGGCATGTGCCAACTCATAGCCAGGTGTTGGCAAACTTCAACGTTCGCTACAACACCTAACAAGCTTGTTAAATTGCATTAAATGTCAGCAATCAGTTTATATTACCACTTGTTAACGCAGATGGGCTTGCTGAAACATCAATGTTCTGAAAACCGGACCAGACCTTCCGGTCAGACCGGTTTGACCAGGAACTGGTGGTATTTTGGATCCGGTATCTTCTAAAAACTGGCATTTGCAGTTGAACCAGATTGAGCCACGGTTGGACCGTCGAAATAGTGCTGAGTTGTGGTCTAATCACGGTCCAATCGCAACTCAATCCCGCCAGATTCTGGCATCGTTCGATTGAGAAAACACCACCATTCGACTTGATGGCACCTCCACGACAAAACCCCCCATTTTCAGTGGTCGTCGTCCAGCCTTCGTTGTTGGCTGTGCACCTAAAGTTCACGCGACCAATAGACTTCGTTCTTGATTCCGACAATTTTCGACACCAATGGAACTCCCTAACACCACTATCAGATTCGCCGGAACTTATACATCAAAAACTCTATGATTCCAACTTTGATTGGCCGTTGATCATCGCTGCCACCACCACTCACCAGTCTCTTCGCGTGACAGGGGTGTTTTAGATAGATTTCAAACCTTAAGGGGGTATTATAGGGGTGTTTTTGATGAATTTTAAACATTTAGGGACTAAAATGAAATTTTATAGAATACGGTCCAACTGACGATCCAACCGGTCAAACGGAAAACCGGACCCTTTAACAGGTCATAGTCAGGTCCGGTTTTTGGAACATTGTCAAATATTATGCACACACAACATTCAATACTCACTCAAACTCAAAGCACAATTGGCCAATTGATAAAAAAACAATTACAAAATTAGTAAAAAAATTTCATAAATAGCATTAGTAAGTAACAATTTAAAGAGAACTTGAATTTTGAAGAAATAAACATCAAAACTTTATTAAAAGAAAAACCTATATTAAATATTTCATTAAATATATATTATATATTTAATTATTCAATTATATTTTTAGTTGAAATAAGTAATTATTATATTATTTATTTATTTTTTAATTACCGATTTAAAACTAAGGTATAGGCATATACCCCATGTTTTGACTTAGCTACGTTTAAGTTGCCTACGTTACCCAAACCAATGCTAACAAAGAACCCATATAAGTTAACTTAATAAGATTCAAAAGGAAAAAAAAAAATAATAATAATAAAATTAAAGCAGGCATATATATATACACTGTATTATCAAGAATTTCATCTTGCACCAACTTGGCAATTAAATGTAAATTAAATAGATAAAGTATGCTTGTAAATTTGAAATCAAACTAATTTTATGTTTACTTAGGAGACCCACCTTTCAATATTTGAATGCAATAGAGCTGTCTGCAATTTCTTGTCAAGGCTTATTTCAAGGGTATTCCACTGGAAAAATAGAATCCACAATAAAAGGTAAGTACCATTTTGACAGAGAAATAAAATAACACAGAAACTACATGCTATTTCAAAAACACATTATTACCTCTCCATTGTCGTCTCCCTAATTGAACTCATAAATGTTTCCACTTACTGTCATATATATTGAGATTCAAAGTTAAAAGCTATCACAGCATAACCAACATAATGATTAAAATCAAAAGCGAACTCTCTGAACTTAAATTATTGCTAGCAAAATTTTTTTTCCCTACAATTAGATAATTCCAAATGATCAGTAGCATACCACAGCCCTCTTTTCAAGAGACATCTCGATGCTTAGAAGCACTCGAAATCAAATAGAAAAAACTTAACATAAAACTTTAGATTCCAAGTTAAGTGCATCATCTCCCACCACTGTACTCAATGTAATAGAGAGAACAAACCCCATCCAGATCCAATTCATGTGAAGTTAATAGGAAAATTTGGATCCAATGAAAGTTCTTAACAGATCCCCAAATTCAGTTATCTAAGCATTCTGATTGCTAATAATGTTAAAATAGAAAGTGAAAAGGAAATACATTTTAAGGTGGTCAGGATTCTGTATTTCACAAAAAAGAAACCAGTATACATAGATTAGCGCATCACAATGAGCTTTAACCAATAAAGTATTTTTACAATTGATATAAATTCCCTGAGATACTTTATTATATACTCAGGTTAAAATAGAAATCAAAAATATAAACCAATAAAGCAATTGATGAAAAGGAACATAAAAAAGTGATATATATGATTGTATGGGCCAAAAAATCATCTTGGGTCTTTATCAGCCTAAGCATGAAACATCTACTACATGGCCCAAGGCCATGGTCCAATTCCGGTTGGATTTACATCAAGGTTTTATGTCACGGGTCAGACCCATAACACCAACCTAGCCTACCCAAATTGGATAATCCAGATTAGGCCTCATCATTAGCCCTCACCTAGGGCCAAGTCCATTAAGTCCATGATATCCTCTAAGGGTCCAAAATCCCACTAAAACCTTAATACATCTACTTCCTATTTGGTATTTATCCTAATTCACTCAAGATCCTCTATCTTATGTGGATTAGGGCTCTCAATCTTACCAAGACAAGTAAATCAAGGTCTTTCCTATTTACTAGAAATCAACTATTGTGGACTCAGAGTCCTACTAGGATTTGAAGATCCTACAACCACTATATAAGCAAAGGCCTTTACCTCTCATTAGGGATCCATTATTCAATACCACCTACTAGTTCCTTAAGTTCTTGCTCCCAAGAACTATACACCTTACACCGTAGTTCTATTCTTCGACTAAACTTTCAATAACCCTTCATTCTCTTAACCCTCACTAAATAGTCTCTTTTAGTCTTGCTGACTTGAGCGTTGGAGTGCTTATGGCAGACACCACACTAGTGTTTTACGTAAGCTTCGCGCTTGTTTTCTTTGTGTGCAGGTTTAGCTGATTGTCAGTGACCTTAACCTCACAGGATCAGTCCGTTCTGTAGCCGTAGATTTTTACCGTCTACAATTAGGGGTGAGTGCTTCCGGGTACCCTGCATTTTTCGGGAGAACCAAAACCGGAACCACACAGTGCAGGTTATTAAATTCAAGGAACCAAAACCTAAAATGCAGGTTCCGGTTCCTTTCTCGGGTACCCTATAAAAAATCAGTTACCCCCTATTAGTTTGAAAATGACAAAAATATCTTACAAATTTACAAATACACCCCTAACAAATTTTGATTACTCATTCATTTATGTCCAATGTAACTCATAAATCCTCTAATCTCTAGGCAACACTTGAATTCAATAAATTCATCATAATTCACATAAAATTCCTCAATCAAAACCAAAACACAAACAATTATTTATCACAGTTCACATTAAATAACTTCACCAAAATCATTAAAACAAAGCATGCTCGAGGCCATTTAGCTAGCTACACTGTTGACAATCCTGTAAGTTTGTAACATGGAAAATTAGTACTTATAAGCCGTCAGGCTATTTTTTAATTTAAATTTCAACCTTGCAGGCCAGTTGTGTGAGAACTGTAATAGCCGATGGAGTTAAGGAGATATGGTTGAGCAGCGAAGATACTGGAGCATATGGTAATATAAAAATGACTTGTTTTGAAGATTTTTTGTTTCTTTAGGATTTTTGGTTGAAATCTCAGTGTCCACAGGATATTTCTCACAATTTACTTATTAATGCGAAGTGATCGTCTTAATTAAGATGATCACAACACATTAGTAATACAGTGACTTTGTTCATTTATTTTTTAAACAGATCAATTACTCTGTACTTTTGCAATTATGTTGCAAGGCATTTATAATTGACTACAGATTTACCGTAGTTATATGTTTTAAAGGTTTTGGCTCTTAAATAAGCTTATTTAGAATTCAAGCTAATACATATTTTACTTTGTTATGCCCAGGAAAATGAGGGGCTGACGTGGGAAAGTCACGTGAAGGGTGACCTGCTCCCGTCAGAGCAGCACGCACACGTCAGACCTGCCAAGTGATATGGAACCCACACGCATCCCTTTTTCTGCAACAAGTCGTGCGATGTCAGCTTGGGAAAAGGAAAATGGGACGTAAAGCCGGATTACATCCTGACAATCACACCAAACCATGGATTTAGTGATGATTATACGCTTCAGTCTGATATAAAATGAAGAAGACCCCTTCATTAGGGGGATTCGGCCGTTTCTCATACAAAAAGAACTCTCTCTCTCCTGTAATCATTTGTTACTTTTTTAACTTATGTAAGTCAGCCCGCAACCGCGACCTGACCCACGCGAACATCAATACAAATCAGTGGACGTAGGACTTGCTACCTTAGCATCCGAACCACTTAAAAAACTCCCTTTACATTTATTTCGCTTTATACATTTAATTTTCATGTATTTTGAACGGCCAATCAGCGTTACACACGTGAAGATTCGTTGGTGCTTAAACCGAGCATCAACATACTTAATGCCTAATGTTAAACTTCGACGTAACATGCTGGTTGTTGACCATTTCTTTTGTCTTGAAATATTTGTAGGTCGTGACATTGGGGTTAACCTTCCAATTTTATTGAATGCTCTTGTTGCGGCATTTCCTCCTGATGGAAGTGCAATGCTTCGAATAGGAATAACCAATCCTCCTTTTATTCTTGAGCACTTGAAAGAAATAGCCGAAGTTTTCCGTCACCCATGTGTATATTCCTTTCTTGATGTACCAGTCCAATCTGGGAGTGATGCTCTCTTGACGGTAAATCAATAGATTGTCAACATAATTGTCTCTTTTACTTAAAAAACTGGTTCTGTGCTTTCATTTTTTCTGATAATATAACTGTCTATTGTCTGTTTCTGCAATTTTCCCTCTATTGGAATTACAGTAAAAGAAGGCTGTTGAATCTCATCACATGATTGCTCTAATTGTATCAGGCAATGAATCGGGAATATACTGTTAGTGACTTCAGGACAATGGTAGGTACCTTGACCGCACTTGTGGCAGGGATGCACATTGCAACTGGTATAATTTGTGGATTCTCTGGTTAGTATTTCTTCATCATTGTCCCTTCTTTTGTGTCTGTTGAAATTCTTTGACTTGTGAATGTTGAAGTGAAATAAACACGGTGTTGACTCCTTTTAAATGGTAAATTGTTTATCTACTTTGTGCAATGACCGGCTGTGTCTCATTTTAATTCCCATATTGTAACCCTGTGTGGCACACTAGCAATATTTACTGTCAGGGGACCATCAATTATAAAACATCTCTGCCTTACTAACTCCTTTGGTATTGGAATTATTAATGTATGATTCAAAATTTTGGGAACTGGTGCAAGACGTTTTGGAATTATTTATTTATTCTTAATTGTATTTTTGGTAAGTTGCTCCATGTCTCTTTGACCTAAGATATGTTGTCACAAAAGATTATTTGTGATTTATTTGCCATTACAAATGTTTTTATACCTGTTACAAAGCTTTCGAAAACTTTTTATAACACCGCTTTTTTCGTAACTGGTTTAAATGTGTTACAAAACTGTCACAAAAACCCTTTTGTGACAGTAAATGCTTTCACAAAAAACTTTATTTCTTGTAATGACACAAATTGATTGGTGAACCAACACTATATTTTCCAAGAAAAAAGTGGAATTGAAAAGGGAAGCAATTTGGCCTTAAATTTCTTTTACGCGTGATTTAAATTTAATTGTCAAATCTGCCACCATAACAAGTCTAAATTCAACTTTTTCCATCTTTAGAATAATGGGAAATTGTTGGCTTCAACCCATAAACGAAGTTCTAAGTGGAGATCATATTTTAATTTATTGTTCTATTTTTAGTCTTTTTTAATTGTTTTCCAATTTACTTATTGTCAAATAATTGATTTAGTGGGTGCAAAAAAAATTAATGATTAAATAATAGAATAATGGGAAGTTGGATTCAACCTAAATCAATTGTAAATATGAAATAGGGACGACAAAATCAGAAAATTTTACTTGTAATGTAACAGAAGAAAAGACCCGAGTAGTCCCAAGTAGAGACCGAGGGCCCACAAAAGCCTCCGGGCTTAGCTCAGGTCCACATATTATTGGGTGCAAGAATCTGTATTGATTGCTTACCCCAAAAAAATGTCTTGAAGAGTTTATTTGGTAATTTGAAATGAGGTGTCTCATCAAAGGAAGCACATCAAGAAACAAAAGTAGAATTTCTTATTCTTGAGGTGGTCCTCCTTTCGTCCTCTCATTTCTATTTTGGATTTTTTTTATTTGTCTTTGATTTCAAATCCCAAATGTGGCATTATCTTCAGCTTCAGACTACATATTAAAGATTGTGATGTGAACCCCTATTTACTTACTGATTACTTGTTGTAACAGTTGGCATTTGTTATTGCCCTGTAATACTGCTGCTCTCTTATCTCTTAAGTGCAGCTTGGAACTGGTAGTCGAAAATGATGTGAAGGAGAGAGACAGAAGCTGAGAGATGGAGATCTCTGATTGATGACGGAACTGATGGTTATAAAAGTGCTTTGGGTTAAGAGAAGAGTGTAATTTTGGTGTCTTTCATCTTTTACTAGTTGCTTGAAACCACTCATTATTCATTAATTGATTGTGGGTTTTGTGTTTTTGCTTTTGCCCAATGTCTAAGTCTCAGTTTCAAACATGGTTGTTAGTATCCTATGATACCCGATACGTATCATACGATTCGATACAGGTCGCCAACGATACGTGTCAGAGAGTGTATCCTAAACCATTCGATACGTTGATATGTATCCTACGATACGATACATATTTGTTCGTATCCTTAAAAATATCGATATAAATCGATACGACTTTATTAATTTTGGCTAAATGTCCAAAAAAAAATTCGGGTCGAAACCAGGTCACCTAACCTGATTCACTAAAATCAGTCCAAATTTACCTATTTTGCATGGAGAAAGTGAAGAGAAATATGTATTGCCTATTTTACATGATAATAATAATATAAGTGGAGATATAGATATTGACATTGATCTTGGAATTTTGTAATTAATTTTGATTATGTAATACCGTAATTTAAAGTCAATAATATCACAAAATTCTTTAATTAATCTTGACGATTATATTAATTTTTAGAAAATTTTGATTATTTTATTAATTTTTTTGAAAAAGACGTATCTTACGATACGATACGATACGATACGCGATACACGATTCAAAAAATTAAGTTTTCGATACACGATTTGATAACAATGGTTTCAAACATGATATAACTTCTGTCTCTGCTCTCTCATGTTCATTTGTATCTGTAAAATAAAGATACTAGCTACTAGTAGTATGTCATATTCATATCCATATCCTTACTCATAGAACATATGTTGGACTTTTGCCATGACATTGTAATTATTAAACAAAAGTTCTTCTGGGTTATTACCCAATGGAGCTTACAGAGCCAATCATGGGCTGAGCTGTGGGCTATTCAAGAGGAGTTCCTGGCCCACAAATCTGTTGCTGGCTTTTTGACCCATAGTAGCTTGAATTGAACCAAACCTCAGACAGTAAAGCCCATGATAATATTATTTTTACTGACTATCAGATGAACTGAGAACTGTAGTTGATAGGTTTTTGGGATAAATAGAAAAGTTGTTGAGAAGATGGTAAGTGGTGAAATAGTAAAGAGGAGGGAGGGTTTGTGAAGTGAAATCAACAGATAGGATGGCTAAGTAGGCCAAGAAGAGTGTTAAGGGATGGTTGTTTTCGTTCTTGTTGGACCGATTGATCATTAGAGTGGAAGAATATTGACAACTCAAAAGCTGGTTGCACTATCTATTGATTAAGTCCATTTAAGTTTTGATCTTTTCTCTTATATATGGTCGATTATATATATATATATATATATATATATATATATATATATATATATATATATATCAATTAATAGAAATATTTGTTATTTGATCCAAGCCCGTCCTTGCAATAGTTGTTGATTTATAACTATTTTAAAATTTTTCTTTTTAACCATTAGAATGTCCTAAACCAACAGTTAGAGATTTATAAATTTGTGTAAAAACTCAAAAATTAGAAATAATAGTCTAACCCTTGATATAAATAAGAGCACAAATATATATTAGCAGTGATCAGATCAACCTAACTGCCTCATATTTCTTCAATGTTTTAGAATAAAAACAAAGGTTTTTGAGTTATGATTCCCTACATACATAATGTTATATCAATTCCAAGAAATTAAGTTGGTCAAAACAGTAGTTATGTCGCAAAAACTACTTTCGATAATTTTTCATTGTCTCTTGTGGAAAAGGAGAAAGGGAAGTTTCTTTAACTATTCATATAGATTATAAGATCAGGAAAATAAAGAACCTAATAATTGGTTTAGGCCATTAAGGAATTTACATCAAATTAATTTTTGCATGAATGCATTAACCTTACTTACCAGCATAGTTAAAGTTCGTATTGCTAAATCCTCAATCGTTAAGCAGTTGGCAAATAAGAAGTGGAATGTTTGAAACGAGCGAATTGAATTTAAAGTTTTACATATAATAAGAGAATCATGGCATAGCTTATTCACTTAGAATTTGCCAATTGTCCTTTATGTAGCGCGTAGCTCTCAGGACGAGAGCGAAATTCTGACTAAAAACTTAGTGTAGAAGGATAGAAAAAGTGAAAAACTATCCCATTTTTTTCGTGTTATACGCTTAAGTTTTTTTTTTTTTTAATTTTTAAATTGAGTGGTGTTATTTAAGTTCCACAGAATATCTTTTTAAATCATATTAATAATTTTTTCAAAAAATTTTGTTTATAGTAATAATTACCAAGAAGGACATTTATTCTTTTAGTGCAACCATATCTTTACAGATTTATTTTCTTAATATCCTAAATGCTTTATTTTTTTTTTTGTTCCTAAAGGCTAAAACTAAAATTTGAAATTCATTACTTAGAAATGATGTTGTTATCATTAAAACTTTTTTGAAGAGGTGGAAGACAGAATCAAACAATGGAAATAAAATGATAATTGATATTCTACAATGGAAATAAAATGATAATTGATATTCTCATTAACTGTTTTTCCTTAATTAATTTGAGGTACGGTGTTTGCAAAATCCAAGTGTTAAATTGTGAATGATTGTTCCTGGAAGTGCAATTCCATTATGGTTAAAGCATCAGAGTGATGGTTCTTCAATAATAATAGAAGGGCCTCCAACTTTTTATAATAAGAAGTTAGATGGGATTATTTGTGTGCTTTGTTTTTGTGTTAGAACTCAAGCCCAAAGAAGAGTCCAGTCTAAAAGACTAGCCTAATAGGTGGAAGAGCCCCTACGCTTAAGTACCATACTTGATAGATGTGAGATCCCGATGTAGAATCCTAACATTGCACTCTCTTTCAAAAATCGACGTTTATGGCGGCTTTCACTCTATCGATACTAGCCTGACGATAGTTCTTTCCCGCTTTGAGCGGCTTCACTTACCTATCAGTTATTTGATGTAGCACCTTCTCCTAAGGAAAGCACATTGCACCTTAATCTAGCCTATAGGTAGCCCTTTCCGCAATTCAACTCTCAGCAAAATCACCAATTGTTAGAACTCAAGCCTAAGGGCTCTCAACGAAAAAAACCAATGCTAGAACTCAAGCCCAAGGGAGAGCCTAACCCAAAAGACTAGCCTAATAGGTGGAAGAGTCCTAAGCTTAAGTACCACACTTGGTGGGTATGAGATCCCGATGTAGGATCCTAACATTTTACCATTAGCAGCCATCTGCCTGTCCCCAACAATATACCAAATTTATTGTCCTTGCAATGCTATATGCAAATTGATAGAAGAAATGTTATTTTTTTCCCTTTCGGTTATTGCTATGACTAATTCATCTATGCCATTTCAGAGCATGTTTGGTTATTCTATTGGCCTTGCGAGTGGTACATTAAAAGTGAGTGGTGTTAGGGGCCAAAAGATGTCCTCGACCCAAATAGGTCCAAAAATGAAGACACCCTTAACAAAGCTGAAAGCCTAAGCCCAATTCTGATGGGACCCATAACAGAGTTCTATAGAGGAGGCCTTTTCGGTATGCTTTCCCAGTTTCTCACTATCTAGACTTAGGCCTTCTAATCCTAGAACACCTTCTAGACTTACGATCAACTTAGAGCCCACAGTCACCTACGAACTAAAGCACTACTTAAACTCTACTAAGGAAGTCAATCACAGTCCTGACTCATCTAAGGTACATATCCTAGACACGCTAGGACTCCCTTTCCTACCGAGATAAGGGAGCCAAAGGCTCCACTCTTTTAGAAAACCATTGTTGTAAGGACTCCCAGTCCCATCAGAATTCGAAGACCCTACAATCACTATTTAAACAAAGATCAGCCCTCTCACAAGGGACACGGAGATTACACCTTCAGACCTTGGAGTTCCCACCCTTGAGAACTTCACAGTATCACTGTAGTCACAGTCTTCGACTAGACTTCCGGTGACTTTTCCTCTCCCTAACCCTCACTAAACTACCCTTACTTAGCCTTGCTGACTTAAGCGTCGGAGTGCCTACGACAAACACCACCTCAGTGTTTTCTGTCTGCTTTACGCTTGTTTTCTTACGTGTGCAGGTGCAACAGATTGCTAGTAGCCTCAACCTCACAAGATCAGTCCATTTTTCTATAAAGGTAGATTTTTCCATCTACAGTTTAGGCCCATTGTGGGGCCTCTGGCAATCATTCGTCTCATAAACCCTGCTACATAAAGAAACTCTCTATGGCTGAAAATTCTAATAACACTAATCCTCGCCTCGAGGCCAGACTGGAGGCTCTAACCGCCTTCATGCAACAGCATTCAGACAAGGTGGCCACACTAAAAGCTGAAAACATTGCCATCCGAACTGAAAACACCTCCATCAGGGCCAAAAACCAGACTCTAAAAGAGAAGGTAAGTCAGTTTTAGGATCTTGAGCTTCTGCCTTGTCAGATACAACCCAATCGCTTTCACGTCTCGGTTCAATCTATGCAACCTCTCCAAACTCCAAAGCATAGACCCACGATCTCGGATACGAGTTCAAGCCAACTATGTTTGTCATTAGTTGACGATTCAGCCCCGACTTATAGTGAATGAGGGCTGCCAATTGAACCACTCTCGGTGGATCCGCTTCAGGCGCGAGATCAAGGCGTCCAAGTAACAGAAAGCCCACTACAACAAGAACCACCCATTTTTGTCATCCCGTTTCACCTTTAGTCAACCATCCCTACCTAAACCCCACTCGGCTCGGCTCGGCTCGGCTCGGCTTGGCTCATCCTTGCGGGTCGAATGGTCCCCTACTCCTTCAAACTATCCTGCTCGAGTCCATCCATCCCAACGAACCAAGCGAATCCCAAATAACCTCCCTTACAATCTATGTGGGGCGAAACACCCGATCGATCACAATGGGAATCATCCAATTGAAGGGAATGAATGGGGATCTAGGCTACCAAGCGGCAAGAGACGGAATGATCCGTCAGGTTACACCACGTGGATTGAGCCAAAAAAACTCACCGAGTGCAAATCATATGGCCAATCGAGTCAACCAAGATGACCTAGTGGTATCTGCCTCTCCCATGAAGCAGATATTGGCCAAAAGACTGGTTGACATAGAGGCAATGATGAGGCGCATACCCGGAATGTCATTCCCAACCAAAAAGAGCTAACCTCACCGCTATGCTAATTCACCCTTCATAGATGCTGTAATCACGCTAACCGAGATACCACACAAATTCACCATTCCTAACATAAAGCCCTACGATGGCACAACCGACCTAGATGACTACATAGCCTCCTACAAGCAGCATATGTTTGTCGTCTCGATACCCCAAATGCTGAGGGAAGCTTGCATGTGTAAGAGCTTTAGTTCAAGTCTCTCCGACTCAGCTTTTCAGTGGTACAATAACCTCCCAAACAATTCAATCAACTCATTTGCCCAACTTATCGACACATTCGTTGAACAATTCGCCGGCAACAAGAAACTTGAGAAGTTATCAGCCAACTTGTACAGAGTCTACCAGAAGAGGGGGGAGCCACTGAGAGAATACGTTAGTAGATTCAATAAAGAAAAAATCTCTATCCCTTCCTGCAACCCAAAGACGATAGTAAACGCCTTCAGAAAGGGTCTCCTCCCAGATGGAGAATTATACAAAAACCTGACAAAGCTCGGCTACGTTACAATGGAAGACGCCCTAGCTAGAGCTGTGATTCAAATAAGGTGGGAGGAAGATAAGATGAACCAGATGAGGCATGCTAGGTACGACGACCGTCACCAAAGGCAGAATGATAGAAGGTTAGAGTCCAGATCGATTGAACCCCGTTACCAACCCTCTCCACTCAATCTGAACAAAGTCAAAAAACCATATGACCGCAAGCCAATTAAAGTCGACAACAGACTATCCGAATCGAGCCAATAGAAAGTTTCAGAGTACAACCTTAATGTTGATCCAGCCCAAGTCGTGGCAATCATGAAAGGGATGAGACCTATCGTTAAGTTGTCGACAAGCTTAATCCCGAAACAAGGAGGGAGACGACTAAATGGTGCAAATTCTACAGTGACCATGGTCATAACACCACAGATCACATCGCCTTACGATTGGAAGTCGCAGCACTACTAAAGAGGAGACATCTTCGAGATCTATTGACGAATAAAAGGAAGAATACAAATAGCCAGAAAGGCTCGAAGGAAACATCTCCTCTTCCACGAGAACCTACACCAAAAAGGTTCTGTTCAATTATCTCTGGAGGGTCAGAAATCAATGGGGTAAGCTATTTCTCGGCCAAGCACTATGCCCAAGCCAACCATTACCTTGAAGTCCAATCTATCCATCGGCCTTCTTGGTCACACACCAACTAGGTAATCCAATTTGAAGATGATGAGCCAATGACCCTAGCTGACCCTCATCACGATGCTCTAGTCATCTCCCTCTAGATCACTAATATCCTGGTTAAGAAAGTATTCATAGATGAGGGATCCTCGACAAACATTATCTTCCTTGAAGTAGTGAAGGCCATAGAGCTGGATGAAACAAACATTAGTAGACGACTAATCATACTGGTCAGGTTTAGTTCCGAGTAGAAGTACACCGTCAGAGAAATTGCTCTGCCTGTTTACACTAGTGGAGTCAATAAGCAAACCATTTTTCTAGTGCTCGATTGTCCTTGACCATACAACATCATCTTGGGCCGACCTTGGATCCATAACATGAAAGCTGTTCCATCCACCTTCTACCAAACTATAAGGTTTCTAACAAAATAGGGAGTAAAAGAAATCAAAGGCGATCCCAAGGCTTCCAAAGATTGCTACAAAAATGCTTTCAAAAGCAAATGTCATGCTTCATAGCAACTACAGTCTTATCTAACCCCTCGACCAAGCCAGATCAACCATCCATGGAAGAGTTGGATGAAGTATAGATACACCCAGATGACCCCGAAAGGAAGACCCAGATAACCCTGAAAGGAAGACCCATATAGGCTCTTGCTTGAGCATGAAATAAGAGAGTGACTCATAGAATTCCTCAAAGAAAATCAAGACTGCTTCGCGTGGTCCCATGCAAACATGACAGGAGTCAGCCTAGAGGTAATCATCCACCACCACCAAGTAGATCTGAATCACCCTCCAATGAAGCAGAGGCACAGGAAATTCGCACCGGAGCACAAACCAGATCGTCAATGAGGAGATTGACAAATTACTGAATAATGGGCTGATCAGAGAAGTCCACTATCCCGACTGGCTGGCAAATGTTGTGATCGTTAAGAAAAAAAACAAAAAGTGGAGGGTCTGCATAGACTTCAAGGATTTAAACAAAGCATGCTCTAAGGACTCCTTCCCGCTCCCAAATATTGACATGATAGTCGATGCGACAGCAGGCCAAGAACTTTTAAGCTTCATGGATGCCTTCTCAGGGTACAACCAGATTTTGATGCACCCAGATAACCAAGAGAAAACAGCCTTTATCATAGAGAGAGGGACCTACTGTTACAAGGTGATACCGTGTGGTCTCAAGAAAGTCGGGGCTACTTATCAGCGGTTAGTCAACAAAATATTCGCTGAACACCTTAGGGACACCATGGAAGTGTATATCGACGACATGCTCGTCAAGTCCCTCATGGCTGAGCAGTACCTCGACCACCTCAGCTAGGCATTCACCATCTTAAGGAAGTATAACATGAAGCTGAATCCAGCTAAATGCTTGTTTGGGATCTCATTAGGGAAATTCTTGGGATACATGGTAACTCAATGTGAGATAGAAGCTAACCCTAACCAAATCTAAGCGATCCTCAATATACCATCACCAGTTTGCATCAAAGATGTCCAACACCTCGCAGGATAAGTAGTTGCCTTAAGCTGCTTCATTTCCAGATCTGTCGACAAGTGCCACCATTTCTTCCACATACTCAAGAAATCTAAAAGCTTTGAATGGACTCCCTCATGCGAGGAAGCCTTACAACAGCTAAAGAGATACCTAACCTCCCCTTCACTCCTTTCCAAGCCTGCGGATGGGGAAAAGCTTTACATCTAGCTGACGATCTTAGAGACAACAATCTCAACAGTGTTATTTCAAGAAGATAATACGAAGTAACTGTCAGTTTACTATGTAAGCAAATCACTCCTTGACGTGGAGACACGATACAATCAGTTGGAGAAACTGACACTCACCCTCGTCCATGTATCTAGAAAGCTCAGGCCATACTTTCAATGCCCTTCCATAGTCGTACTTACCTCCTTCCTACTCAAGAAGATATTACATAAGCCAAAGTTATCAGGCTGACTCACACAATGAACAGTAGAGCTTAGTGAGTTCGACATATCATTCCAACCATGTACCGTAGTCAAATCCCAAGCATTGGCAAACTTTATTGCTTATTTCACCCCGAACACTACCGTCCAAGCAGAAAAAGAGTTATTATGCATGAATAGCAGGTCACCTTCAAAATGGACACTTTTAGTGGATGGCTCAAGCAACGCGAATGGAAGCGGGCTCGATGTCGTACTTACTATACTAGAAGGAGATATCATCCAACGGGTTATACGATATGGGTTCAAGTGTACCAACAACAAAGCTGAATACGAGACTCTCATCGCTGGACTATCCCTAGCCAAAGAAATCGGAGTAAGGAAGCTGGAGGTGAAGTTCGACTCCTAACTCATGGTCAATCAACTATAACGCACTTACCAAGCCCGCGACTCGAAGATGACAGCCTACCTAAACCTGGTTAAAGAATTGCTAACTGCCTTCGAAGAATTCGCCATCACCCAAGTCTTAAGAGTGGAGAAGACCCATGCTGACGCCCTTGCTAACCTCGGCTCAACCCTCCAAGGTTCCTCTCAGTCGTCCATCCCACTGCTATTCCTCCAACGGCCAGCAACCAATGAACAAGTTGCCCCGAAGAAGTAATAGACATCGAACCGGTCGACTCTTGGATGACCCTGATAGTAAAATACTTGGAACATTATGTGCTCCTAGCCGACAAGAACGAAACACGTCGCCTGAGAGTGAAAGTTGCAAGGTTCACCATATACAAAGGCCAACTCCTTAAGAAGTCATTCTTTGGCCCTTACCTTAAGAGCATAAGCCTAGAAAAAGCTAAACGGGTTCTCGTCGAACTCCATGAAGGCAAATGTGAAAACCATGCATGACAATGCAGTCTTTCCCGCCAAGTGATCATTGCCGACTACTATTGGCCAACCATATGCACTGACTCAGCAACCTATGTGAAGAAATGCGACAACTGTCAGAGGTTCGCCCACATCTCACACCTCCCACCTGAATGGCTCAACTCCACTCTCACACCTTGGTCGTTCATGAAATGGGGAATGGATATAGTCAGAAAACTTCCGACTACGCCCGGGCAGCAAGTCTTCATGTTGGTTGTCACTGACTACTTCACTAAGTAGATCGAAGTTGAAGCACTCGCACAAATCAGAGACCAATAGGTAAAAACTTTCATCTGGAAACACGTCATCTGTAGATTTTGGATACCAAAGCAAATTGTCACTGAAAATGGATCCCAATTTATCAGTTCAGGTTTCAGAGACTTCTGCGATATGTGGGGGATAAAGATTATCTTCTATACCCCTCGCAACCCCCAATCCAACGGCCAGGCTGAATCATCTAACAAAACCATCATGCAGATTTTAAAGAAATGTCTATAGAAAGCCAAGGGTGCATGGGCGGATGAACTATCTAGGGTCCTCTAGTCCTACCAGACTACAGCCCGCTCATCCATGGGCAAAACTTCTTTCTTCCTCATATATGGATCTGAAGCAGTCATCATAGCTGAAGTATCAGTCCCTTCCACTAGAATCCAATAGGTGGACGAGGAAACCAATAGCCACAAACTTTGCCATAACCTAGACACCGTTGACGAACTATGTGAGTGGGCGAACATCCATAACGTAGTCTATCAACAGCAGGCTGCCCGACACTACAATCGTAATGTCCAAATCAGAACTTTCAAAACAGGTGACTGGGTCCTCTGCAAGGTCTTTCAAAACACTAGGGAGATCAACTCTAGCAAGTTCGGTCCCACTTGAGAGGGTCCCTACAAGATCATTAAGGAAATAGGGAAGGGTGCCTACCGACTCCAAACCCTCGAAGGCTGATAGGCTATTCGCAAGTGTACGAAATCGTGCAAGTAGTAAAACTCGAGTAAACGAGTGTCGAATCCCAAGGGAAGTACCTACCAAGTACCAAACTATTATATTCTATTGCTATTTGATTAAACTGAAGTTTAAGAATGAATTTAATGAAAAAATAACTAAACTAAAAGCTAAGTACTAAATAAAGGCAGAATTTGTAAACACTTTGAAGTAAAAATCAATATGACTAAACCTAGGGCATAGATTTCACACCAATTTAATCCTATGCATTGACATCTGTTGTTAACCTAATCAAGCGTATTCTAAAGGTCAAACTCCCTAATATTTCACTAACTTTCTCTCGAACAATTAGTGAATTAACCCTTAAGCAACAACCCAAAATATCTCTAAGTTGAATTTAGAAGCTAAGAGATCATTAAGTTCTATGGAATTTACCAGAGCCTCACAGATTGCGGTAACCTATCTCTAGCATTCGCTCAATCTATGGTTTTATTACCTTAGACAAATCATGTTTCATCTCTCGATCTCAACCCAACCCATGATATCATTCAACTCTCGGATCCTTAAGAATTGAAAGCATTATGCACAATAATAAAACTTAGAATTAAATGCTCAATAAGAATTAACAACAAATTAAATCAACACATATTCATGAATTGGGCTACAAACAACCATTGTATTTAATAACATTAGTTCAAGAAAGAAAAATAGAAAAACTTATCTAATTTGCAAGAATTCTGATCTCCAAAGTAGTAGCCGTCCTTTCTCCTCCTTCCCATCTCTTTTTAACTTCTTAAAGACTCTCTTTTATATCCCTAGGGTTCTGGTCATTCTTAGGAAAAAGATTAGAAAACTTAGCCCATTCAGATTCGGATTAGGGTAATGAATTAACACAAACCCGTGACCCATTGCCGCGGCGGTAAGAATGATCGCCGTGGTGATCGTTCCTTCTGTCTAAAGCATCTGTAAAATTCAGAATTAGATGAAGTAATCAACATGAACATTGTAGCTCTTTGAATAAGCTTTCTAACGCCACTAGAATTGTCAAATTCTGACTTCTACAGCTCAAGTTATGACAGAAACATTGAGGCATACTCATGATGAAGAATTTCCAGATTTTCCGTAACATCTTCGATGTACCACAACTCCCTCATTTCGACCCTCATTCTTGTGCCGTTTGTTCCTATGCATCGTGAATCCTATCGACATCATTATTTTCCCTTCAACAACCTGTTTGAGCCTGAAAACACTCAACATGTACCCGTGATCCCATAAATGGTATTTATGAAAGAAATAATCCAAATTCCACATTTTAAACACATTTTTCCATAAATAAACCAATTAAATCACTAACAAAATATCAACATTCAAGCTCTTATCAAAGGCAAAGACATCAGCAACAGTTGGAATGCCATCCATCTCAAACGTTATTACTTTTAGTCAAATTCTTTCATCGACATTTCTACTTTCTTGTTTCTTTTTTCAAAAGGATGAGTAGGCCTATCCACCTCCTTTACCATCACTCGACCTCATGGCCCAAATTCAATAAAGTAATATTCAACAATAGAACAGTTTACACCTTCAATCAGCTTAGACCGATTCAACAGTTTACACCTTCAATTAGCTTAGACCGATTCAACAGTTTACACCTTCAATCGGCCTAAACCGATTTATAAGTTTACACCTTTAATCGACCTAGACCAATTCAACAGTTTACACCTTCAATCGACCCAAACCGATTCAATAGTTTACACCTTCAATCTACCCAAATCGAGTCAACAGTTTACACCTTTAATCAGCCCAAACTGATTCATAAGTTTACACCTTCAATCGACCTAGACCGATTAGTTGATTCATACCTTTAATCGGTCAGGACCAATTTATTGATTTACGTCTTCAATCGGCCCAGACCGATTTATTGATTCACACCTTCAATCGGCCCAGACCAATTTATAGGTTTACATATTTGATCAACCTAGACTGATTGAAGAACTTACACTTCCAATCAACGAGTCATCGATCCAACCTACTAGATAGTCTAGACCGACCCAGCAACCCAACGGCTTACACATTCGACCGATCATACCAACACATCACCACGACACTAACGATTCAGCCACTTGGTCTCGTCAAAATCACAGTACAAGCAGTCGATTCAATCTCTAATACATTTATAAACAATCAAGCAACCAAATCATCCATCCACAAGGAAAGCAGCAAAATAGAAACACAAGTAGAAACATAGAAGCCACTGACGGATAAGTATAAGATAAAAGAGCCTCAAGCGGCTAAGTATCAAGTACAAAAAAAAGGCACACACGCCATGGAAAGGCATCGCATGCCTCAAAATACATGAGTAAAAATAAACCTAAGGGGCATCATGGCCCACATCATCGGGGTGAGTCATCTCACCCATCTCTAATTCGATCACCCTATTAGCGACCCTAACGATTACCCCCGTAGCCTGGTCACCTATGTCCTCTGTGATCAATTGTCTTGGCTGGCTAGCAAGTTCGAATATCTGATCATCAACCCGCTCTTCCACGCGCCCAGCAACCTTCTCATTCTCCATCTCTCGCATAAGCTAGATGTCCTCATCCGGGTTCTAATGGGAGGTGTTACCAACCTTGTACTTTAGCATTAGCTTTCCCCGTACCCTGATGATGGCGTCATTAGCGATACTGAGGCACTGCTCCCTCAAGGACTCAACCTCCGCATTCTTCTTATCCAACTCTTTCCTCAGTTGATCCAGCTTAGCCTCAGCCTCTCTTAGATGTTGCTAGCTCTCCCGCTCGGCTTTTTAGGCCGTTGCCTTTCTTTGTCGCAGACTGGCATTTGATTTGGATACATCCTGTATCTTTTTCTCCTATAACACGATGAACTTTCACAGGTGTAGGCTGCTGGTGAATGCCTGTAGGATAAAACAGCTTGATCAGTATACAACCACAATAAACATAATAAGGTAAAACTCCGGATCATACCTAGAAAGCATGGGAAATCCCCCAATCAGCGACCGCGATCGCGACTGCGACTACACCCATCTGATTCAAACGGCTCCCGTCCGTCAGGAACAAGAATGAGTCGGCCAACTGGCTCACAGAGGTCGTATCTAAATAAGTCAACGCGGAAGCCAGGATGCTAAAAGTAAGCATCTTAGTCTCCTTGTTCAAGACTGTTTATCTTGGATGACCCAACTCTAGCCGTAGGTTGACGACTTGGTGTAGTCGCCACCACATCCTTCGCTCTTTTCTCTTCTCTGGCCGAGGAGTTCCTCTTTCATTTCTTGCAACGTCTTGCAATAGACTCATTTGCACTGAGGACGGTTAGCTTCTTTATTAGCTTTTCTGCAACCACAAACTCTTCAATTGTTAGTGGGTTCAGCCTTGACTTACCGGATAAAATATGATTGCAGTAGCGGATCAACAGCACACTCCAGGTTTGCTTCAATGAAGGGAAGGGGATACCTCACTGAATTGCACCCACTCCGGACCAAAGATGACTCATCCTAAGGTTAGCTTCCTCCAATACTACCTGTCAATCCTTTTGCGCTTTTGGAATGGCTAGAATCTTTTGAGTCTGCAAGTTCGGCTTTGTTGAATTCAAGATGTGCAAGGAAAAAACACAATAAGATTTTAGTAATCAAAACCCAAAGTAAAGACAAAGTTTCTCACCAGTTGCTCGCCAAGTATACGGAATCTTGCCTTGGCCTCTCTCCTCAAAGACCACCTCACCCCTCATGAAAAAGCATCTCTCCTTCCAATTCTTGTCACTCAACCGGAGGTCGGTCACAAGGTGAGCCCGATCATGCCTAAGGTTGATCAAATATCGACCTTTGTCCTTATTGTTTTCCTTCATAAAATACAAATACAACAACTCATGCAGCCCAAACATCACTTGGTTCTTACACAAAAGGTCCTCCAAAGCCATCAATAACCTCCATCCATTCGGCATTATCTGGGTCGGAGTGATCATGAAATGGTTCAGGGCCTCCCAAACGAGGCAAGGGATGAGAAGCCTTAGCCCATCGTGAAACCATTTCTCATAGGCGTTCACCTAGACTTTCGCCTCCCAATCGAACCGCTCGTACGACCATAATGCCCTGATCTCGACAAACTCTGGAATGTGATACATCATCCGGATCTGCCACATATCATTGTCCTTCAATAAGGTTGGGTAATCCCGACTTAGTATCCCACTACTGAGATGATTCGGCTCGTCCTCGGAGCCACTATTGGTGGAGGATGAACTCTCAAAATCACTAACTCTATCAGAGTCTTCCCCACTCCTCCCCTACCTCTCCGACTCATCATCACTTGGAGTGGTGCCACTCGGTCTAGGGGCAGCCACATTCACCCCAGTCGGTATACTGACCGAAACCCCCTCCCCCTCCTGCCACACATCATTGTCCTTCAATAAGGGTGGGTAATCCCGACTTAGTATCCCACTACTCAGATGATTCGGCTCGTCCTCGGAGCCACTATTGGTGGAGGATGAACTCTCAGAATCACTAACTCTATCAGAGTCTTCCCCACTCCTCTCCTACCTCTCCGACTCATCATCACTTGGAGTGGTGCCACTCGGTCTAGGGGCAGCCACATTCACCCCAGTCGGTATACTGACTGAAACCCCCTCCCCCTCCCCTTGGGCATCATCACCATGGTGGGAGTATTCTCATACTTATCTTCGATCTCCCCCTTAACTCCACTCGAATCGCTCGATCTTGACCTTGACATTGAGCACTCTATCCACTTGCCCTGAGCCACCGACCGACTCCCTATCCAAAAGCGAACATCGCCTTGATGACTACTCGCCCCGAGCCACCAATCGACCGATCTCACACCAAACTTCTCCAACTCCTATGTGACCTTCGGCTCGGTCTAGACGACTGAATACTAGCCTAGCTCAAACTTCTGACCACTCGGTCTGGAGGACCTATCAACCCAAAAAGGTTGTACCAGAAACTCCCCAGCCGAACACCGCACTTGACTCAGTCACGAGTCGAATAGGAAACCTGTATAATCGACTCCATCTTCCAAGAACCCCAAAAAATCTAGAAAAAATACCGTAAACCCAAAACCCTAGATCCCAGACTAAAATTTTGCACTCACTTTGATTCACCTCAAACTTCAAATGCCAGTCTAGAATATAGCACAGCACCTCCCAACCTTTTTTCAAACAATTTCAAAAAACTGATGAAAATTCCCTAAGCCCAGCAAAAACTTTCCAAACTCTGCTCAATCTCTCCAAAAACGCTGTAAAAATGAAGAAAACAAGAAAAGGAATAGAAAAAAGCACAAAGGAACAAGTTTTTACCATAGAAATGGCCAAAAATCCGAAAATCCTTCAAAGCTGAGAAGAAAACCCAAAAGTACAGAGGAAAACGCGAAATGTAGAAAATGGAAATAGAAGATGAAACAAACGTTCGCCCCCATGTATTTATCGACGAAAAAAATGTCAAAGCCTACACGTGGCAGCCTACGATTGGTCATCGAGAACCGTGTGATTTTGATTTTCCCGCCCAAATTCAGAAGCCTTCTCGGTCATACACGTGTTGGGAGATGGATTATGCAGCCGCGCTTTGGTCCTGTATAGTAATCACTCGCTTGGTTCACCTGACCGAGCAGAGTTACCATTGGACATACTGACTGTCCTAGTCTCGGTTCTCCAGCCTCATAACAAACATTGCTTTAACAAGACATGAACTCCACCCCCTCGGTCATCCCGACTTAGTGAACCAGTAAGTCGATTAAAAGCACACATACACTTATTTGCTTAGATTCAACCAATCGGCCTAAGGCACCACCACCACCACCACCACCACCACCAAGTTAAGCCTTATGTATTCCGCTCGGCGGGAAGTACCGAATGAGAACACCTTCAAGGGATAGTCTGCACACCCAATCACCCGTTCTGTTACACCGAGAAAGGACACCTTCAAGAGATAGCTCATGTATTTACTCACTTTGTCTGCCACACCGAGCAAAGAGACCTCCATGAGACAGCTCATACACCTACTCCTCGGCTCGATACATGGACTAATGACATTTTCATAGGACAACCTACACGCTCAATCATTTTTCTCGATACACCCAGTGAGAACACCTTCAGGGGAGGTTTTGCCTACTCTCTCGCTCGGGAGGACATACCAAGTGAGGATATGTCGAGTAGGTTCTTCAAGCTCCCTGTCAACCCAGCATACTAGGCGATTCTAATACGATTAGCTCCACTTCCCCACTCGGTCAGATGCACTGACCGCATTCATGACTACATCTCCATCCGCCCGGTCTGGCGTACCAAATGATGCACCGACAACCAAAGCTATACTACTTGTTCCCCAAAATGGAGAAGTAGTACGTTTACAAGTTCAGTCGGTCGGTCACGAAGGTTGACCAGATACACCTCCACACAATGCCTACTCTCTAAGCTAAGCACTCATTAACTCAGAGAGTAAAGGGCAAACTATTAGGGCCAAAAGATGTCCTCGGCCCAAATAGGTCCAAAAACGAAGACACCCTTAATAAAGCTGAAAACTTAGGCTCAATTCCGATGGGGCCCATAACAGAGTTCTGTAGAGGAGGCCTATTCGATATGCTTTCCCAGTTTCTCACCATCTGGACCTAAGCCTTCTGATCCTATAACACCTTCTGGACTTACGATCAACTTGGAGCCCACAATCGCCTACGAACTAAAGTACTACTTGAACTCTACTAAGGAAGTCAATCATGGTCGTGACTCATCTAAGGTCTGTATCCTAGACATGTTGGGACTCCCTTTCCTACCGAGATAAGGGAGCCAAAGGCTCTACTCTTTCAGAAAACCACCGCTGCAAGGACTCCTAGTCCTACCAGAATTCAAAGACCTTATAGTCACTATTTAAACAGAGGTTAGGCCTCTCACAAGGGACACAGAGATTACACCTTCAGACCTTTGAGTTCCCACCCTTGAGAACTTCGTAATATCGTCGTAGTCACAGTCTCCGACTAGACTTGTGGTGACCTTTCCTCTCCCTAACCCTCACTAAACTAGCATCACTCAGCCTTGCTGACTTGAGCGTCGGAATGCCTACGGCAAACACCACCCCGGTGTTTTCCATCTTCTTCACGCTTGTTTTCTTACGTGTGCAGGTGCAGCAAATTGCTAGTGGCCTCGACCTCACGGGATCAGTCCCTCTTTCCGTAAAGATAGATTTTTGCATCTACAAGTGGGAGGACAAGTTTAATCACATTGAGTTTTTATTTAAAGAATGTCATGGATTGGAGGTGAAGAGGAGTGAAGTGCATCTAGTAAATGAGAAAGATCTGATAGAGTTCAATCCAACTATGCATGTTGTAACAGCTAAGAGAAGCCTTGCTACCAATGATGACGAGGAACCACTACATGAAAGAAGTAAGAAATTCAAGTTCTTTTGAATTGCAAATTAAGTCTTTCCAAACCTTTGGATATGTGGGTATGTTTGCTCAATCTCAATTTCAGATTCTAACTAAATTTTATCTGGATTTTTTGTTTTTTTTTATCAGATTAATGACAGAAAATCAAGATTATCAATATGTAACATTTTATGATAACCCTAATATGTTATATTGTTATTAGTTTTATTATTAGAGCTATAACATCTTAAAATGTTATCTTTACTTTCGAATTTTCTTTGTTGTTGCCTTTCGGAACAAGTAGTACTATAATTAAAACCTTCTGATGAGGACGAAACAATCTTATATACGTTTTTAGTGTATCTATTTTGAAGGCAGGCAAAATCTACAAATTGGACTCTACAAATGCTTTAGCTTGTTTTGATTCTACTAATTGTATAGAGATAGCTTTTACCATCTTGATTTATTCAATAACTGAACAAGTTGAAGTTTGACATGAGCGTGAAACTTGTTCAAATTTAAAGAAAGTTTTTGGCTTGTGAGCTTGAATTATTATTAATCAGTTTTTCTTTTCATTTCTTTGCTTGTAATATATGTTGTGTCTGGCTGAGCCAATTGGGTTTCTTTTCCGTTCAGTTAAGCTGACTTTTTTTAGCCCCCAATTGAAGGAACTTGATCTATGATTTGATATCATATAAGAACTATCTTTTAGTTCTAACTATGATTTCATGTTTATGAGATAAATGTGGGGCGTTAAGAGTATTTGTAAAAACAGAAAATTAAATTTAAATTTACAAAATTTAATATTTGGATAAATTTATCATTATAAAATTTATTAAAAACTAAAAAGTCAGTTGAAGAAATTCATAAATACATTGGTTCTGTGATCAGGTTGAAGTGTTATATGCTTATGGACTTTACTAAGTGGGATTATGGGCTTCATTATAAAGTAAATTCACCCAATTAAACTATAAAAGCCCAAGAAAACAGTTTTGGAAAAATAACTCTCTGTTTTGGAAAAAATATTTCGCTGGTTAAGGTAAGTCCGAGAATCTCGGATTTCCTAGTCTGGGTGCGTATACTTCTAGGGTTGCCTTTTCAAGGCAAGCGCAGCCCCTCTGATGGCCTTGCCGTTGGCGGGGAACGGTGGTTTTAGTGAGCCTATGAATTTTTCATATGCTCAGGCGGTTTCTCAACGTACAGACAAGGTTTCTAAACATGCAGAAAACTCATCATTCAAGTTACCAATGCGATTTCCGGTGGATATTGATGGAGAGTTGGGCTTTGTGTTTTCGGATTCAGAGATGGTGAAGGCTGCGGAAGATTTGAAGTTTGCCTTGGTGATGAAATTCATGAGAGTGAGGCCTTCCATTGACAATTTACGTCTGCATGTGGTGAAAAACTGGGGCCTGATAGAGATCCCACAGATTAGTTTCATGGATGACTACCATATCTTAATTCACATGAAAAATGAATGTGATTTTATACACGGTTGGACACGGGAAGGAAGATCTGTGGAGGGGAACCCATTTCGGCTATTCAAATGGACTAGAGACTTCGATCTGGAGAAGGAATCTCCTTTGGCTCCTCAATGGATATTCTTACCAGGTTTGCCAATGCATCTGTACAGAAGGGATTGCCTCCAAATTCTAGCAACTCGGTTTGGCCGTTTCCTTGGAACTGATAATGCTACGTTGAACAAAACGAGAGCTACGGGAGCAAGGTTGTGTGTGGAAATGAATCTCAAAGAGGAGACTATCAAAGGGTTCCCTATTTCCGTGTCAGCAAATAGAACTATTTGGCAAGAAGTCAGGTATGAAAAACCAGGTTTTTATTGCACCAAGTGCTGTAGACAGGGGCATACAAAAGTGGTTTGTCGGATAGGGGAGGCTGGACGGAAGGCAGGGGAGGAAAAAAATAACAGACCATTGATCCAGTACCAGCAAGTTTGGAAAGGAAAAGCTAGTGAAGAATGGAAAACCAGTGAGAAAAATGGGGAGACAGAGCGTGTTGTGGAGAGATTAAAGAAAGGAATACTAGTGCAGTCTGACACAGGGAAACAGAACGAGGTCCCAGGGAGTGACCAGTTTTCGTCTTTGGCTGGAGATGGTATTGCAGAGAAGTCTCGGAAGGACATGCATACGTCCACGGAGTCTCGAATACGGGGTGTGGCACAAAACAAGCTCTCAGAGGTCGACGTGCTTGGTGGATGCAGCTAGTGCGGAACCAAAGGTGTTGGCGAGTCAGTCGTGCGAGGGGCAAAGAGGGGGAAAGGAGGGAGGAGAAGTTTAATGCAGGTAGTACAATGGTGAGTTTGCTGGTTCAGACAGATGATCCACACCAAGGTGCGTTTGAGGGGGGCAACTCTGATCTGATTGCCGAGGTTAGAGCAGTGGAAGATAGGACGAGGAGCGAAAATAGAAAGGAGGTTGTAGGAAGGGAGGACAGTCATGGGACACTTTCAGATCCGGAGGGTGAAGATGAACCGAGTGCTCTGGCTAGACAAAAACAATATAATTCGGAACCGGAGAGTAAGCCAACGAGCCGTAAGATGGATTCCAAAAAACATACAGTGAGACAATCCCAACGGGTTTTATCCCGCCCTTCTAAACTCGATTTATGATTAATAAGATTTTGGTTTGGAATCTGCGAGGGCTAGGTAGTTCCCGTGATCGGTTAAAAAGTTTAGTTAAGAAGTTTGGTGTGTCTATTGTGGGAATTCTGGAACCTTTTGCTACGGATGATAAGAGGAGTCGTCTAGCCTTTGTGTTGGGGTTACCGAACCATTGTAGTAATGCGGTTGTTGACGGTAAGATTTGGATTTTCTGGAGTGATGATTGTGATTGGGAGGTGTTATCTATGACTAACCAATCAATTTCAGGGATTTTTCGATGTGGGGAAGAGAACCTTATCATTTCTTTTATCTATGCTAAATGCAACAGTATTGAACGTAGAGAGTTATGGCAAAGCTTGGAGTTGGTTGATTCTAAGGAAGACCCATGGCTGGTGGTGGAGGATTTCAATGTTATTCGGGAAGATAGTGAAAGAGTAGGGGGTCATCCAAGGCCTATAAGGGCAATGGAAGAATTTAATAATTGTATTGATCACTGTGGGTTATTGGATATGCAGGTTACGGGAAGACGCCTTTCATGGTGTAATGGCCATGAGGGGCATACTCGTAGTTGGGCACGTCTTGATAGAGCTCTGATTAATATACATTATGCCAACGGATTTCCTTCTGCTTGCTTCGAGTACCTTAATCGGAAGACTTCGGATCATTGTCCTATGCTCATTCATGCCCAAAAGCAAGAGGTAGGCTACGGTCCTCATCCATTTCGATTTCAAAATATGTGGGTTACCCATACAGAGTTCAGGAGATGTGTTGAAGAAGTTTGGAAGGAACCTACTAATTTTGTGGGTTTAAGTCGGTTGGCGGAGAAATTAAAGAAAACGAAGTTTGCATTACGGGAGTGGAACAGGAAAGTGTTTGGGCATGTTGGGCAAAATATTAAAGAATTGGAGGAGAGATTGGAGGTGTTAGACAGCCATTTACAAGGGGGTTATGATAAAGAAGTTGAATGTGATTACTTGGTTACAAAACTTGAATTGGATATTTGGGAAAAACGTGAAGAACTTCGGTTATCTCAATTGGCGAAACAGAAATGGCTTTCAGAAGGGGATCAAAATTCTAAGTTTTTTCATGCAGTTGTTAATCAAAAAAGGAAAAGCAATGTCATTTCACACATGCGGCTTGAGAATGGGACGAGTCTGAATTCCACGGAGCAGGTGCATCAAGGAGCTTTAAAATATTTTCAAGATTTTCTCTCGAATCCTTCTTTGGCGGAACAGGTGGATCTGACTCCTCTTATCCGAGAATGTCATCGTATCTCGAGGAAAATAATTTGGCACCTGGTTTTAGCCCCGATAGTAGACAGAGGTTTTGATCGCGCTGAAATCTATACTGAAAGAGCTCACCTGGTCCTGGACGGTTTGGTTCTTGGGCCCTTTTTATCTAAGCTGTTGGGAACTGATCAAGGAGGATGTACTAGATGCTGCAAAGGATTTCTTTTCGGGTACTACGTTACCTAGATTTTATACGGCATCTTACTTGGTGTTGATTCCAAAGGTAGAGAAGCCTAAGAGTTTTGATAAGTTTCGGCCGATTAGCCTTTGTTCTGTTGCGTACAAGATTTTCTCAAAAGTGATAGTTCAGAGGATGACTCCTTTTTTAACACAGTTGATTTCTCAAGAACAAGGCGCTTTTATTCCCGGCCGTAGCATTTTTGAGAATATTACCCTAGCACAAGAATTGGTTCATTCTCTGAATAAAAAAACAAAGGGTGGAAACATTATGGTGAAGATTGATATGGCTAAAGCCTATGATCGTGTGGACTGGAATTTCCTGTTAAATGTGCTAACATCCTTTGGGTTTTCCTCTCAGGTTTGTAACCTTGTCAGGGAATGTGTTACATCCCCCTGGTTCTCTATCATGATGAATGGGACGTCAAAAGGTTTCTTTAAGCCAGCTCGGGGTCTAAGGCAAGGTGACCCTCTTTCTCCATACTTATTTATTATTATGGAAGAGGTGCTGTCTAGATTACTTTGTAAGAATTTTGAAGAGGGTCGTATTAGAGGTTACTCACACCCAATGGGTGCGCCTTTGGTATCTCACCTTCTCTATGCTGATGATCTATTAGTGTTTGTGAATGGGGGTAAACGTTCTGTTCAACGACTGTTAAATATTTTGGAAGTTTATGAGAAGTGGTCAGGGCAGCTTATCAATAGGGAAAAATCGGCTGTTTATTTCTCAAAGTCCATTACGTTAGCCCGAAGACGTATGCTAATGCGAACGACGGGCTTTGTGGAAGGAAAGTTTCCGTTCACTTATTTGGGTGTCCCCATGGTGTCGGGTCGACTTACGTCTAGGCATTTGGAACCGCTCGTGGAGAAAGTCAGGAGGAGAATTGCTGGTTGGAAGTCAAAACTTCTTTCTCAAGGTGGTAGGCTTACTCTCATGAAACATGTGTTAACATGTATGTCAACACATCTTTTGGCAGTTTTAAATGTGCCAATGAAGGTTTTTAGTAGACTTAATTCTTTGATGGCGACATTTTTCTGGGGTGATACGAATGGGAAACAAAAAATGAAGTGGTGTGCTTGGGATAGGATATGCAAACCATACAAGGAAGGGGGTCTTGGCATCAGGAATTTTCATGAGGTGCAGCGGGCACTTCACATGAAATTCGCTTGGAGATTGGTTACTGTGGATAACCTTTGGACCAAGTTCTTCCGGGCAAAATATGTGAAACACGGCCACATTTTTTTAGCTGAAACCAGAAGAAATGCTTCCCGTTTCTGGAAGTCTATTATGAAGGTATTTCCTGAAGTGGCCGAAAATGTGCTTGTTAAGGTTAGAGAGGGCAGTTCCTCATTTTGGTTTGATAGGTGGCTGGCAAGTGGACCTTTAGGTGCTAGTCGTGAATCAGGGCCCTCTCAGCTCAAGATCAAAGATGTTTGGATTGATGGTTCATGGGATGAGAATGTTCTGGTGGATCTTGTGGGTATAAACAAAACAGAGGAAATTATGAATGGAGTGGTGGCTGGTAAGGTGGGTACGGATATTACCATTTGGAAACCAGAGGTTAAGGGAGTGTTCACGTCGGCTCCTGCATGGGACCTTATACGTGTGAAAGGCACTGAGCATCTTGGCATGGGCTGGATCTGGCATCACTATCTTCCGCGGAAAATCTCTGTTTGCATGTGGAAAGCTCGGTTTAATGGGTTAGCGCTGGACTCTCGGGTGCAAAGGCTTGGAATCCCGTTGGCATCTCGGTGTAATTGCTGTGCTCAGGGACACATTGAAACATTAAATCATGTTCTTTGTAATGGGAGTATTGCGGCAGAGGTATGGAAAAAGGCAGCCATCATGCTGGGTATGAATTATGCTCAGGGACTTCCTTGGTGGTTGACGGTAATGCAGTGGTTTAATGGGGCCACGAAATCGAGCCACAGAGGGGTCCTTCTCGGTCTCATTCCCTCTATCATTTCCTGGCGCCTCTGGAGATGTCGTTGCAAAGCTCGCATGGAAAATTCATCTGAATCAGCAGAAAGTGTATGGTTGGCAGTGAGAGTTTGGATACGTAAAATATCCTCTCTGATGGTGAAACAGTGGCCGATATCTGCAAGGGATGAGGTTATTCTACGGGATCTTGAAGTGCCTTATGTGGGGAGGTCACGGAATATTCCGAAGTTGGTTTATTGGAGGAGACCGGCCGAAGGGTGGATTAAAGCCCGAATGTTGATGGCGATTCTTGCAGGGCAATCAGGGCAAGCGTGGGGGAGGAGGTGTCATTCGAGATACGCTAGGGAACTTTAAAGGGGCTTTTTCTTCTTATTTCGGGCAGGGAACTAATAATGAAGCTGAATTGAAAGCGTTGATTGCGGGTGTTTCTCTGTGTAAGGAGCTGGGTTTTAGTCAATTGAATATCGAGAGTGATTCCACTTTGGTGGTTTCCTGGTTGAGTAGTCGCAAGTGCACGGCTTGGTATTTATGGGACTACTGGGATGAGCTTTTGTCACTGTTAAGAGAGGTGCATTTCATCATCTCTCATCAATTCCGCGAAGGGAACACTGCGGTGACTTCCTCGCTCGGGAGGGGAGAGGAGGGTAACTCTATCACATTTCTGGAGTTTATGTCGTTACCCAGGGAGTTGAAAGGCATACTTCGGATGGACAAGGCGGGTTTGCCTCAGCTCAGGCGGTTAACTTGAGTTTGGGAGGCTGGTTCTTGATGGTTTCTTTCCTTTTTTTGTTTGGTTTCGTTTTGAGGTTGAAGTGTGTCAGTTGGTTTTTCCAGTGTTGTTCCACGGCTTTCCTCAGCCAAAAGTGAGGCTTGGTAATAAAATTGGGAGGAAGGCACAATAAGGTGACTTCGTCCGTTTTATTAAAAAAAAAAAAAAACTATAAAAGCCCATTTTTTAGTATATCTCAATTTAAGTTTTTTTTTTTTTTTTTTTTTAAATTATCATTTTTGAGTGGTGTTAGTTAAGTTCCACGGAATTTCTTTTTAAAAAATAATAATTTTTTAAAAAAATAATAATTTTTTCAAAAAATAATAATTTTTTCAAAAAATATATGTTTGAAGTGATAATTACCAAGAAGGACATTTATTCTTTTAGTGCAACCATATCTTTAAGATTTATTTTTCTTAATATCCTAAATGCTTTATTTTTTTTGTTTCCTAAAGGCTAAAACTGAAATTTGAAATTCATTACTTAGAAATGATGTTGTTATCATTAAAACTTTTTCGAAGACCCGAAAGGCGGAATCAAATAATGGAAATAAAATGATAATTGATATTCTCATTAATTGCTTTGCTTAGGGTTTGATTTATGAAATTTAGTTTAACTCTATTTAAACTACTGTTTAATTTTCAGATACATAAGAGAACAATTACAAATAAAAATTATTTTAACATTCATCCCATGCTAAATGATATGCCATGTAAAAAAATCTTTTATTTTCTTAATTTTCATGGAAGTTGAAGTTGAATAAAAATATTGTGTATAAGAATTAAGATAGGAACAAGATATCTAAGGAAAGGAAAATGGTAACTAAAATTAACTCAAGAGAAAAAATAGGGTTGATAGGGTTAACCAAAAAAATTTAGAAGAAAAATTATTTCAGAAGGGAATTTTGGTAGGGGTGAGCACATTTTTACCCTTTCATGTAGGGAAAATGTTGTTAAATTAGGATTTGATCTTGTTTTTCTTTCTTTATTTGATTATTATTATTATTATTATTATTTAGGGTTTCATATTAGGAATTTAAGTTGTTTTTCTAATTTTATTTAAGAATCTAGCTACATTAAGAATTAGTTAAGTTTTCCTTTGGAAGCCTTTGTCGTGGATTTGAAATGTTCATGTGAATCAAGAAGCCTCTTTATGGATTCAAGAGTCATCGTTTATAGATTCAAGTAGCTACGTTAGAGCATATTTTGTGCTTATCCCCATTTTATCACGTCACCCCATCTAATCTAACTCGAAAAATTCGGGTTGAATCAAGTTGATGAGTAAATCGGATTATAATCGGGTTGACATTTTGCAACCCAATTATATCGGTTCAGGTTTTAGTTTGCATAGAGAAAATTGGGTGAACTAGATTTGATCCCAATTTTTAAAAAGAAAATTGACTTTTTATGAAAATAATACATTTATTGGTTTTTAGTGGATGCTTATTCCCCACGAGATTAGTAGTATGAATGCTTTCTCTTCCCTTATTTCCCCTTTCATAACAACCGTAGATCTACTTTTTCTTTCTTTACTCCATTCCCATCCTTACTCATCTCTCTTCTCTTTTTCATTGCCATCACTCTTCTTCTCTAGCATAGCCCACAAAATTACCTTGTTGATTTGTTTTCTCCTTTTTATATTATTTTACTAGAAAAATGCTTACTTTAATATTTATTGGGATGGAATGAATTTTTTTTCTATTGAGAAATGTGTGCAAATATATGTATCAAAAATTTGAGATGTAAATGGGTGACAATGGAAAGGATATATATACAATAGAAGATTGATTGATTTAAGTTTTCAAAATTTTAATTCATTATATATAAATTCGATTGCTTTAATTAGATTAGTAATTAATTTGTACTAATATATTTATTAAAATTTAAATTCATTATAAAAAGTAAAACAAAAATACATACAACCATAAGATATATATATATATATATAGTTTAATGAGTTTTATAGTAATAACAAAACAAGAGTATAATGGGCTTAAGCCCAACCTAACCTTCACCAAATTAACCCAACCCAACTTGGTGAGATTTAAGATCGGGTGGTAGTATAAATCAGAGATACATATGTTTAAAAGCTACATTTGTTGTAATAAAAATGAACAAATTTGGGCCTAAACATCAAGCTGAACTAGATTCACCCACCCAGTTTAACCTGACCTGATTTGATTGGGTTGACATAAGGTTTATGAGCGAATTGGGTCCAGTTATACAGACCCAAACCAGATTTTACCCACCTCTAAATGTTAGACAAGGGCTGTAAACGAGTCGAGTCGAGTTGAGTTTTCGACTTATCGAGCTCGGCTCATTTGCTACAGGATCGAGCTCGAGTTTGAGCTCGAGCCTGTCGAGTCAGAGAAAAGGAACTCGAACTCGAACTCGATCGAGTTCGAGTCGACTCGACTCGACTCGACTTCATCTTCATCATCTGCATCCTCTACATCTCTCCATCATCTTCATCATCTGCATATCTTCATCCTTTTCTTCGTCTTCATCTTCATCCTTGTCTTCATCTTCATCTTCATCTTCATCTTCGTCTCCATCTCATCTTCATCTTGCAGAGCATCACATGCTGCTTCCATCTCCATCATCTTCTTCATCTTCATCTTCATCTTCATCTCCTTCCGCAACACAACCATTATATTGATTTTGATTTTGATTTTGATTATGAATTTTTGCAAGAACAAATTTAGGGGTTAGGGTTTGTCGATTTGGGATATCTGATTTGGAGGTTTAATTTTGTGTTTTATAAAAAATTACATCGGGGGGTTAAATGTCGTTTTTACAAATTTTTAAAACTGAAGAATATGTATAACACTTCAGTCCCCACAGTTTATAAAATATAAAAAATGGAACCCTGCTTAGCCAAGCCACATCAGGCTCGCGAGCCTACGAGCCGAGCCTCCCCATGTTCGAACTCAGCTCATTTATATAACGAGCTCGAGTCGAGTTGACTCGGCTAACCACGAGCCGAGTCATAAAGCGAGCGACTTGAGCCAACGCCGACTCACAATGCTCGACATCAGTTAGACTTATATGGCCCACGTCATTGTTATTATGTGACAATTATCGTCACTATTTGATTTTTGATAATGATCTAATAAATAATGCTAAAATCATATTGGTCAATTGGAGTAGTGGTAGTTTTCTTTTAAATTTTAAAAAAAAAAAAAAAAAAATTGATGGAAGGGGATAAAATATTAGTGTTTATCGAAAACTAGTCCTCTCTCAACCCATATAAGAGAACATGTTCTCCATCATTCAATTTTACATAAAATAAAATAGAGGTGATTTCAGGTTGCAGAATATAATATTAGAAGAAGAATAGTTTTCTTATTGCAATAACTTCATTAGATACTAAATTAATTCAATTAAATCTTACAAATCCAATTAAAAGAAAGAACTTCATGGAAATGTTGTCAAAAGACTTTGTTCTTTTATTTACAATAATAACGAAGTATTAGATTTCATCTGTATACCTGCTCATATTCAAATTTGATTTCAAGATAATTAAATTAATGGTAATATTGTTTGGAAAAAAAAAATTGAAAATAATATATATGTAGGAGCTGAAAGTGGGCTTGAATAATGTGGGTCAAATGAAATGAGCCCAAGCTCAATCACAAAGAAAGTTTGGACAAGAAGAGATTAAACCTAGGGAAAGGGATTTTTAACCTCCATCTTCTATATTAAATAGGGGTATATAATAATAATTAACAATGGTGTTATACATATTCACTGTTTTGATTAAGATATAAAATTTTCATATACATAGTTTCTATGAAATTGTCAACTCCAAAAACTAACATAAATACCTTGTTTGATTCAAAATCTAGTAATTTCTTGTTGTATGATCACTTCTCTATTTAAACAATGTAATTCGTAACAGTTCTTTAAAATATAAAACTCATGATAGAAAAACAAAAAATTAAAAGAAAAAATAAACTAATAAATAACTTTCTAAAAGAAGATCAAGTGGTGGTTTTATTTTCTTTAAGTCTAAAAAGATGAGATCTGAAAAAAGAAAAGAACATTAAGTAGTTTTAATAATTAATACAATAAGCTTTAATTTACTTGTGAAATTTTGAATTCTAATTGACCTAAATTTTTTTACTTTTTTGTCAACTACAAATTCAAAGCTTTGAAATAAAAGTATCAAGGAAATATTTTTTATTACTATTATACCCTCATTTAAAGGAGGAGATGGGGGCTAAAAGTCATTTTCCTAAACCTAAAAGAAGAGGCCCAAGAAGGCCCAATAAGACCACGATCAACACTTCTCTATCCAGTTAAATTCAAATTAATCTACAGAAACTTCTTCTCAATAAACAGGAAAAAAAAATCTATACTCTTGTTTGCAGTGAGTTATTATCCCTTCGCCAAACAAAATAAAGTAGTTCTCTTTCATTATCAAAGAAATCGATCAATTATTGATCTGACCAGCCAATTCGAGCATTTCCAGAATCAAATGTAACCAAATATTTACAATGTACAAAAAGGATGTAAGTTAAACAAAAATCCACATAAACCTAAAAATATGGAAAACCAATTCAATTTAATAATCATTAAAGCCTTCATTCAGCTTGATATAACCCTTCCTTTACTAACATAATTAAAGTATGCCTATTACCTTTCTAATTGATTCAAACTTGCTTTATTGAAATCCAAGCTAACGCAATCAAGTCCAAACCAAGCTTAATTACACAAATCAAGTCACCAGTAAAAAACCCAAAATTCCAATTTACGCAATTTATTAATTTCTTTGGTTAAATTAACATTATTCAAGTACAGACTCTAGCTGGAGCTTAACTCTTCCAACATCGATGTTTTCCAAATTCGTAGAAACATATAACTTATTCTGCAAATATACAAGACACAAGCATAAAACGCAACTATGAAATAACAAAAACGAAAATAGGGCATAGACAATAACATTCGCCACTAGAAAAATGAAATAAACGTTGCATATCAACATTTAGTTTTTTCAATCCAGAATTATGGAGTTTATTTTATAACAACATGGCGAGGAAAAGATAGGAAAACTTATAACAAGGAAATTGCTAAAAGTATAAAATGCTAAACCAAATTCTAAGATTTAAATGCTATTCAAATATGGGAAAAAAAAAAAAAAGAATTAAAAAGCAAAATCAAGATATTAAAACTCAAAATACTTCATAAAAATTTAATAAAACACAATTAGTAACAACTATTGAACATTACGTATCATTCTATATTAATAAGAGTAATACTAACAAAGAATCTCTACTTTGTACCCAAATGTGAAAATTGATCTGGTAACACCACATAAATTATGAACTGATGTGGTAAATAAAATTGTTATGCCAAGGCGAGTGTATAGACGAGTTCGATTGGATCACATTGGGCTGTGTATATAGCGGAGATACCCCAGAACATTTGACCTTGCAACCTTTTACAAGGCCTTTGTAACCATAGACAGACGCACGGAACTTAAATGAGGCAGTTGCATAGTCTCCCTTAAAGAACCCGGACAGGACTATAACCCAGTACGATGTGATCGAAATCAATGAACATGATAGGCCACCTACCAGTAACTGAAACGTTCAATCCAAATATAGAGTGATCCCAATGATTATCATTGCTTTGAAACTGGTAAGAACAACCAACATAAAGACCACGACCACAATAACTTCCCTCAAATGCAATAATGGCACATAGAGCAAATCCAATGAACTTTCTGTTGCACAAATGCTGAGGTGGCACAATAGTTATCGAAGATCCTGAACTTTGATAGCTAAACCAATCAGGAATTTTACTCCCAGGTAGACATAAACTAGTTGAAGGTGTTTTTTCAAATACCTGAAATATAAAATTCCTGAGAACATAGAGATAGAGATAGAGAAAGAGCAAAAAGGTACCTTTTCATGACAAGTCTTAACGAAGTAGTTGCCATATGTTGAATTCGTTGCTATGAATCTACCAAAATGTTGTTGCATGCTTTTTGATTCAGTTGCATGCAGTTTGTAAATATGAACTTGATTCTGGCATATGCAACTTGGCAACAATGCTCATATACTATTTCCAGTTCGTCTGCATTTAATTCTTCTAGGTGTGATGGAAGCTCTAGTAATGATTGGAGCTTCTTGCAATTCCTTGCATCTAAATGTAGTAGACGTACCGGAAGCTCTGGCAATGATTTAATCATTCTACAATTGCTTATCCAAAGACGCTTTAGCTGAGAAAGTTGTTTGATGCTTCTAGGTAAGCTCTCAAAATTGTTCTCTTGTAGATTTAATATTTCCAGAGAGGACATACAACAAAGATCTTCAGGGATTTCAGTTAGATAGCAATAAGACAGATTCAACTGTGTTCAGGAACCTAAAACTGAAAACGAGGGCAATACCAAACTTCTACATTGAGAACAATCTAGAACTTGAAGTTCTTTACAACCAGCAATAGAGGATGGTAATTCACTAATAGCAGTTCTTCTTGCATGGAGGGTCCTCAAAAATTATAAATTCCCCAAGTTATCTGGCAATCTATCGACTTTTGAGCATCCAGAAAGATACACAGAGCATAGAGATGTCAAGCTGCAAATACTACTTGGAATGGTCTCAAGATTTTTGAGATCTACCAATGTCAACTCATGAAGCCCATTTAAATGTTCAATAGAAGATGGCAGCTCTTTCACTTTAGTTGCTCTAGCTACAGAATGATATTGTAAATTTTTTATTTTCTTTAAGATTTCTGGGAAACTCTTAAGCTTTGAGCAATTCCAAAGTTTAAGCCTACCAAGAGATTTCATTTCACAAATGCTAGTAGGAATTTCTTCTATTATGGTCCCAGATAAATCTAATTGTTTTATACTACCTGAAATCTTTGGAAAGATTCTAACACTTTTGCAATATCTGAGGTTCATAACCTCAAGCACTGGGGCATCTGAGAGGTCTGGGATCCTAGTCAAGTATCTGGACTCATGAATATCAATCAATTTCAACTTGGAAGCATGCTGTAAAAAAAATTAAATGATTAAAATAAATTAGTATAAGTGAACCACATAGTTTACACATGAAACAACACATATATAATAATAAATAATACCATCGTTGATGCAAACCAAGGAGCTGGACATGTTAATCATACAAGTGGGAATGGAGCTGAATTTGCAAAAGACCCTTTGTCACTTCCTAGTGGCCCAATTACAAGACTTAGAGCCAAACGTTTCAAGAAAGCACTAAATAGGCTAACCCAAGAGAATTGGGCTGATTCTAAAAAGACCAAGATGGGCTCAAATAATAATCAAGGTCTAGTCCATGTCATCAAAGCAATTGAAGAGGCTAATTAGCATGCAAATTCGTAACCAGCATGGTTTGACCATTAAAGGGTGTGAATTTGTTGAGTTTCAAGGATATTAAATAGGAGAATGACTTGGTCCTGGCTAGGCATGTTAAAATACATTGAATCTAGTCATTTAGCTATTTTTGGCTATCTTTAGAAGTCCAAGAGTCCAAAAAAATGTGGGGACTTGTTTAGGTTAATTTTTGTGTTGTTTTTAAAGCTGTAATTATGACTTCACCTATTCTTGGAGGGTTGTTCCAAGTAAATAGATGGGTGTTACGAATTTTAAAAGGAGATTTGGTTATTCAGAAAATTATCATCTTGTGAGGTCTTGTGTTTCTCTTAGTTTTTAAAAGAACTCTTGAACTTATCAAGTTAATCTTGTGGCGTTCAAACAACCAAACTTACCACCTTGAGTTCTTGAGAGAATTCTTAGGTTTTCTTGGTGTGGCATTTCCATCCTTTGTAATCTGGATTTTCATCTTGTTAGGTGACGGGTCAAGACTCAACAAACCTTGTCTTCACAATCTTGGGGTTTCAATCCATCATTGTTGTTGGGTTTCATCACAATTGTTGGTGGAGTTCGTATCATTTTGGTATCAGAGCTTTGGTTCTAAGATAAGCTTGACTATCTCTTATTTTAGTTCTATTTCTTGTTCCTTGCTGTTAAAAAAAAAAAAAAAAATTCTTCCTTTCAATCTTGTTTCTCAGCTTATTCAAGTTCTTGATCTTTTGATGAGTATTGGTTGTTTCTCATTTTTGAATTGCTGTTGGATTATTTTGAATGAGTTTCTTGAAGTTCGATTAAGAAGTAAAGAAGACACAAAAGAGTGGAAAAAGGCAAGAGTGTGTGAGACCATAAGAGGGTAAAAGCCGTTTAGAGTGAAAACACGAGTGCAAGTGTATCAATTCTTGAGTGAAATACGTGAGGGAGTGCTTGTGAGGATTCTAACTTTGTTTTGCAGATTCTAAGCATGTCCAATAATCAAGAAGAAGACACAACCGAAGAATATCAACAACCCGCAGCTCCGAACCTCCAAATGCAAGTGTTGTTAGGGGAGATGAGGCGTATGTTGAGGGCTGAATTAGAGCCTGTTCACGACAAGTTGGACAGGGTAGAAGCGGGGACTCCTAGGGGACAGCAACGCGACATCCCCAATAGACAGCAAGGTGTGCGTGTTCCAAGGCGGAATATTGAGGAAGAGGCAGAGTCGGAGGAGTTTGATGAGCCATATTTGAACAGGGGCAGGTTTGAGCGTGGGTATGGGAATAGAGAAGCTAGGATGGGTAGGCCTAGGAGGGATAATGATTTAGGAAACATCAAGATTAAAATCCCATCTTTTCAAGGTAAAAATGATCCTGAAGTTTATTTGGAGTGGGAAACTAAAATGGAGATAGTGTTTGTTTGTCACAATTACTCAAAGTTAAAGAAGGTTAAGTTGGCTGCCATTGAATTTACCGATTATGCTATTGTTTGGTGCGATCAATTACTGATTAATAGGAGAAGGAATAGAGAGCCACCCGTGGACACTGGGGAGGAGATGAAAATGCTTATGAGGAAGCGTTTTGTACCTAATCACTATTATCGGGGATTGTATCAAAAATTGCAGAGGTTAACTCAAGGTTCCAAGAGTGTGGATGAGTATTACAAGGAGATGGAGGTAGCTATGATCCGGGCTAATGTAGAAGAGGACCGGGAAGCCACTATGGCTAGGTTTTTGCATAGTTTAAATTGTGAGATTGCGGATATAGTTGAGATGCAGCACTATGTTGAGTTGACGGATATGGTACATCAAGCCATAAAGGTGGAGGAACAATTCAAACGAAAGGGATTGGCTAGGAGGGGACAACCTATGACTACCACCAGTCCGTGGAAGACAGGTCCAAAAAAGGACGAGCAGCTACAAAATAAGCCAAAACTTGAACTATCTAAGAATGTCAACTCAAAGAACGTCACTACTTTAGGTAACACCGAGGCTTCGAGTTCTAAAACACATGATATTAAGTGTTTTAAATGTCAGGGCGGGGACACATAGCCAGCCAGTGTGTAAACAAAAGGGTGATGGTGATAAATGCTCAAGGAGAGCTTGAGTCGGAGAATGAGGAAGAAGTAGATGATGATGACATGCCATCTTTGGAGGATGCCGATGATGAGCAAAATGTTGTGGTTAGAGATTTGTTGGTAGCAAGGCGAGTTCTCAATGCGCAGGTTAAGGAGAAAGAAAGTAACCAAAGGGAGAACTTGTTTCATACTCGGTGCTTTGTAAACAACAAAGTTTGCAGTGTCATTATCGATGGAGGGAGTTGCACAAATTTAGCCAGCACTTATTTGGTGGAGAAATTGGCCTTAACTATCTTGAAACATCCTCAACCTTACCGGCTTCAGTGGCTGAATGAATGTGGCGAAATCAAGGTGACAAGACAAGTGTTGGTGGCATTATCCATTGGAAAATATGAGGATGAGGTGCTTTGTGATGTGGTTCCTATGCACGCATGCCATTTATTGTTGGGGAGACCATGGCAGTATGATTTGAGGGTTATGCATGATGGATTCACAAATAAGTATTCTTTCACCCTTAAAGGCAACCTATTACTCTTGTGCCATTAACTCCAAAACAGGTCAGGGATGACCAATTAAAGTTACAAAGATCAAATAAAAAAAAAAGGGAAAAAGAAGGGAAGGCCGAAGTTGAAAAAAAAAAAAGAGTTTAAAAAAGGAGAGAAAAACATTGATCAGAGTGAAAAAGAAAGAGAGAGGATTTCGGCCCTAGTGAAAGTAAGAGAGGAAAAATTCAATTATATTGCAAAAAAAAGTGAGACCAAGAGAGTATTATTTTCACATCAGCCCCTTATTGTACTCATGTCCAAGGAGGCTCTTTTATGTACTAATGATCTCGTCGGCGTTTTGCCGAGCGATATTGTTTCTCTTTTGCAGGAGTTTGAAGATGTCCTTCCTCAAGAGGTACCTTATGGTTTACCTCCAATCTGAGGGATTGAACATCAAATTGATTTCATACCCAGTGCATCAATTCCAAACCGACCCTGCTTATAGGAGTAATCCCGAGGAGACCAAGGAACTTCAGAGGCAAGTAGGTGAATTATTGGAGAAGGGGTATGTGCGTGAAATCATGAGTCATTGTGCGGTTCCGGTGCTATTAGTTCCTAAGAAAGATGGAACATGGAGGTGTGTGTTGACTGCTGAGCCATCAACAACATAACGGTAAAGTATCGTCATCCCATTCCTAGATTAGATGATATGCTGGACGAATTGCATGGTTCTTGTGTCTTTACAAAAATTGATCTTAAGAGTGGATATCATCAGATTAGGATGAAGGAAGGTGATGAATGGAAAACTGCTTTTAAAACTAAATATGGTTGTATGAGTGGTTAGTGATGCCTTTCGGTTTAACTAATGCTCCGAGCACATTTATGCGTTTGATGAACCATGTTTTGCGTGCATTTATTGGCAGATTCGTAGTTGTGTATTTTGATGATATCCTAATTTATAGCAAAAACTTGGAAGAACATGTAATGCATTTGAAATCTGTTTTGGAAATTCTAAGGAAAGAAAGGTTGTTTGCTAACCTCAAGAAGTGCACCTTTTGCACAGATAAGCTTGTGTTTCTTGGTTTTGTTGTTAGTAAGAGAGGAATTGAGATGGACGAGGAAAAGGTGAAGGCAATCCAAGAGTGGCCAATGCCTACAACAATCAGCCAAGTGAGGAATTTCCACGGCTTAGCTAGCTTTTATAGACGGTTTGTGTGTGATTTTAGTAGCTTAGCCGCCCCTCTTACTGAAGTCATCAAGAAAAATGTGTCGTTTAAGTAGGGGAAAGAACAAGAAAAGGCATTTAATTTGATCAAAGAAAAGTTAACTAATTCACCTTTGCTTGTTTTACCTAACTTTGCTAAAACTTTTGAAATTGAGTGTGATGCTTCAGGAATAGGTATTGGAGGGGCTTTGGAAAATTGGCAACACTATCTATGGCCAAAGGAATTTGTGATTCACATAGATCATGAATCTTTGAAGCATTTGAAAGGATAGCAAAGGTTGAACAAACGCCATGCCAAGTGAGTGGAATTCATTGAAACATTTCCTTATGTGATCAGATACAAGCAAGGTAAGGAAAATGTGGTGGCTAATGCATTGTCCCGAAGGTATGCTTTACTTTCCATTTTAGATACAAAATTGCTTGGCTTTGAATATATTAAGGATTTGTATGCACAAGATTCTGATTTTGGTGATGTGTTCAATACATGTGAAAAAGTGGCGTTTGGTAGGTTTTATAGGCATGATGGATTTTTGTTTCAGGAAAATAAACTGTGTGTGCCTATGTGTTCTTTGCGTGAATTGCTTGTGAGAAAAGCTCATGGTGGTGGGTTGATGGGTCATTTTGGTGTAGCTAAGACTTTAGGAATTTTGCATGATCATTTTTTTTGGCCTCATATGAAACGTGATGTGGAAAGAATCTGTGAGAAGTGTATCACATGTAAACAAGCTAAGTTTAAGTTGAAACCCCATGGTTTGTACACCCCTTTGCCAATACCTAGTGAACCTTGGACTGATATTTCTATGGATTTTGTTTTAGGTTTACCTCGGACTAAGAGGGGGAGAGATTCAGTTTTTGTGGTGGTAGATAGATTTTCCAAGATGGCACACTTCATTGCATGTCATAAAACTGATGATGCATCACATATAGCTGATTTGTTCTTCAATGAAATTGTTAGGTTACATGGCATGCCTAGGACCATTGTTTCTGATAGGGATACAAAGTTTTTGAGTTACTTTTGGAAGACTTTGTGGGGAAAGTTGGGAACCAAGTTGTTGTTTTCCACTACTTGTCATCCACAAACGGATGGTCAAACTGAAGTAGTGAATAAAACTTTGTCTTCTTTGTTACGTACTATCATTAAAAAGAACTTGAAAACATGGGAAGATTGTTTGCCACATGTTGAATTTGCTTACAATAGGAGTATACATTCTGCATCTAAGTTTTCACCATTTGAAATTGTTTATGGCTTTAACCCATTGTCACCTTTGGATTTAACTTCTTTACCTTTGAGTGGACGTGTGAACTTAGATGGCAAAAAGAAAGCATAATTTGTGAAGATCATTCATGAAAAGGCACGGCTGAACATTGAAAGGAGGACTAAACAATATGTCCAACAAGCCAACAAGGGACGCAAGAAGGTAGTGTTTGAACCAGGAGATTGGGTTTGGTTGCACTTAAGGAATGACCGTTTTCCAGAGAAACGACGTTCAAAACTCCTACCTCAGGGTGACGGACCATTTCAAGTAGTGGAACGCATCAATGATAATGCCTACAAGCTTGACTTACCAGGTGAGTATGGTGTCAGTGCAAGCTTTAATGTTGCTGATTTGTCTCCTTTTGATGTAGGTGATGATTTGAGGACAAATCCTTCTCAAGAGGGGGAGAATGATGCAAACCAAGGAGCTGGACATGTTAATCATACAAGTGGGAATGGAGCTGAATTTGCAAAAGACCCTTTGTCACTTCCTAGTGGCCCAATTACAAGACTTAGAGCCAAACGTTTCAAGGAAACACTAAATGGGCTAATCCAAGAGAATTGGGCTGATTCTAAAAAGACCAAGATGGGCTCAAATAATAATCAAGGTCTAGTCCATGTCATCAAAGCAATTGAAGAGGCTAATTAGCATGCAAATTCGTAACCAGCATGGTTTGACCATTAAAGGGTGTGAATTTGTTTAGTTTCAAGGATATTAAATAAGAGAATGACTTGATCCTGGCTGGGCATGTGAAAATACATTGAATTTAGTCATTTAGCTATTTTTGGCTATCTTTAGAAGTCCAAGAGTCCAAAAAAACGTGGGGACTTGTTTAGGTTAATTTTTGTGTTGTTTTTAAAGCTGTAATTATGACTTCACCTATTCTTGGAGGGTTGTTCCAAGTAAATAGATGGGTATTACGAATTTTAAAGGGAGATTTGGTTATTCAGAAAATTATCATCTTATGAGGTCTTGTAATCCTCTTAGTTCTTAAAAGAACTCTTGAACTTATCAAGTTAATCTTGTGGCGTTCAAACAACCAAACTTATCACCTTGAGTTCTTGAGAGAATTCTTAGGCTTTCTTGGTGTGGCGTTTCCATCCTTTGTAGTCTAGATTTTCATCTTGTTAGGTGACGGGTCAAGACTCAACAAACATTGTCTTCACGATCTTGGGGTTTCAATCCATCATTGTTATTGGGTTTCATCACAATTATTGGTGGAGTTCGCATCATTCGTTCCTTTTCAAAGTTGTTCCACCTTGCTATAAGGCAATTTAAGTTCAACAAGGTTCTCTATATCAAATTTTGACGGCAATGTTTTGAAAGGGTATCCCTCCCAATGGAGATACCTCAACTCATTTGGAAGATATTTCAGACCCTGAGGAAGATGCACTTTAGAAAAATCCTCAAACTGGAGATGTGCTTTAGACATTTTCACAAACACTTTGTAAAGTTTAGGAGTATAAAACTTCAGATGCGAGATTAGACATATTTGCAAAGGCTCCAGAACTTAACCATAGGTCTCTTATTTTTGACATATCTAAGAATATGCCTTCAATTGAATCAGTGCCCTGATGATAAAAAACAACAAAATATAAGTGAATATAAAATGCATAAAAGTTTCATAAAATTTACAATAGGTAAAGATAAAATTTGTATAGACTGATTGTTGTTTATTGGACATTTAATATAAGAAATAAAATGAAATTCATTAGGCTCTTTACCTTATTATTTTTCAATGTGTTGTAGAAATCCTCGTGATACCACAACCTACTACGTTTCGCAGGCTCCTTGGTAGATTCTTGGAAAACAATTTCCCAACCCATTTCTTGCAATAAATCATGCATTTGCAACTTATTATTTGATATTGTGATGAGAGATTTCTTAACGAGGTTATCCAATCCATAGCATTATTTGAGCTACATTATCTTTATCCTCTCCTTTAAAGAAACATGCTATATCAAGAAATATCTCTTTCTCATCTCTGTTAAGTCTATCATAACTAACTTTTAACACATCATGAATTTTGGGATCACAAACCATTTTCAAGTTATACAATGCGCTTTACCATTCACGTTTGCTCTTTTGAAAGAGGGAGGAACCCAACACTTTAAGAGCTAATGGATTGCCTTTCGCATAATTAATTACACTACTTGACAGCTCCAAAAGATCTTCAGGGGGACGGCTTTGTTTAAAGGCATAATTACAAAACAACAAAAGAACTTCATTGTGGTTGAATTCCTCAACCTCATATATGTTATGGTTATGCACTCCACAGCTACAAAGCACTTGTTTATCCCGAGTAGTTGTAATAATTCTACTTTCCGGACCGAATTGGTCAAGTCCTCCAGCTAAGAGTTTAAATTGTTCAAAATCATTTAAATCATCAAGAACAATGAAAACTTTGCTGCGTCAAAGTCTATCCTGGATATATTGAGGAATTATGGGAGTACCTATTTTGAGATTTTCTTCTTCTACTATTTGAGAAAGAACTTGGTCTCTTAGATGAATTAATCCACATTTTTCTGATTCTTCTCTAACATTAATACAAAAGTAACAACCTTCAAATTCACAAGAAATTTGGTTAAAAACAGCTCCCGCAATGGTTGTTTTACCTATACCACCCATTCCCCAAATTCCTATAATTCGGAATTCTGACAACTCAATGCATAACAATGACTTGATTTGCTTAATGCGTGACTCTAGTCCAACCTTGAGATAGATATATTTTTCAATTTCTAAAATATCTTTGACAATTTCGTCTACAAGTGTTGCCTCAGGCCTATCAAATGTGAAGATAAATAGTATTGAGTTGGGATGTACCATGACATAAGCATAATATTATAAAGCAATTTGTTTTTTTCTTTTCCAGTAGAGGACTAGAATTGTGAATACCCCTTAATTTGTCCACATAAATAAAAGAATTTTGACAAGATTATGTCCTATAGTACTGAAGAACTTAATTTTATCAAAAGGCTTATCCTGGGATATTCTTTATGACTCTAATTAACAAGGCAAGATTTAATAAATAATCATTCAATAAAAAATATACTACAATATAATCTTTATCCAATCATTTCTTAAAAATGCATTTAAATAAGATGTCTTATAGAACTCAAATGGGAGTTAAACTAGTTTTAAGTAATACCAGAACTTTTCAATAAACTCATTCTGTAGTTATTATAAAATCCAAAACAAGTTAGAGAGGTCACTAGTATTGAATATAAAGCTTGATACAACAAGTTCACAACAAAGGACATTACAAATAAATAATGGAACAAAAAAAAAAAAATTATATAATCACAGCTCTCACAGCATCAATCAAATAGAAGATTTAAAAAAAATAAAAATGAATGAATGAATGACGTCTAAAGTCTAATTTTCGTTTACATTCACTCTGTTAAAAGTTTAAAGGTTCTCATATAGCATTACTAGTTAAAAAATTATAAAGACTTTAGAGAAGAATTGAATTACTTGGTTACAGAGGAATCCCATCCAGATAAATTGGCCGCTTCTGTCAAAGCATTCCGCCAGTTCTGAACCTTGTTTCCCATCATTTTGAACCGTTCTGCATGCTTCACAAACGCCTTCCCGAAAGTTCCTGTTTGCTTCCGAATGTCCGACGGATTTACATGGAAGAAAACCGGTATAACCATTTGGTTATTCGATTTCTTACATTCAAGAATTTGTACAAGTTCATTCAAGCACCATCGGGAAGACGCATAGTCTTTTGAAAAAATGACTACTGAAATCTTGGATGATTCAATTGCTTTCAAAAGCACAGGTGAAATTTCATCTCCTCTTTGAAGTCCACTGTCATCAATAAAGGTTTCAATCGCGGCATAGAGATGACTAGTAAAGTCATCACGAGTATCCTCGCCTCTGAAACTAAGGAAAACATCGAATTTGCTCGAAGGGTAAAGGAATTACAAGATAACGATGATAATGAAGAAGCCATAAACGAAAAATACAAGATTGTATGATGCGAAATCAGTGAACAGACCAAAGAGATTCTCAATTTTAAGAAGTAAAATTCACCATAAGGAAATGCTGCTCCCTTCCACGCGACTTCTTATGACTTTCTTGGACCTCTTTCTATTACAACAAAATATAAGAGAGCAAAAGTCAACGAGAGAGGAATGTTGATGCTGAGGGAGAAAACGCGGTCAGAGGAATAAATATTGATTAAAGAGAAGACCAAGAAGACCTGTTACTCTTCTGGATAGTTTCAAAGTAGTAGATAATCAACAAGTTGGTTGGATATCAATGGTAGAGAGACGAGGCTAAGGTGTTTGACAAAATGTTTAAAAGAGGGATACATTTTTGTTATTCAATATGATTCATGACCGTTTACGGGCGGTAATGGTATAACTACAAAATTGTTTTAAACGCCTAGCAGGGTCATTTAATATAATTCCTATTTTTTTTTCTTTGGTCGAAGATGTTCGAGTCAGTTTGTGCGTACTTTAACTAATCTTTTAGACCCTAAAATTAATAATCAAGTATACCCTCAAGTGGCCACCCCTATAAACAATCCAGAAGAATCAAACTTAAGACCTCTTGAATAATATATTCAATAGTCCTTATCGTCTCACCCGACCACTCAGGGGTGGTTAAATTCACCTTCTTTTATGTTGCTTAAACTTTAAAGGGTTATAAAAGACATACACATAATTCTCATTCGAAAACAATATAGTAAGTTTTGAATCAGATCCAATCTTTTGTAATGCAAATTCACACCCAATATAGTGATCTAATATTTTAGCTAAATTATATTCTCACACAAAAACATACATAGGAATTTTGCATACAAAGTTTTATACACAAATCGATCGTAGTACAAAATAAATGACATAGTGCATATTGAAAGACCTTTTTATTTACTTAGGTTAAGCTCGGGGTCGCTTTAGCTTTTTCTTTAATCACTTGGACCTTTTTAACGAATAATCCGCTTTTGATAAAAGCTTTTAAGTGTTTGTTTTGTGAAATTTATAAATTGCTTTTACTTTCGAAAAATGATATGTGATAAATCTAAAATGACTAAAATAGTGGTTTTTTTTCAAATAAGTATTTTTTAATTTTTAAAATATATTAAAATAATTTTTTTAAATAAAAAAATTGAGAACATTGTACAATTGGTTGGAGAGTCATTGGACAATAGTTGTTGATGGTGGCCGGATGCTATCACTAGAGATGCATCCAAAGACACTGCTAGCTCCATTTGGTAGATCGTTGCCTGATCTACCCAATGAAGTGATCAAAGAGGCCGCACGCTATGACATTTTGTTGTAGCAGATCGAAAAATGTCCATCAAACATTTTCAAGCCTACTTCAACAAAACGTCTTAGACAACAGACTTTTTGATCGCCCCACCCGTTCGGGTAGGTCAGCGGCAGTCTCACATTTGGGTAGATCGTTGTCTCGATCTACTCAGATCATGACATTTGTGTAGATCGAAAAAATGTCCATCAAACATTTTCTAAGCCTACTTCAACAAAACGTCTTAGACAATAGACTTTTTGATCGCCCCATTGGGTAGGTCACCGACGATCTATCCAATGAAGCTGGAGGAGTTGCCGGAGCTTAAAAGCACCTCCAAGGACGGTATCTAACCATTGTCAATTGTTGTCGTCCAACGACCCTCTTGTAATTGTACAATTTTCTTAATTTTGATATTATTTTATTATAATTTTATTTAATTCAAAAATCATTTATAAAAAAAAAAAAAAGAATTTAAGTTAACCTTAGGGTGTTTTATAACTAACCATATCAAAAACAACTTTTCAATTCTAAAAGTTACAAAAAGTTACTTTAGATTCCTTTTATAAAACATATTATTTCATAGTCGGTTATATAAACACTTTTTAAATTAGTTTATCAATTACTTTTGGATTATCAATTATAAAATAAGTGATTATGAAAAAAACTACAACAATCCCAAACTCACCCTAAGATCAATAGTTTAATATATTATTTTAAAGGCCATTTTGAATATTAAAATTTGTAGAAAATTAAGAGATTTACGTTTATAACAATTTTTATCATTACTTCAGGCTAAGTCATATATCATTTCAAGCTTGTATAAGTTATTAACTTCCGCATTTGATCAAATTTATACATCTATTCAAGTTCCTCTAAATAATTAAGTAATATTGTTTTGTTTATAATTGAGTCATATAACTGAATCATATAACCAGACAAAAACTTCACAAAATTCATGTAAAATCACTACTTTATCCCTTGTTTTTTGTCTGATTGTATGACTCAGTTGTAAGCATAGTATTGCTCATAATTAAGGCAAAAATTAAGTTGGATCACACATTCACACACAAATCTTCATCTCTATTGCTTCTACCATTCTCATCACTACAAAATAAATCCATAACATATTTAATTTGATTAAACGAAGAGATAAGATTAATAGATAAAATCAAGTTAATACAAATTCTTTTTCAAAGAAGGATCCTTAAAGCTATCAACAAGTATTTTAAAAATTCTCCACAAGTAAGTTACTTTGAAGGGGTGTATATGACATTAACCCTTGTATAAATAAGTACACTAGTTTTACGACTTAGAACCGGTTCGGTTAAGTTTATGAAAATTAGTTTGTAAACAATTAGTGCGTTTAAAGTAATTTGAGCTTATAAACATTTTAAATTTAAATAATTATGTGTTTGGTCAAAATACTTATAAGTGACTGATAAGTAGTTGACGCATTTAGTAAAATATAACTTATAAGTATATTTTATTATTAAAATGACTAAAAAGAATACTACATTATTTTATCAAATAATAAATTATATTAACTCAATTTTTTACTAAAATATTATCAGAAATATATTTTGATCATATTACAATATAATGTAATTCTAGAATTAAATAAAAAAATACTTTATAGACAAATATTTTATTAAAAGCGTGAGTTGTTTGAAATATAAAAATGAGGTTATATGATGAAATTTTAAAATTAAATAAGGTAATGTGATAATATACTTAGTCAAAATAGCGTACAAACAAACAAATCAATTTGATTTTAAAACTTATAAGCTAGCCAAACCAGCTTATAAGCTAGCCAAACCAGCTTATAAGCTCAAACAAACACCCCCTTAATAAGATTAGATATACTTTACAACAAAATCTTTCAAGATCCCATTAGTGAGTTCTGCCAAATATATGAAAATGAACAAACATAACAGAATACCTCTGCAAGAAACACAAACAATAGGATATTCATGAGCACTTCTAGCCCTCTTTATTTTGTAAAATTCAGAGCCGTATCAGTGTTCTTCTCATTGGTTCAATAACCCTTCTAAAAGTCTTTGGAAAACATGATATATCCATTGATTTGTTCTCCTGCAACCGATGGGCAATTGTTTTGTTTGGCTGTGGATTCAGCAAATAACCACTTAAATAACTGAAAATAGTTATTACTAAAAACGCAGAAAACAGGGGAGAAAATAGAGCAGCTCATTCATACGCTTCAAAAGGATTAATCTAACTTCTCTATCAGCTCCCATTTGTGTCAAACCTAGCAGCAGCAAAAGCATCCACCTCCTTGATAAAGATAACTGCAGGCATTTCCTTTAGCAGGATGGAATCTAACACCAACCATCCAATTGGCCTCATGTATACAAAACGAAAGATATCATAAATTATAACTCCCTAACAGTATAAATGATATGGAACTTCCAAAATTAAGGAGAATACTCCTTTTCACTAATGATACAAGCTTTGCAGTTATCCAGCAAGCACACAAGAATTGCAGAATGTTAAGGATGACCTATCAAATTATAGCACAAGTTTCATCCAACGTAGTGAAAGACATAAGAAGTTGTGAATTTGCCCGTCATACTTATGAACAAATCCTGAGCCAACCACTCTAATGAATGATGCAGTGGTAAGATTAGAAATAGCTTTGGCAAGTGTCGGTTTTTCGATTCTCAGGAAGGGAAAACTAGAATGCTGTTGTTGTTGGAGAAATATCCTTGCTCTAATCATCATATTCTATCTCTAATAGTTAAAGCCTCAGTTGGGAAGAAAAAGGCTCAATAGTGTTTTTATTTATAAATAACAAATAACAAGAATAAGAAAACATTGGAATAGGTGTTGCATCTTCAAATGATTTGATAGAATAAATTCAATAATTTTACACTTCTCCAAATGCCAAGGACTTAAAATTATTTAATTGAAAAATTTTCCCACCTTGACATCACAATTAATAAACTGATGAGTATTCTAAAACAAATGATAGTGTTTTGTAACTTTTTTTAAAAGAAAAAAAAAAATTGAACCAATTGTAAATATGCTCTGAAAATTATCAAACAAAGATGATATAGAGTTCCATTTACTGTTTAAATTCATTCCCTCACCCATCTATGACATAGCAGCTTCAATGTGAAAATTCAATAGTATAGCATTACATAGTAAATTCAGAATAGAAAAACAGTATAATAACTTATTACTCTAGCTGGGGGCTTAACCTCCTAAAACAAGGTGTAATGATGTGCATTTACTTCAACAAAAACATGCATATCTGAAGAAATTAATTAGAACAAAGAATGAGCTCAAATCCCCCAAGCACCATGCATAGGTCAGTTGAATCAAGTGTTTCACGAAAAACTCTGCACTTTAAAAAATTAAAAGGAGTGTATCAAACTGAGCAAAGTTCTATCATATCGAACCAACCAGTAATTTAGTATTAGGCAGGGAAAACGTACAGAATACAGCAACAAATTATAAAAGCAGTAATTTCCCCATGAACCATAGAACTCAGGCAATGTATCAAATATAAACATAATCAACTGAATGCCAGCCTCAGAATTAAGCATTTAAGAAAAACTTCAAATTTTGATACTAAGCAAATCACAATGCATATTACTTGAAGCTGAAAAGTCCATCAGTATAAATAGTACTCAGTTTGAAATGCAGGAACACAACAAAAGCATTATAGTGCTTTACACAAAGTGTTGCATGAAATGGAAATGTTGTTGATTAAATAAGTAAATGGAAAACACTATTTGATGAAAGTGAAGGTAAAATTTCAAACAATATAAGCTTCTAAAATGTATTACTTGTTCTCATAGCAATCAACCTATCATAATATGCGAATTAAATAAACCTTATCATAGAAGGTCTCTAGTTTTAATATTTCTTAATGGAAAAAAGAATAACCAGAAAGCTGAACTATGTTTCTGCAATTATAAACACAGGCAATACCTTATATTCAACAGTCAAAGATAAAAAAATAGCATACTGATATTACTCATTGAGAACAATTTCTAAACACTATAAGCTTTTAGTGACAATAATTTCTAAACAATCACTATTTCTTCATCAGATCTACAACTTAAACTTCTACTTGTGACAGCATGATCAAAGTAGTCAACATGACATTCCTAATTTTAGTGTCCTCTTCCCAAAAACTTGATTGATTGCACAAATTCTTGGTAAAAATGTTACACATCATACATAATAACTTAATACAAAGTAAAACTAGGCTTAATTTTATTCTAGCTCTAGAAAAGCAATATATGAGAAACTTAAATCTATTAACTGTAGAACAATAGGGACTTTAATCGATAAGGTTAGAAAATATTAATCCTATATAGAAACCTAAAAAATTTGAAGGTTAAAATACTAACATAAAATAAGAGTCTAATAGACATTATGTGAATTGAATTAAACTGATCACTCATCCTAAAATTAGCACTAATTTGTTTTTCTTCTGAATATAAAATAAATATATATAGTCATCAACTTCGTTTTCTTCTATTTTCTTTATGAATGCAAATTTAGAGGAGGGATAATGGCCAATTCATCTTTGTCTTTAGCAATAATTGAGTCATTTGCATATTCCTTGTTTAAAGCAAGAACCATGCAGCCACGGATCTCTTCCAAGCTTGGAAACTTTGCAACAAGCTTGTTCAAGCAATCTTCAGTTGTACTACCATATGATACTCTCAGAGGTAAATCACTTAAACCGGTTAAATCTCGAGCTCTAGCAAAGAACAATACCTTTATTTGAACCGATGATTTGCTGTTCTCTATAGATATACAATCTGAATTCCAAGACTTGGTTTCTCTTTCTGTAGCATCTATAGTAGATACAGAAATGTGTCAATTAAAATGGAACTTCTCACTGCAACAATGTCAAATTCTAAACCGTGATAAAAATCAATATCGAGAAGCGACATAATTGCCAAGAGTTACATCAGAGAGAACAAGAATCTAAGTTCTCTGAACAAATAGTCCAGATGAAAATCATTTGTAAACGAAAGTAATCAAATCAATCCAACATTGTCCCACAACTCACAAGTAGAAGGCATTCAGAGATTCATCGAAGTCAAGTTTATAACCTATTCTTACAGTGGTTGATTTTTAAATTGCCAAACAAAGCCCAACTAAAAAATGTTTCAAATCCTAGAAGATAAAATCACTGTAACATGCCTGCCAGTAGAACTTATTCCCCTTGATAAACTAGAATCTAAGTAGGTAATGTCACCCCAAAGACCTAACAAGAAGATTGGTACTAGCACTGTAATCATAATATCTCATCAGTGGATTTTAGGCTATGCCTTTCCCAGCAAATAGAGCAAATATGTAAATTTGAGCATAAGTTCCCGGTGGCAGAGCCATCTTATGCCTCAGACAAAAGATTACATGGTGTCAATTAAAACATATAACCCTACTTATTTCATTTCCTAAGTTTTGGCACCTCCATTTACTTCATTTTACATCATTCAAAATTGACCCCTATCTCAAACACTTACAGTCCTTGTGTCAAATAATGTATACCTTTTCCATCATGTTGAGGTGAATGAAACCTGCATAAATTCAAAATTAAACTCAGAATGTTACTACTGATATGTGTATGAAACTATCGAGAAACAAGTTGAAGGCCACTCTGTTAATGTGTATCACTGTATTGTATACAGAGGTTTAGCGTACTTGGGGAAACAAAAAGAACCCAACATTCTATTCAAGAAACCATTCAGGACGGCAATATAATCTCCCCTAACATCAACAATATGCTTTTGCCCTTTTGCAACACAACTCAAATTTCAGAAATTAACTGAGTGAAATCTTTTTTTAACTGTAATTCAAAATAAGGAAGTAGTGAAACATCAACTAAAAATAGCCACAATTTTTCCGGAAAATCATAGGGAGTTTGGGAAGTGCCTCTCGAAAATGTTGTCAAATAGTTAAAAGCTGTAAGCTCTACTGTAGTGTCTAGCTGAAACCAATAAAAATGCTTTTAAAAAAGTGCTTTTGGGAGAAGCACTAGATAATTCTCTATTTATCTTGTGGCAACAAACAGCTCTTAAAGAATAAAGTGAGTTTTAAAAAAACACTTAATAAACATTTTCAGAAAGGTACACTTAAGTACTTTTATGAAAAGCACTTCTACTAAAAAAACACTTCCTTCAAAATCACTTTTAAACCCAGCTCCACAAAATTAACACAAAGCCACTTTTGAACATTTAAAAGCACTTCTGGCAGTTCCCAAAGCACTCTCAAGTCCAACACACACTATCATGCTGGCTCTCAATTAGCACAACCAGCATTCAAAAACAACAAAACCTTAAATATTTCAGCTCCCACAAAAAGGAAAAAAAAAGTCCTTGCTCTAGATATCACATATGTCACTCATAAGTCATACCCAGAAAAAAAAAAAAATTAAAACAGAAAAATAATAATTATTCATGAATCAGTAAATTGAATAGTTACGGGCAATGAATCAGGATTATATTAATATACAGAAGTATAGAACCAAATTTAAACCAAAACCCAGCAAACAAATTCAAAGAATAAAAAGCTATTGTAAAGGAGAGTTAACGGGAACCTGAAGAGAAGGTCGTGGGGGAGACGGTGGAGCATTGAGAGAAGAGGAAGACGAAAATGAAGCGACAAAATTGAAATAAGAATGATTTGTGGAATTTATTTTCAGAATTAAATATTATTATGTTCTTTTAGATATGTGAAAGGCTATGCCGCTATGGTGGGATGGGATGGGATGAGCTAAATAACCATGTAATATATATTATATATTTTATTTAAATATTGTTACATGAATTCTAACTATTATTTTTTGAGAATATATAATTTAAATATTTATTATATATTTTATTTAAGTAATTCTAACTATTATTTTTTGAGAATAAGAGATTAATATGATAGTGATGGTGGGTTAATGTATAAAATTAAAGTTTATAGGGATTTAATTATTATTTTTTTATACATTTAAGTTGATTAATGATGTGGAAGTGCCCCCAGTTTGTCACATCATTTGGGATACTATTTTTAAGATAAGAGTTCGGACTAGACCTACAATCTTTGACCGGAGTGTCTGAGTAAAATGGATGGTTACGGATGTCCATAATATTTATCCGTTCCAAAGTTATTTGTGCCGGCCCACTCGTAAAATTTGAGAGTGGGCTGGGTGATACCCGCGAGTACCTGCAGAATTTAAAACAAATTGAAATAGGAATAATGCTATAGGAATTAGAGATTTAGGGTCTCGTTTTGTCATTCATTATCAAGAATCTAAACTCTTGATTTTTACAGTTATATACAGTAAAAGCTCTCTATAGTTATAATGGTGGGATTAATTAAATTTATTACTATAAAAAGATTATAACTTAATAGAGGTGTGATAACAAAAATTTATTTATAATTCATGTTTTAGTAGTACAGTATTAGGATTTCAAATAATGTTTTAATATTACTAAGATTTCAATTCAGCGCTTCAATTGCATACTTTTGAAACGGATAGAAGATCGTGTTTTGAAACTAGTAAAGATAAGTGTCCTTGATGAAATTGTAAATGCAGTTGCTGCATGGTCAAATTGATGTCAAGCCATAAACTATTGTCAATTGTTTTAATCATTACAAAATTATACAGCAAATTGATGTGAAGCCACATATTATTGCCAATTGTTTTAATCATTACAAAATTATATAGCAAATTGATGTGAAGCCATATATTATTGCCAATTGTTTTAATCATTATCAAATTAGGATCCCCAATGTCGATGAATTACAAGTTACAAATAAAGTGGATGAGGAGAATCAAAGAGTCATTGTAGAATTTAGTGATCAGATTCGACAACTTCATTGCACTAATCGAATGGATATTAATGTTTTTCTCAATCATCTAAATGAGCAATAAGTCATGTATACTTCAACTAAAGAAGAAATCATTACTATAATTAGACAATAAGTTAAAGGAAATAATCATGAGGATGATAGTATGGAAATACAAAAAGTTCGTGTCAAGAAACTTTAAACATACTTGAAAAACTAGAAATATATGACTTCAACAAGAAGATGTTCATGCTAGCGAGTAATCAACCCGTAAGTTAAAAAATGTAGTAACAACTCTAAAGCATAAATCATTATCTCAAACAACTTTAGATAAATATTTTATTTCATCTTAAATCTTTAATGTAATATAACATATTTTTTTTTGTAATATACAGATAATTATTACTATGTGGAGGCAACTTTTCTTAAGATAGGAATTAGAAAAATTATAACTTATTACAATATAGAATTTATTCTTATTTATAACTATCCCGAATTGGGAATTGAATTTTTTATGACTATGTAAAGTTTATTCTTACATAGAGTATTACTATAGAGATGTTTTAATATATATATATATATATATATATATATATATATATATATATATATATATATATATATATATATATATATATTCGAGAGAGAGAGTTTTAGATCTGTGTTGTTGATGGCAGAGGCAGCTACAGTGAAGAAGATTTGTGTTGTGGAAGCCATTGTTCTTATCTCCATTGTCTACTTCTTCTTCCTTTATTGTGGTTGCAACTTTTGATTCTTAGTTTTCTATTTTCTCCATTACACCCATGAATAATGCTTAAACCGAAAAACCGAAAAAAAAAAAAAAAAAAGTAGCTAGTGGTATTGGGTGGAGTCTTACTGAGAATGGGTAAGAATGAGTGCGGTGATGAGCTTTGCTTGATTCAAAATTTTATTGTAAGAAGAAATGAGAGGAAGAAGACAAGATTAGAAATGAGAGCCCAAGTAAAAACACAAATATGCGCAATTACCAAGAGAGTTCTATCTTTTTATCTTTTTGGGTTTTGTATTTTTTGCGAGTGACCCGCAGGTCCACCATACCTGTACGGGCGAGTACGGGTCATGCATATTTTTATCCTTCCAAAAATTTACCTGTTTACCTATGCCCGTTTTACCTGTTACTTGCAGTTACCCGACTCATACTCACTTGACCTGCACCTTTGCTAGGTCTAGTTCGGACATGGTAGTATTCTTTTTTATTTTATTTAATAAACTAAATATATTATTTTTTATTTAAATAAAAACTCTAAAAAATTATATTTTGATAGTGGTCAATCATCGGTCAATAGTGCTAGCCCAACAACATTTTTTCACGTTTTGACATCACTGCTAACACGTGCAGAATTGGTATTCGATAATCTAATAATCTAGGAAAATTTAGGTTGTCGAAGATTGGCAAAGTGATATCACACGCAACGACATATTATTCATGTTGCCACACATGATGTCACCTATGGTGTCTGTGGCTATCAGAACCTGCCGAGACTATCATACGTAGGTTCTGCACTTGTCGGTGATGATGCTGATAGGGTGTTTCCAACAACAATCGACAACCGGTGACAATGACGTGGTAGTGTTGTTGGCGGTGGTAGGGGTTATGGTGATAAGGTTTAAACAATAATTTAAGTTCTATAATATTTTAATTATTAATATAATAATATAATAATTATTATATTATAAAATAATTAAATTCTAAATCAACTGTTTCAAAGAAAAATTGGGAAAAAATAAAAATAAAAATAAAAATAGGGGCAAAAAAGAATTTCAATAGTATTTCTACTCTTGGCCTTAGAGAAATAGCATTCCACCATTTTAGAATGAGTTGGTTACTGCAACATCGTTTGAGATGTAAAAAGTGAAATATAAACTTGGAATGCGTGTTTTTCCATGAATTAAATAGTCTCTTTAATATTTTTAATTTTTTAAGGGGGTGTTTTAACATCTATGAAAATCAAGTGAAAACTTTCAAAAATCATATATATATTTTTAAAATTAGAAAAAAGAGAAGAAGGAATTTTAATGAAATTTGATCTTTTTAAAATGTAAATCATAAAGATATGTAAATATCAAGAATGAAATTTTATGATTTACATTTTTCAAGAAACTATTTTGTTCCTTCCCATCAACCTCTCTGAAATATCTAATCAGAAAAGTTAAATTATATATGTTGATGTTAATTTTCAAAATTGTTTAGAGGAAAAATATAAATTAAAAAAATTGAATTTTGTAATTTCAAAATTTAGGAACAGATTTGATGTCATTAATTTCTAAAAATAGGAATCCTAAATTAAAATTACAGAAAACGCATTTTCTACAAAGTTTTTTGAAAAACAATAAAAAGTAAGTTTTAATCTTATTTTTGTAATAACGTAATCCTTAAGGTCACTTATAAAAAGTTATAAACTACTCAAAATTTAACCATCAAAGGGGCTGAAATTTTAGGTATTTGGAAGGCAATATCAAAATTATAGTGAAAATTGTTTTCTTGGCTTTTGAGTAAATAATTATATAAGATAAATGGGTGCTAATATGTTAAAACTTAAAAATGTACTAATGTTTGATTAGTACCAAAGCAAAGCAAGATCTTGTGCTGATAGTTGCTTTTCTTTTTCTATCATTACGCCAAGTATATATTACTTTTCTTCTAGCTTAATTGGTATTAATTTCCATCATTAAGTCAAGTATCATTTTTCATATTTTAAATTTTTGTGTTGATCAAGAATGGAATTACTTTTGTGTATAAATATGAGTAACATGATCTTACAATCAATTTTACAGCTACCCTTCTAACTTCACCCTCTTAAAATCAATTTTTATTACTGAAACCAAGAACAAATGGCAGAAGGAATTGTATTTGGCATTGCAGGGAAAATCTTCAAAATGTTGGGGTCCTTGGTTGTCCGAGAAGGCAAATTGGCATGGGGTGTTAAAGATGAGATTCAAAAACTTAGTACCACTGTCCACACTATCAGACTTGTACTTCTAGATGCTAAGGAGCAGCACAGCATTAAGAACTATGCGGTGACATATTGGATTCAAAGGCTCAAAGATGCATTTTATGAAGCTGATGACTTGCTGGACGATTTCTCTACTTACCTTCAATGGTGAGAGGTAATGACTGGAAATAAATTGGCAATGGAGGTATGCATCTTTTTCTCCAAATCTAATCAGATTATATATAATCTTAATATAGCTCATAAGATTAAGACTATTAGGGAGAAACTAGATGTGATTGAAAAAGATCAAAAGTTCCAACTTATTAAGAGTCTTGATGAAAAAAGAGTCATGGATATAGAAAGGGAAACACACTCTTTTGTACCTGTTGAAAAGGTTGTAGGGAGAGATGATGATTAAAAAAAAGTTATACAACTTCTATTGGACTCAGACGTTAATGAGAATGTTTCAATCATCTCCATATTTGGATTTGGAGGATTAGGAAAGACTACACTTGCTCAACTTGTATACAATGATGAGCATGTTATAAACTATTTTCAATTAAGGATGTGGGTGTGTGTATCTAATAACTTTAATGAGAAAATAATTGTGGAAAATATCATCAAATCTGCAACTGGTAAGAAAACTGAAGGACTTGATATAGATCAATTGAAAGAATGCCTACGCAAAGAAATAATTAATGGAAAAAAATATTTCCTAGTTTTGGATGATATATGGAATGAAAATTCCATTATGTGGGACAAATTAAAAACTTTGTTAATGGATGGTGAAAGAGGAAGTAAGATATTGCCAACTACACATAGTGAGCAGGTTGCTAGGATTACTAGCACACTTAACTCTTATGTCTATCCCTTGAAAGTGCTAGATGAAAACAAGTCTTGGTCTTTGTTTACGCCGATAGCCTTTGCAGATGGGATAAAGCCAAAAGATTCAAAACTGGTAGAGTTTGGAAAAGAGATTGTGGTAAAGTGTGGAGGAGTTCCTCTTGTTATAATGACAGTAGGACACTTACTTCATGGCATTAATGAGGAAGATGATTGGTTGCATTTCAAGGACAATGAAATGTCAAAGGTGATTGAAAAAGAAAGTGATATTTTACCAATACTCAAGTTTAGTTATGATTATCTCCCCTCGCATTTGAAACAATGTTTTACTTATTGTGCATTGTTTCCAAAGATTATAAGATTAAGAAGCAAAAGTTGATTTATCTTTGGATGGCACAAGGGTTTCTTCAAGCATTAGATAAGAATGAATGTCTTGAAGAAGTTGGTAATAAGTATTTTACGACTTTACTTTTGATGCCATTTTTCCAAGACCCACAATATGATGAATGGGGCAGTGTAGTTGCATGTAAGATGCATGATCTTTTACATGAACTTGCAAAATTAGTTGCAGGAACTGAATGAACCTTCACAACTATAGGCACGGTTCAAAGTGTGGATGATAAATGTTGTCATGTGTCACTTGATTGTGGGGACGTAAAAAGTTCATGGAAATTTCCAATTGCATTATATAGTGCCAAAAATATAACAAGTTTACTTTTATTTTATCGATCAAATTGAGATTTGACTTGATGGTGGTTATGAAATTTTTTCAAGTTATAGGTACTTACGAGCACTAGATTTTGGACAGTTAAAGTTTAAGAAGTTGTTGCATTCAAATGGTAAGTTAAAGAGTTTATTTAGTGAATTTAGACATTTACGATATCTTAATTTTTCTTATATGCAAATTGAAAAACTTTCTGATTCAATATTAAGACTATGGAATTTGGAAACATTAGACCTCTCTCATTGTGACAATCTTAAGGAACTACCAAGAGATATTAGAAAAATGATGAACCTTAGGCATCTTATAAATAAAAAATGTGGTTCTTTATGTGGAATGCCTTCTGGAATAGGATGTCTGACTAATCTTCAGACTCTTATCAATATTTGTAGCAAGTCAAAGAAATAGCAAACACAGTGGGATAGAAGAATTAAAGGGGTTAAACAACTTAAGAGGAAAACTAAAGATTAAAAATTTAAAGTACGAGGAAAATGGCAAGTTGGCCAACTTGGAAAGGAAACCATATCTTTGGTCTCTAATATTGGATTGGGGGAGAAGTGCCAATGGAGAGGTTCAAAAGACTGATGAAAATGTGTTAGAAGCTCTAAAGCCACACCCAAATCTTAAAAAATTTAATATAAGTTTATTTACAGGTGTGAAGCTATGTAATTGGCTATCCTCTCTCACAAAGCTAACTTCAATTAGCATAAAAGAATGTAAGAGATGCCAATGTATCCCACCGTTGGATCAATTACCTCATTTGAGGACTTTGTCTCTTGCATATCTAGATGTGGTGGAATACATTTCGGAGGAAGCAAGTACTAGTTATTCAACATTCTTCCCATTACTTAAGGAACTGGCAATCTATCATTGTCCTAAATTAAAGGGATGGTGGAGGAGAGATGCTGATAATGGAGCAGAGTTGCCTTCATTTCATTGTCTTTCCAAATTAGATATCCAAACTTGCCCCAACTTGACGTTTATGCCGCTGTATCCATCTCTAGTAGAACTAAAGTTGAGCGAGACGAGTTCAAAACTACTGCAGCAGACGATGATGTTGATGAATAGAGTTTCTGCCACTCTCTCCAATTTAAAGTCTATGCATATGTTTAAAATTCCCGATATAGAATCTCTGTCGGTGGAAATGATGCAAAAGCTCACTTCTTTAGTGGATTTGAAAATTTTGTCATGTCCAAGACTTACTGATCAAATGGAACAAGCTATAAAATTTCTCCCCTCTCTCCAAAATCTGATTATTAAACCCATTGAAGAACATGATCCGGATTGGAGTAATCTTCGGTGGGAGGTTATACCAAGAATAGCTGAATACAGTCGTTATGCAGAGGAGAATTCTGCATCAGCAGGTTGAAACTTGTCTTCAAATTTATCAATAAACTTTTCTGATTATGTATGACTTATTTCTTAATTACTTGAGTAAATAATTTTCCTTCGCTATATCGTTACTGATTTCTGACGGATTCTGGAATTCTTACCTTTGTAATGCAGAGCATGGACGGAATGGTGGGGGGCAAACGTTTTGAAATTTGTAGTTAATTGGATGGTACGTATCTGTTCCCTTTGACTAGTTTCTTTTTATTCTTCCACTTTTGCAGTCATCTGACATAAAATGTCATGTCAATCTATTTTGATACTGACTTTTAGGGGGAAAAAAAATCTTGATTTAAGTTGTGTGTTTTGCAATGCAACATCAACCTTCTTCTCATTTGGGTATATTAGAAATTTAGAAGTTTCAAGTCATACAGCAACAAAGCACTTTGATCTGATAAACATATTTTCAGTTTCCTCCACAGTAAATAAATTTATGCTTTATTACAAATAAATATCAACTATTTGGGTAATATTTCGGATTCTTTTGTTTTTTTTCCGCCTCCTTTTTAGTCTTGTAATTCTTGTGTTTACTAAAATGAAAATTTTTAAAAGAAATGTATAAAAATATTAAATATGGTTTATACTTCTCTGAGCTTTGATGAATTGTCGACTTACACCGACTCATTCGACAATGTCCCCTTCACAATAAGCCCAATTAGTAATTGGGTTCAGAATTAATTTGCTTAATATTTGGGCTTGGGTCGACTTAGATCGGGTAAACCCATATGGAGTTAGGTTTTCTATTATATGCATTTTGTAGTAGTTGAAAACCTAGAGTGAAAGAATAGAGAGCAAGAGTGAACTGTCTTCATTTACATTTTATTTGCTACAGTTTTTTGATACTCAATAAAAATGCTCTATTTAATTGTTGGATATAATTTATTTATTAAAATAAATCAGGGTAAATCATGTGTCTTCTTTACTTTTTTGCTTTTATTTTCAGGTGTGTTTTGGCTGTAGTTTTAACAAAATAGAATATTTATGGTTAAATTAACAAAAGTGAAATGGTTTTTTTAACTCATCTGAATTGGGCAAAGCATTGAAGCAATGCTTCCAGAATAAAAACAACTGTAAATGGAAGGTGGTATTTTAATTAGCCAAAGGAGTAATTACATAAATGAGCATTTCTTTAATTTATTCAATTACTTTTTTAGTTTGTTCAAACTTTGGACCTGGCATTTGGAATCTATTCCAAGCTGATATGTTTTCATGGAAAAGGTTTGATACTCCTGACAACCACTCTCCTTTAAGAACCTTTTATAACCAGTTTAAGTATGTAATGTCCTCTTTCTCTTTTATCTTTTATTTTTTTATTTTTTTTATTTTTTTCTAGTAGTTAGTGCTTATGAAGATGAATTCACCTTTACATAGGCATTAAATTGTATGTATCAAACAATCATTTTCTCCTACACACTTCAATTTCCGAGCACAATTACCAGTTGAACCCGCCTAATCTTCAAGGCCACAGAATACCCTACAAGCCCAATGAATCTAGGTAGACCCGAACACAAGATTCTTCAGTATAACTAACTCCAATGGCTAAAGAGTTTGTCATCTGATCACAAGAGAAGAGGTGACATTTCAGTTTTCTTTAAACCCAAATCTATATTTCCGATGTTAGTTAGTAATACACTAAAGGGCAAAAAACTTTATATCTATGCTACAAGAAATTTGACTTTAATTTTGTCTACTAGTGCATTCTTGTCATCAAGAACCCTTGTTTGAATTTTTTTTTTTTTTTAAAAAAAAGGATCTTGTAATTGTGTTTGTTTTATTGTTTGCACATGTTATAACATATTGTTGTATGTGTACACATTGTCTTGTTCATAGGATCGTATTAAAAAAAAGGGGGGCACATCTCTTCTTATGTATAAACATTTTATCATTAGTTTTTCAAAATACAAGTGTCTCACTCTTGTTATATTTGAAGATATTTTATCTTATATTCTTCATGAAACTTGCATGATAAGTTTACTTTATAGGTGTCATTCTTTCCAAGTGTGGTCCAACAAAGGTTGTTAAAAAGTGTATGAAACTTGTATTGTTGAGATTTGTTTGAGCAAGAATATATATTGTCATCTTCTTCCTTCTTCCTTGCTCCTTTGAACTTGAATATTCCATTGTTTTGTTCTCTGAAATTTTACAGAGATTTTTTTGTCAGGTTCCTTTATGTGGATTGCTCATTTCTTAGAAGATCTAATAACTTGTTATTGAGTGTTAAGGAATTTGGTTCCTTGTTAAAGCTTGAAGGAAGTTCAAGCTCATGAGTTTGAAGGTATAATTCGGCTGTCCAAGTTCGAGTGGAGCTCGAGCTATCCAAGTGGTTGCTTGCACGCAATCAGATCGTAGTTGGGCAATGGTTCAATCTGGAGTGTGGAATTAAATTTTTGTAAACATGGAGTGTTACTTTTAATGTATTTGATTTCAACTTTGTATTAATTTTTGTTGCTAGTGGATTTGATTGAGCTAGACTTGGTCCTATGGATGTAAGCTAAAATTGTTTTTAGCCAAACCATGTAAAAATCTTTGGTGTGCTTTACATTATGTTTTTTTAGATGCTTGATATTGCTTAGGTGTTGATTGACCATCCTTTCAAAGCATTAAGAACACATTCTAACCCATTCCACTATGTTTAATAATCGATTAAACACTGTCAAATATCAACACCTAAAAATTTTCATATTGCTAAATTATTTTAATATCTCTACATATGTGTACATAAAATTTCTAATTGTTATTGATATAATAGAGAATGAAAAATGCAGGTGATCAAAATGTACACGGGGGATGAGCTCCAAGGAAACTCAGGAATAGTTCATTAACTGTTTAATTAAGGTCATCTCAATACCTTCCACCACTTGAGGCTTCCTTTGTTGCATCATAGAAGCAATGGAACCTTCTTGCCTAATTCAAATTGTTAATGGCTTGAAGAAGTAAATAATATATACAATTTTGTCATTGGAACATATTTTAATTGTTATAGTCCATAGAGCATTCTAGTCTAAGGAATTTTGAAACAATAAACGTCTACTATTGTTGGGCATAAAGATAATTATAAGGAGACATTAGAAAATTTTGACCCTTAAATTTATTATTGAAAATTCTTGATTCTTCCTACTTTATTACTCGTTTTAGCAGGAAGGAGGAATAGGTGAGATTTCAATAATAACAAAAACATAGTGTTTGTGAATTGTTGGGTTGGGTTCTCTTCGTTTTTAAAGTCATGTTGTGTTTTATGAAAATATTTTAAAAGTGATAATTTATGCTATGTGTGCTTAGAAAATGAAAACTAATTGTTTGTTGAAAATAATATTTTAAAAATGAGAAAATAAAACATACTCATTGTAAATTATTTTTTATGGAGTTTAAACATATATAAGCATCAATCAAATGCCCAGATTGACAGATCAATGGTTGCAAAACCTTTACATGCCGACAGTGACACCCCAAGCATGACCTCAGTAGTCGAATAACGAAGTTGATCGGTTTTGAAAGTTTTTTATATTTATTTTTAATTAAATAGAAAAGAAATTTTTTAATTTATTATCTAAAAATAGTAATATCATTGTAATATTGAATTAAATTTAAAAGTTTATGAAAATATTTTCAGAGTTATTTTTGTCTAAAATTTGTAGTAGATTTGATATTGTGATAAATATACACATATGATAATTTAAAGTTGTGGGTAATTTTTTCCAAAACACACTAAATTTATTCAATAGTAAATAATCATATTTTATTCTTTTAGATATCTTCGTTCCCATCTCTATCCCCATTCTCATCACAAAGAGATAATTATGTTTATAAAGAGTAAAACTACACTTACATCACTCTTTTACACAATTTTCATTATATCATGATGTAGCATATGTCATAATCACACAAATTTTTAATTTTTAATATTATAATAGAATTTATGTGATTGTAACGTATGTCATATCATGATGTTTACAAAATGGTGTAAAAAAATGGTGTAAGTGTAACATTACTCCTTTATAAATAAAGATGGGTTAAAAGTTGGAGAGAGAAAAATGTTGCTTGTAAAATAATATTTGTTATTTCTTTTGCTTGGTTAAATTTCAAAATTAGAAAGCACACTGTAATATTCTCAGTGGGTCCCAAATTTTAGACACGAAAGCCCAATTGACAGGCACAATCGCCAAAAATAAAGGATGAATTAGAAGTAAACTATGTATTCTCACTGCTTATCGAAATCCCGTCTAGTATCTCTAGTTACCTAAATTTAAATTATCACTTTTAAATGGGCGTTGTTAGTTATCTTCTAATTTCATAAATTCTAAATTTTCACTCTTAAATTGATATTATTAATTATCTTTAATTTTGTAAATTCTAAATTCTTACTGTTAAATGAATATCTATGAATGGGTTATGAAACAAGAGTAGAACATACTTTTATCAAACTGCCCTTGAACATCCCTTCCCTTTTCTGATCCTTTTTGTCTCTTCCCTCATTCATTTATTTAAATATTTCTCATCCACTTGAAAAAAAACTTGGCATCCAACCACCAGCGCAACCAACATCACATTGACCATGTTGGCCTTGCTATGTAGAGATCGAAATTTATGGGAAGGAAGAGATGAAAAGAGATGGAGCAAGAGAATAAACAATCAACTCCAGAAATCCCAAACAAACAATAAACAAACCCCCCCATGGTGCACCCAATCTCAAGATCTCGATCCTCTGTTAGTGGATACGTGTTTTAATCATTTTAACCTTTTAACTATTAAAATAAATGAATGACCTTATTTTAAAGATGAGAATATGTAATTTATGAAATAAGGGATACGTGTTTTACTCGATAGTGAGCCTTTGTGTTTCAAATATTTTATTTAGCTCAGCTCAATGCTCATTACTACCTTCTTCATCTTTGATATTGGATTTAAACCTTGTATTTCTGCTTTAGTGAGCATATATTGATTTTTTTTTCCTAATATAATTACCTGTAAACTTTGAATTATACACATTATTATAAAAATAATTTGATTTATGTTTGTATTCATAATAAAAATTATAAATATATTACATATTTACTAATTAATTAAAATTACTTATTCATATATAGGTAATAAGATTTTAAATTTTTATTTATTGTTTAATTATTCAGTTAACTATCAAATAAATGTTTGATTCTTCAAATATTTATTGAAAAATAAAAATTTTGATATTCAATTGTTTTAACTAATTATTTAAATATTTACTCTTTAATTGAAAGTTTAAACATTTTTTAACATGTTACATGCATGATGAGATTTGATTAACTTCTTAAATCAGATTTAATTTCTATTAAAATAACGTGATCTTAACTTGTGGGAGAAGAGGGTTCATTTTCCTTTTGGATATTATCAATTAAAATACAATATTTTCCTTCAATAAAAAAGAAACGGATACAGGTTTCAAATGATACATGAGAGGAAATAACTATTACATTTAACAAAACTATAGGTAATACAGATTGTACAAGTTATATATAAAAAAAAAAAAAAAAAAAGTTTCATCCAATCACATACTGACATATGGAACTAAAAGTTAAAAAAAAAAAATTCTACAAAATTAGAAAAGAAATTAAAAAAAAAAAAATTTGAAAAAGATAAAAAGAAAGCCAACTAAAAGCCTAAAGGCCGAGGCCATGTGCTAGGGCGTCGTTAGCATTTTTTTTTTTTTGTTTCTTAAATTTGTTGGTTTATTTATTTTTATAGTTATTTTTATAATTTTTTAAAGTATATTTAATTGGTTATTCTTTTTTCTTTTTCGAATTTTTTGTATCCTAATTAAATTAAAATTTAAACTTGTTTTTCTCTGTTGTTTAAATCTTTTAATTTTTCTAATTTTTTTGTTAGTTTTACTTTTAAAATTTAGATTTAAACCGTTTTCTTTTTCTGCTTTTTGTTTATTTATTTAGTTTAACTAGTATTGCAAAAAAAGAAGAGTAAATTAGATTTGAACCCATGCTTATTTTTAACTTTTGGAGTTTTTCTTCTTTTATTTTATAAATGTATAACTAAAAAACTACTAAAAAAAATCCAAGGGTATCTAAGTCATTTTGAATGTTTTCCGTTAAAGTAAATCACCATTAAACGTCCATAAATTGAACAATTTGAAACTTGTATCTGTTTTCTCTCATTTCATGAAAAAATTATACCTTAACTAATAAAATTCCTTTCATCCATTTAAAGCAGAGATCCTATGCACGTTAGCATTGAGCCAAACATGAGACTAATATTTTGATATAGTGCAATAGCATCAAAATTTCCTGTACAATCATGCATAACCAAGGCAGGCTCAACAAGCATGGAAAATGTTAAACTACATTCAGAGAAAGCACCTTTAGACTGGCAATATGTCATGTATTTTTATTGCTCTGTAATGGTCAAGGCAGCTTGGGTTGAGATTGTGAAGAATGACTCGCTGGTTTTGCCTGCTAGATGTTGTTTGATTTTGTGAACCAACTTGTGTACAGAAATTGCTTGTGTGGCCCTACATGATTGCATATCAACCTGAGCTTCTGCCTCTCCCTCATACATCTCAACACTATTTTCATGTGGCTTTTGCCTGTCAATCCTCCCAATCCAACTTCTTGATAAGTTAAGCAAATGTTGTGGTTATAAGAAGCACATTAAAAATCAAACAGTTTGACTACACTCTCACAGACCTTGACGCGTTCCCAAGTCTCGGCAATGGTGAGAGGACCGTGTTCCTTGACTATGTTGAATATAACCCTAGTGATGGTCTCAGTTTGCTCCGGTGGCATGCTAAGCTCTATTGGCTTCATCTTCTTCCCGGCTTGGTGAAAAATACCTAAGAAACATTCTCGCCCCCAATTCCCCAAATCATAACACAGCACACACTTGAGAGAGACAGTAAGAAAAAAAAACCTTATAAGCTAGAATATTTGGACTCTAATTCGGCTGTCAAAGGACTAAAATACCATTAAGATTTATTGAAAAAGAATTCATGACCTTCAAATGACCAAAATACCACTAGGACTTCTTGAAAAAGAATTTGATTGTTAAAGGACCAAAATACCATTAGGACTTCTATAAAGAAATATGAATACATCATCTTTCTTTCAAGTTTTATGAGAAAATAAAAAAAGAAGTTAACATCTGAATTTAAAACCAAAAAAACCTTGGTATTTTTTTTTTTTTTTTTTTAAAGCTTGTTCAACAGTTAATGGGGTATCAACTCTCCATTTGATATCTTCCTCGACTAATAAAGCTCCTAAGAAATATAAAGATGCTAACAAAATCAATGAAGAGTCAAGAAATCAAAGCCATGAATAAAGTTTTTTCTTCAACAAACCCAATAAATAATTTGCTTGAATCTAAAGAGTCAAGGTCTAGTGAAGACATCTAAGGAAGACTTGTTGAAATCCTCACCATAAAGAAGGTACAAGAAGTTACTCAAGCACAAAATTATCTTTTCATCATTCTATTACAAATTGTTTCTTAAAAACAATTGAGGCCAATAATGATCAATTCAACATATTGCCTATATAGAATATTAAACTAAACTTAGATGAATAAAATTGTAAGATATATGAAACTTAGAACCTTTCTAATGCATTAATCCATGGTACTTGATTGTGAGAATGAAAATACTTACTGGGGGGTATCGAGACAATATCGAAGAATCGGTAGGGGCTTGAACAATTCATGCAAAATAATTTCAACATTGGAACGCCCCATAGTTCGTAAAAACTCAAATAACATAAGACAGCCATAAATCAAGCTCACTGATCCATATCCCATTAGAGAAGATCCAAGAATTGGAATTGCAATGACTACAGTCAATGCTAGATGCTCTATAAGAGTTGCATGTCCAGCTGAAGCAAAAAAATATAAAATATAATATCATATAATTAAATTGACCAAATAATATGCAATGTATTGAATTGATCATCAATAGCCTCAGTAGAGGTCTAGCGATGACATTCTAATGAAGACTCCCATTACCAAAAGTGATGGCCAAATCAAATTCCTAGAAAGTCGTTTAATTATCTTTCGAACAGGAATCATCTACCAGAAAATACATCAACTACAGGTTTAATTGGGCCTCGTCTAACAGTCATGCTCTTGTTAATATTAATCTTCAATTCTAAAAGGCTTTGATTGAATAGACTCCAATGAGAAAAAGCAATCTACAAAATCCTAATTTGTCCTTGATCATATATAAAAGCACATCAGAAATTCTTAAGTAATCAGTATCCAATCAGAAAGCCTCATTGACATAGGTTCCATCCAAGAATTAAGAAAATCAAATAACTGCATTGAGCAAACTATGGTTCAAAAGTTTTCCGTATTATGGATTGACACACCTTCATCAATCATCTCAGAAAATGAATAATCCCGTCATTATCAATAGATTGCCAAAGCTTGCACAATTGTAACCATAAGAATTAAGAAATAAATAAGAAGGAAGTTCAGAATCCACACAAAGGCGAAAATGCGGATTGAGAAACACATAGATACTTCATTGTCATGTATTTGCACTATCCCCATCATGGCAAGCAGTTGTAAAGTTCCAGGAGCTCATTCTATACATTATATCCATTTATATTCCAAGAAGGACCTGAAGCTTTATGATTCAGGATCCATCTGAATATTTTGCAAATACGAGGTATCAAGACTTGGTAACTATTTCCCAATTCCTCCCTTCTTTCTAGAATCAAATCGACGTCTCCATGTCAAATTATATACTTCAAGCATCTACTATATCCTTAAGTAGTTAAACACAACATCGCAAATTTCACATCAATTTCCAAGGTGGAGGATAAGCAACAACAAACACATGTCATGGAATAGTGGGAAAAAAGAAAAGCATTCGCCAATTAGTAATGATAAAGAGGAAACCAGAAAGCTTCAACAATTGTACATAAAAACAGGTAGCTAAGTACAAACCAAGCATAAATGTTTCCCCTATAACAATTCTCTTCTAGTCAAACACTGAAAATGACCCAAATCCTTACTTAGTTTCACCCAGAAACTTGAAATTCAAAATCACAACTCAACCATCATAAGTAACCCTTTGCACAAGTGACCAAAACAGTAGAAATAAAAAACACAAACTCAAACCAGAAATCAAAAACACAAACTCAAACCAAAACTAAAACAAAAACAAGTAAAAGATCATGATTGTGCCAAAGAAGCCATGATTATGTAAAGATTTAACTTGATGGGTAATGATTGAATAAGATAATAATTATGAAAAAAGAAAGCCATGATGCAAAATCAGTGGGCATGACAAAGAGATTCTTGATTTGAAGAAGTAATCTTTACCGTGTAGAAATTCTCGAACACTTCTTGCGACTTTCTCGGACCTTTTACTCTTCCCGCTAGTTTCTTGGTGAAGGTGGAGAGACAAGGGTTAGGTGTTCGGTAGATAAAATGTTTAAAAGAGATGATTACATTTTGGACTTCCATTTTGATTAACGGCAGTTGACAGGTGGTTATATTCATAATGAATTTAACAAATTTTACGAAAATGCATTTAGTAGAAATGATTCACAAGGTTTACAAAAAGAGTTTTTGCATATAATCCTTAAATTTAGTGTAAATTTAAAAAGCAATTAAAAGTCATTTTCATAGTTTTATATTTGTTTATTACGTGAAACAATTTTTTAATTTTATATTAAATAGATTTTCAAATATTAAGATATATAAAAAATTTGAACCATATTTTAGTTTTTGAAAATTATTTTTGGACCATAGATTAAACAGACTCTTATAACTTTAAAAAGAGCATATCTATTAGTAGTTATTAGCACTTAACTAATGGACCAAAAAGACCTCATTTTTTGATAAAATTTATAATGACAAATTATCCTTATATAAGATTATTAAAATTAACTTTAATTTCGTATTCGTTACAAATGCTTTCGATACTTCATTATTATCTCATTAACATTTTTTTTTTTTTAATGCTATTCAAATCATTCTTTAGAAAAGAGATAGTCTAACGGTAGAAAAAAATTTGCAATAAGACATATCAGGTTACAAGTAATATTAATTGTAAGTTTTTAATTGTTTCACATATATATTTATTGTTATGTTATTGGGATCATTTGTAAGGATTTTTTTTACCCTCAATTTTTTTGAACTTGCAATTTAATTACCTAAAATTTTATCTTCGAAATAACGATGATGGAGGTATATAGCATAAGTGAAGGAAATGAAATATTAATTCTTTTAAAATATATATACATAAAAAATGGAATGAAGGACATATATAAAATTTGTGGGATGCAATAAGAAAACATTTTAATTTTACAATTTGGAAATAGGGTATCTTAAGAAACGAGGCTTCACTAGTGGGATGCCAATAACTCCACTCCTTTAAAAATTGTATGATGAAGATAAAAAGGCTCAATGAGTTAATGGGTCACAAGTCTAACACTAAAGCCTAAAATGCAAAAGCCCAAGTAAAACTAAAGAGACCCAATTGAATTGTGGCAAGCAAAGCATGGTAGAGCAGTTAAGGAAAATATGTTGAGACAGTTACGAACAAATTGTTGCACAACAACTTGGATAAGACTGTTACAATCATAACTGTCACGTTGAGCACGCACGGTTGTTAAAACCAAATATGAAGGGCAGGTGGATCAACAAATGGGTATGAGAAGTTATGTTAAGTACTTTCTTACAAAATAACTATTTCTTTAAAAATATCCCATCACATTTAATCAACAACTTTTATCAATTAAGCTCATATGCAATTATCGTTAGCTGACTTGAGTATAGGAGAGACTACGTCGATAACTCAACCGATACACTTTCTAATGTAAAAGTGTCTTTGGGATTTTAGGGATAAATATTGCACTCAGCTTGGAATTTCAAACTCAAGTTTGACGAAAAATTAATAGATCAAATCTTTCAGTGTAAATAAAAAAAAAAAAAAAAAAAAAAGGAACAGATGATTGAGCAAGTGAATGTTTTATTTTATATTGCTAAATAACTGTGTTAAAATTAAGAATAATATTACACTAACAACACTTTCCCATAAACTTTCTCTCACAATCCTGACGTGGTAGCTCGCAATTGGTCAGTTCACAACATATCTCACTAATTAATTCTAAGCTGACCAATTGTGAACTGCGTTAGGGTTGTGAAAGAAAATTTGTGAGAAAGAGTTGTTGGTGTAATATTACTCTAAAATTAATTGTTACATGGGTAATTTTTTGTCACAATTGTATTTATATAATGAAATTAATAAAAAAAAAAAAAGTAACGTTATACATGCAAATTTGATGTTAAATTATTATTCTCGAATGATATGACTTACAAATTTTATATATAAATAAATGTGATTGAAAATTGTATACAAAAAATTAAAATAAATTACATAAAATAAATATTAAATTAATTTGTATACATTTGGCAAAGCTTTAATGCACTGAATCAAATTTTTTTTTGGTCTAGTAATATCATAATCATTTTTATAATTTTATTAGAAATTAATTCAAAACTCTTCATATTTCATGCCTTGATGAATTGTATTTCTAATGTACTTTCTACAGGCCTATTTTTGCACAGGTTTGCACTTTGACCAAAAGTGAACCGAAGTGCTGCGATGGAGTTGGAGGATTGTGGTAGAATTGATCAAATGAGAAACAAATTTGTCTATGGCATTCCTCTAGTTTCTCCCATGTTTTTGGCAAAATTTCTGTTATAATTTTTTTTTGAGTGATTATTTTCTGGATCTACATTCAACAATTATTCCTTATATTGCAGGTAAATGTCCAACGTCTTTGATTGTGTAATAATAATGTGACATTGGTTAGCTTGTGCACACCTCAATTATCTCCGGGGTTTATTGAATATCTTACAAACTCAATTGTTCAAGATAAGTTACAATATGATAAGTGACCTCAAGGTTTGAATCTAAGAAGTCTTCTCGGCCAACTTTTTGGGGTTAATTGGGTGCTTATTGTCCACTAGACTTATGAGCGCCATCACTTGAGTTGTAGAAAATGCATGAAAACAACCATCTTAGCCAAATAAACCTTCAACAACCATAACTCTTAATCTGTAAAATTGGAAGACTAATTCAGGCTTCTTTGTATTGGTTCGATAAATGCGGATTCAGCTTAATTACCACTAATTCAAAAATAATCAACGTGTAAAAATGCAGAATACTGAATATCAACAAAATTTTGTCTAAAACAAGGGACAAATTAAATAGAGGAAAACAGAGCAACTCATTTTACTCATACAGTTTTAAACATTAGTTGAAGTGCAAATTATACATCTAGCAAGCTCAGCTATATATTAATCAAGTTTCATAATATTAGTGTTTATACATTAACCTTAAAAATCCAGTTACAAACAACTGCAAGAAAATCATTGAGCTGATATACTATTCATACAATCAAATATTATATCATGGGCCACTTAAAACATATGCACAACCACAATGTTAGATGTGACAAACAATTATTTCAACAATCATAAACCATCTCATGTTCATGTTTACTTGCAGCTCCTCTTTACTTTTAGAATTCAAAGCCATTTCATGTTTCTTCACTTTCTTTTTTGGGGAGAAAACCTTTGTTACCGACAACGCACCAAAGGTAATTTATTTCAAAAAAAGATGAAACATTATAGTAACAAGAAGCAGATGGCAAAATCATGCAAAAACAAAAACACACTTTCAGAAAAACTTATCCCAGATAAACCTCAAGTCTCCTTGAGCAGGAGACTTTTCATTTATTTTGGAGCCTTGGCCCATCAATGATAAATATTTGGATGAATTAGTTCCAAGTTTGCTAAGGTATCAGCATATCATACTCTTTGTAAATGTAGATCTACACGTTTTTGAATTTAGAATGGGAATCTAACCACTTAATCCATTATGGCGACGGGTCAATATGGGTTAGTTTAAGCACTTCAAAACTGAAATTGAACCGCTCTCCCATTGAAGCTTGTGCCATTTCTCAGAGAAAGCAAAATTACCCTTGTAATTAAGGAAGACCCAAAAGCTTCTCCTCATTGATACAAGAAATCTTTCTTGCTGCTGTCCTGGGAAGTGTGACAATTGAAAACCATCAAAATATCCAATTATAAACAGAGTGTTGGATTTTGAACTGAGTTTTCACAAATTACAGCTCTATGAGTAACTAATCAACTGTGTAACAAGAAGACAATCACAGATTACGGTTCTCAGGTTAACTAACAACCTTCTAACATGAAAGTAATCATAGATTTAAAACAAGGGATCATCAAACATTTAAACATCAGATCAAGTAAAGAGATAAAGATCGACACAAAGGATTACAGTGGTTCGGCTGGGTAGCCTACGTCCACTCTTCAAGGTGCAAATAAGATGTCATTACTATCATAGTCAAGTAGACAATTTACAGAGTATTGAACAAAGAAAACAGAATGAGCAAGGAAGAATACAACCCGAAGAAACCCTAGCTTTCTTCTCTTTTTCCCCTTGCTACAAATCCATATCAAATGGAATCAATATATACACATCAGTCATCTCCAGGATCAGCCTCCACTTGGATCCCCAAGGATTTCCAACCGTAGATGAGTAACAAAATTCGTCCCCTTCCATTAGCACATTTTGGAACAAATGAGTTAGAAGAGAGAAATGAAGGCTGGATCGAATAACACGAAAAAAACCCTTTTTAGCTCACCTTAAACAACGTCACTGCATCCTTTGACTCAACTCAATTTTAATTGACTACACTATGGCAAAACATAAGCCACGTCACTATAATTCTCCACCTTGGCTTTTGTTTTGACACCCTATTTGGCCTTGGAAATAGGCTCTTGATTATGTAACATTAAGAAGGCTCATACAGAGCCTTTGTTTGTCAGCAGTAATAGCTTTTGTAAGCATATCTGCTGGGTTATGAGAACCACCCACCTTTTCAACCTTAATTTCACCTTTATCAATCATCTCTCTAATGAAGTGGAGTCGAACGTCAATGTGTTTAGTTCGTTCGTGAAATACTTGATTTTTACAAAGATGTATGGCACTTTGACTACTGCTGTAAATTGTTATTGCCCTCTATTCTAAACATAGCTCACTCACAAAACCCTTTAGCCACTTTGCTTCTTTTGCAGCCTTTGTTAATGCCATATACTCGGATTCAGTTGAAGATAGTGTAACCATGAGTTGGAGTTTAGAATTCCAACTAATAATGTTTCCCCATACTGTAAAAACAAAACCTAAAGTTGATTTCCTTCTATCAACATCACCAGCATAGTCTGCATCAAAAAATCCTTCAACATAGTAGTTTTCTTTCCGATTCCTTCTATACAATATACCTATTGAACTGGTCCCCTTTATGTACCTCAAGATCCATTTCAATGCAGACTAATGGATCTTCCCTAGATTACTAATGAACCTGCTCACAATGCTTACTGAGTAGGCCAAGTCGGGTCTTGAACATATCATCAAATACATTAAATTGCCTAGCACATTTGCATAAGGAATTGATGACATTTCAAGTTTTTCTTTTTCAGTTTGAGGACTCTAATAATGAGAAAACTTAAAATGCTAACCAAGAGGTGTTTGGATAGCCTTTGCATCTTTCATATTGAACTTCTGTAGAATCTTTTTAGCATAATCTTGTTGAACCAGCTTCAAACTTTTATGAACTCCGTCTCTAATAATTGATATCCCAAGTATCTTTTGAGTCTGACCCAGCTCTTTCATCTCAAATTTGGTATTCAGAATCTTTTTCAATCGAGATAGCTCAGATTGTTCATGACAAGCCACAAGCATATCATCCACATACAAAAGCCGGAAAATGTAAGTCAGTTTAGAACTCTTTTAAAACATAAACAACTATCATAATTGCATCTGTTAAAATCTATTTCAATCATAAACAAATCAAACTTTTTGTACCACTGTCGTGGTTATTGTTTTAGACCATACAAGGATTTTTTAAGCAGACAAACTTTACTTGCAACATCTATGTATCCTTCTGGCTGTTCCATCAGAATGGTCTCTTCCAAATCTCCATGATCCAATTGTTCCAGTTCTAGATTAAATTGGACAACAAGTGACAATAGAATTCTAATAAAGGAATGCTTGACAACTGGGGAAAAAATCTCATTGTAATCTATGCCCTCCACTTGTGTAAACCCCTTTGCGACCAGCCTTGCCTTATACCTTGGTGACTCATTTGGGTTTAATCCAGAGTTTCTTTTAAAAATCCATTTGCACTTGACCACTCTACAATTTGTTGGTTTATCTACTAAAATCCAAGTTACATTCTTTATCAAAGAAGAAAACTCTTCTTCAATTGCTTTAAGCCATTGTAATTTTTCTGGCCTTGACACAACCTCTTGAAAAGACTTAGGTTCATCACTCATATCATCTTCAACTTGTAAAGCATATGCAACTAGATCAGCATACCTTAACCTATTTGGAGGTTTGATTACCATTCTAACTTTATCTCTTTATAGTTGGTAATTAGCCCTAACTCATCACCATGATTCAATTGCCCACCTTCAAGTTCAATGGTTTGATCACCCACAAAATTTTTAGGATTATTTTCCTCAGCTTGAATCTCATCAGCTCCACCTTGATTCACAGTTTAAGCAACTTTGGAGTTTTGAAGTTCTAGTTCTAAGTAATCTAATCCTGATGGACTGCCCTCTGAATTTTCAGAATTCTTTTCAAGACCAGGTAGGACTTCTTCTCTAAAAACAACATCCTTGCTAATGATACATTTCTTAGACTCTAAGTTCCAGAGTTTATAGCCCTTTACCCCATCTGGGTATCCTAAAAAGATACATTTAATGGCTCTAGGTTTTAGCTTGTCTTTTCTAACGTGGACATAAGCTAGACATCCAAAAACTCTAAGATTTTCTAGTTTTACAGGATGACCAGTCCACTTCTCCAGCCTATTGCTGAAGATGGTGTTTTGTTGATTAGGTAGATCGTGTGTGCCGCCTCGCCTGCACTTTAAGTGGCAGCTTAGAACTAGACATGATGCTCCTAACCTTTTCTAAAATGGTTCTGTTCATCCTCTCACAGAGACCATTTTGTTGTGGGGTATTCCTTACTGTTTTGTGTCTCACAATTCCATGTATCCTACGGAAACTGTTAAATTCTTCATTTACAAACTCTAGACCATTATCAGTCCTAAGTTTCTTCAACTTATTTCCAGTTTGTGTTTCTACCATGACTTTCCATTCCTTAAACCTGGAGAATGCCTCATCCTTGGTTTTAAGGAAATAGATCCGCACATACCTAGAAAAATCATCAACAAAACTAATGAAGTATCTACATCCTCCAAGTGAGTAGTGTCTAGATGGCCCCCAAACATCTGAATGAACATACTCAAGTGGTGAACTTGAGTAGTGTTGACCAGATCCAAACTTAACTCTACTCATTTTTCCAAAGACACAATGTTCACATAAAGTTTGACTTCTAATCTTATCCCCACATAGTAGGTTTTGCTTGCCTAGTTCTACTAAGCCCTTTTCATTAACATGTGCAAGTCTTTGATGCCACAATGAAGTTCTATCTTGAACTTCCGTTGACCCAATGGCAGCAATCCCATTCTCCACTCTACCGTTTAACACATATAACCCATTTCTTTTCTCTGCTTTTATAACAACTAGAGATCCTTTCATTACACTAAGACTGCCATTTGCAACCTTATAGCTAAACTCATTGAATCTAGGGTTCCTAGTGAGATTAAATTCCTTTTCAGGTCAAGAATATATCTAACGTCTGTGAGAGTTTTAGTTACACCACTCTGAAGGTTTAGCTTAACTGTACCTATACCTTTTATATGACACACAACATTATTCCCCATCATAACTTCCCCACCATCTAAAGGTTGAAATGAGCTGAACCATTCTCTATTTGGTGTCATGTGGTAGGTACACCCTGAGTCTAGGATCCACTCCTTACTAGTTTTACCCTAAAAAATAACTAAAACCTCTGAACTTTCATATCCCTCTGATGCTACACCAGCACTGCCTCCCTCACTATCTCTTTCAGATTTCTTCTTGTTCTTTCTCTCAGGACAATCTCTCCTAAAATGACCCTCCTTATAGCAAAAGAAAAATTTTGTATTCCCTAATCTAGATTTTGACCTGTTCCTATTTTGTCATCCCCTTTTCCAATTCTTCCTTTCTGATCTCCCTCTGACATTAAGGCCTTCACCATCACCACTATTTTTATCTCTCATCCTATTTTCACTATCCTTGGCAGAAATAGCCTCCACTACCTCTTCTAACTTTAGTGTTTGTCTACCATATTTAAGGGTTTCCACAAAATTAGAATATCATTTAGGTAATGCATTCAACAAGATTACTACCTGATCCTCATCATCAATATCTATAGAAATACTTTCTAGATCCTGAATCACTTTCAAAAAATCATCTTTATTATCTTTCAATGATTTCTGCTCATCCATTGTAAAGCCAAACAACCTCTACTTTAAAAATAATCTATTAGGGACAATTTTAGATTGATAGAGAGAATTTAACCTGTTCTAGATTTTAGTAGCCATCTTCTCCTTCTTGACCTCCCGAAGGACTTTGTCGCCCAATCCAAGGATCAATGAGCTTTTGGCTTTGTCTTGCATTTCCTGCTTCTCGAAATTTGTCATAGTCTTTGGGAGTTCAGTCTCTTCTTTTAGGGCCAGGGCTAGCCCTTCCTTGATTAGTACTGCTTCTATCTTCATTTTCCATAGACCAAAATCATTCTCACCTGTAAACTTTTCAGGTTCAAACTTAGTGGACATGATTCAACTTTAGCCTAAGAAACTTGTCATAGAATACTCAAAACAAAACAAAACACTTTATGAAGCCCTGAACCAGGCTTTGATACCAATCTGTTGGATTTTGAACTGAGTTTTCACAAATTACAACTCTATGACTAACTAATCAACAATGTAACAAGAAGACAATCACGGATTACGATTCTTAGGTTAACTAACAACCTTCTAATAAGAAAGTAATCATAGATTTAAAACAAGGGATCATCAAGCATTTAAACATCAGATCAAGTAAAGAGATAAAGATCGACATAAAGGATTATAGTGGTTCGGCTGGGTAGCCTACATCCACTCTTCAAGGCGCAAATAAGATGTCATTACTATCACAGTCAAGTAGACAATTTACAGAGTATTGAACAAAGAAAACAGAATAAGCAAGGAAGAATACAACCTGAAGAAACCCTAGCTTTCTTCTCTTTTTCCCCTTGCTGCAAACCCGTATCAAATGGAATCAATATATACACATTAGTCATCTCCAGGATCAGCCTCCACTTGGATCCCCAAGGATTTCCAGCCGTAGATGAGTAACAGAATTCATCCTCTCCCATTAGCACATTCTGGAACAAATGAGTTAGAAGAGAGAAATGAAGGCTGGATCGAATAACACAAAAAAAAACCCTTTTTAGCTCAACCTTAAACGACGTCGCTGCACCCTTTGACTCAACCAAATTTTAATTGACTCCACCATGGCAAAACATAAGCCACGTCACCACAAAGAGCATCCAGCTTGTTGAACGTAGCTCCTACAATATGTAGATAGCAAAATTTAATTAGTTTCAAATATCAGATAACAAAGTTAATTATGTAGAAACAAAAGTTTAAACATTGGTTACCATTATAAGTAGCCAATGAAATTGTTCCAGCCCACTAACTCTCAGAAGCAAATCCCTTTCATCAGATTTGATGCATCTTCTGGCTGTTTAAGTGTAGAACTTTTTTAAATTGTTTTAATAATTGGCTACTACAAAAGAAAATTACAACAGTCCGCAGCAACAGTAATATATATCTTGCCAAAGAACATAATTGTCCAAGTCCGCCACATAACTTGGATTCAATTTAGCAATGCAAACCTGTGAGGAAAATTTTAAAATCTAAGAAGTTTAAAGCAATGACAAATACCGAGAATCCGCATAATAATTTTTTTTGATTCTTGTTTCAAGTTGATCATAAAGGAGAACACTATTAATATTGTGGGTAAGATCTTATATCAATAATGATTTATTGACAATTATTTTAGAAAGAGAGATAGTTATTTCTCAATTCAGCTTGTTTATCCTCAAATCTGAACCAAACTAAGCAGTTGTACAATTGTAACATTACCTGCAATTAACAACGACCTTGCGTTCCTGTGAGTGTCCGTCAAACCACACAACTACGTTGCATGATTAACGACTTTGACCTTCTGTGATGCAATAATTAGCCCTGGCCATCAAAATCAATTTCTAGTATGTGCAGCGGTTCGTGAGTTACAAGGAATAGCCGTCATCAATTTCTCACTCATGCAGGGGGTAATCAATATTATTGTAACTAAAAAATACTAGTGAATAATAACAAAAAGTTTCTGGGTACCTGAAATTCAACTTTTGGAGTGGTTCATAACTTCACCAGACAAGCTGTACCTTCAGAGTTCAGAACTTCAATATAAACATTATCCTGTTTAAATTGAAGTACTTAGTAATGAAATTATAATAAATTAAAAAACAAAAAAATAAAATCAAGATTCAGTTGATAATAACCTTAAGATGGTCCAGAAGACAAGAAGTCCAGCAAAAGAAACTTCCTCTTATAGATAAGTGGAGTGGGTTTCAACATTTGATCTACTACTTCCACTGGTGCTGGGCTGGGTCATATTGGGTTCTAGAAATAGTGGATGAACCCCACAACTTTTGACTGTGCAAACTTGTCTTTGTCCGAGTACATCTTCCATTACCCTGAAGTTAAATCTGATATCTGTATATCCATCCTCAACTAGCCTAGTATTCATACAAGGACGATATGCCAGTATGATGTGATCATTCAACTTCTTGTGATCTATGCTGAAACCACAATTCCAACTAAAGCGAACTTTGTTACCGTAATTATCTTTAAAACGGTAACTGCATGAGATATCAAGCGCGTTTAAGATTTCGTCATCATTCTCTCCAAATGCTAAAATAACAGCAAACACCAATCCCATGAACCTTTTATTGTAACAATCCCAATGCTGAGGTAGCTCAATAGTTATAATTGAACCTGAGCTTTGATGCCTAAAGCTCCTAGGAATTTCGCTCCCAGGTAAACATAACAGGACTCCAGTTATTCTATCAAATACCTGAAATATGAAATTCATAATATCTGATAAGAGAGAGATTGTGCGAGTGGGAGGGACATAAGAAGAGAGAAAGAAAGAGAGTAACCTTTTCGTAACAGAGTCTTAGTGCTACAATTGCCATTTGTTTAATTCTCTCGTCTAAATCTCCCAAAATGTCTGCATTCCGATTCAGCTTCAGGCAGTTCATAAAACTCAATCTTATAAACTTCGCTACCGTACGTTGCAGACAATATTCAGATACAATTTCTAGTTCCGCTTCATCCAATACCTCTATATTTGATGGAGGCTTTGGTAATGATTTCAGTCGATGGCAAGATCTAGCATCTAAATATACTAGTTGTACGAACAGAGGAAGAAAAAGTTTTCTGAATAATGCTCTATCATTTCATTTATTTACAAGAGAGTTTATATACAAAGCTTACTAACCAATTACTGACTAACTAACTAATTAAGCAACTAATCCAACTAATTACCTGACTGATTAACAACTTAACAAACCAGCTAAAAACGTGTGTTAAAACTGATAATTATTGAATTACATAAATACCCCTTCCAGTTAATTCCTACATCCCCCCCTCAAGTTGGAGCTAGGTGACAATCACCTAAGCCCAACTTGGACAAGAAATATGTAAAATGAGGAGTAGCAAGAGGTTTAGTGAAGAAATCAGCAAGTTGTTGTGAAGATGGAATGTGCTGGGGAGTTATGAAACCTGCCTTGAACTGATCCTGAACCACATGACAATCAATTTCCAAGTGCTTAGTATGCTCATGAAAAACTGGATTGGCAGTGATGTGTAGGGCAGCTCGATTATCACATCAAAGAGTAATAGGTAGGGAGAAAGAAATTAGCAAGTCTTGAAGCAAATAAGAGATCCATTGCAACTCACAAACTGTGGCTGCCATACTCCTGTACTCAACTTCTACAGTGCACTTTCTGTAGTGGACTTAGAAACTGTAGTTTGTTTCTTTGTCTTCCATGAAATAAGAGAAGAGCCAATGAACACACAATAGCCAGTGAGAGACTGTCGGGAATCAGGGCAAGAAGCCCAATCAACATCACAATAAGCTGTGACTATAAAGGAAGAGTGAGCTGGAAAAAATAAACCTTTAGAAAGAGATCCCTTGAGATACCGCAGGATGTATAAAGCAGCATCCCAATGTTCTTGGCAAGGAGAATTAACAAACTGACTCATCTGTTGAACGACAAAACTAATGTCAGGTCTTGTCAAATTAAGATACAATAGGCGGCCAATTAATCTTCTATACTGATCAGGAGAAGACAAGGGATTGGAAGATTCTGAACTAAGCTTGCAACCTTTGAGAAAAGGAGTAGAAACAGGCTTTGCACCAACCAGACCTGTGTCTTCAAGGATATCCAAAATATATTTCATTTGATTGATAAAAGTTCCCTCTGAAGAGCGAGTTATTTCTATCCCAAGAAAATATTTGGCATACCCTAAGTCTTTGATAGTAAAAACAGAATGTAGATAAGCCTTAACTGCTACAATATCACTTTCATTAGGTCCCATTACTAAAACATCATCAACATAAACAATTAGAGCCAAGAAACTATCTGCAGAAGGTTTAGTAAAGAGACAATGGTCATGCTTGGACTGAACAAAACGGTAGGCCAGTAACTTAGTGCAGAATTCATGATTCCATTGTCTAGAAGCCTGTTTCAGGCCATATAAGGATTTTTTCAGTTTGCAAACCTCACTAGTTTGTGCCTTAGAATAACCATTAGGAGGAAACAAATAGACTTCTTCATCCAAATATCCATGTAAAAAAGCATTGTTAATGTCTAATTGGTGTAATGGCCAAGAATGGGCAGTAGCAATGGCCAAGAAAATTCTCACTGTAACAAGCTTGGCAACCGAAGAAAAACTTTCCAAATAATCCACCCCATAAACTTGATTGTAACCTTTGGCCACTAATTTGGCCTTGTATCTATCTATACTCCCATCAGGCTTAAGTTTAATTTTATAAACCCACTTTGTGCCAATTGGTTTTTTTCAGGTGGTAATGGAACTAATTCTCAAGTATGGTTGGATTCTAAAGCATCAAGTTCAGCATTCATAGCTTTAATCCAAGCAGGGTGTTTGCAAGCTTGATGATAAGAAGTAGGTTCTTGGATTGTTGAGACATTAGCTAAGAAATTTATATATGTGTGTGATAAACAAGGAGGATCAATGTAAGGGTAAGTTGGAGGTGTATGAATGGAAGAAAAATGAGATTTATCAACAGTTGACTCATGTTGGGAATTATGACAATGCAACACATAATCATTCATCCATTTTGGTGGTTGTTTAGATCTAAAACTTTGCCTAGGTATAGAATGTTCAAGTGGGATAGGCTGTGAATGCAGTTCTAGATGATTAGGAGACAAATTTTCAGGAATTAATTCATCAGTAATAGGTTCAGTATGCATAACAGTGTCAACTCTAGGTGATGAATGAGTTTCTAACTCAGCAGAAGGTATAGTATCAGACCTATCAAAACTAGATGCAGACTATAGGTGAGATGTGGCAGGTAAACAAGTATTTTTTTGTAGGGAACAAGTCTTCAAAAACAGTAGGAATTAGTGGCACACATGAAGGCATGTTTGCAATAGAATCAGTAGAGAAAGGAAATAGATGTTCAAGGAAAAATACATCTCTAGAAACAAATATTGTTTTAGAAGACAAATCATAAAGCTTAAAAGCTTTCTGACCTTGACTGTAACCAATGAAACAACACGTATTAGCTCTGGGTGCAAATTTATCCTTGTGTGGCAGTGTATTGTTTGCATAACAAAGGCAACCAAAAACCTTGAAAAAATCATAGGTAGGAATTTGTTTATACAGTAGTTCATATGGGGATTTCCATTGAAGGATTGAGGTTGGTAACCTATTAATGATATGAGTTGCCATGAGAATGACATGATCCCAAAACCTAACAGGCATATTAGCTTGAAAAATCAGAGCTCTAGCTACTTGAAGTAAATGCCTATGTTTTCTTTCAACAATATCATTCTGCTGAGGTGTGTAGACACAGGTTTTCTGATGTATAATACCTAATGTATGAAATAGTTGCTAACAATTAGAATTGACATATTCAGTTCCATTGTCTGTTCTAATGCTTTTAACTTTAGCATCAAATTGAGTTTCTACAAGACGAAAGAAATTTTGCAAAGTAGTGAATGTTTGTGTTTTGTGGGAAAGGAGAAATGTCCACATTGCCCTACTGTGATCATCAACAATAGTTAGTACATAATGTGCTCCTGTAATAGATTTTACTTTATAAGGACCCCATAGATCCAAATGAAGTAAATCAAAAGGTTTAAGTGATATGGTTTGACTTATAGGAAAAGGTAACTTGGACTGTTTTGCTTTGTGACACACATTACAATCTGAAAAAGAAGCATCAATGGATTTATCAATAAATTGTAAAAGATGCAATGCATTTAAAGATCTGTAACCAAGTCTCTTATGCCAAAGAGATAATGAGCAATGATCCACTTTATTAGCAAAAAAGGAAATGTTACAAGCAGGAGATAAACACTTAACTGATATAGCTTGTGTTTCTTTCTTATTACAAGTAGAAAAATTCCTAAAATGAAGACTGTTTTTGTCCAGAACATTCCCAACAAGTTTCCTAACTGCTAATATTTCTTCATTTTGTAGGTCCTGTAAAACACAGTGTTTAGGACAAAAGGTAAATTTAAGATTTGCATTAGCAGTGAGTTTGGGTACTGAAAGTAGACTAAATTTGAAAGATGGAACATGCAGGGCATCATGTAGGGTCAGTTTAGAGTTTAATAGGATGTTTCCAATATGGTTCACAAATTTTATGGTTCCATCAGGTAAATAGACAGGTGTAGGTTTGGTTATAGGTTTTGGTGAGTTCATAAGGTTCAAATCAACACACATATGGTTTGAACACCTGTATCAACAATCCATGTTCCTACTTCTAAGCAATCAATAACTTGTAAGCTATAATTCATACCTGCAAAATCCCCTAGATGAGCAAAGTTCACCTAATTATTTTCCAGCTGCATTTTCCCTTTCATCAGCTTCATAACCTCCTGCTGTATAATATCAGTGAGAGATTGTCCTTGCAATCCTTTCTTTTCCTCTTCACCAATTTCCTCAAAATCCAAAGGAGAATCCATCATCTGTGCTGCCATTGCCCTACCCCCAGTGTTGGTTTTACCCTGCTGACCTTTCAGCTCTTTATACCATTCTGGATAACCTATAATCTTGAAACAAAATTCTCTTGTGTGTCCATTTTGGTTACAAAAATCACAGTGTTTACCAGCATTCCTCTTCCTATTTTCCTGTTTATTCTTATTTCCCCCACTATAGTTACTACCATTATTTCCATACTTCTTTGCTGAATTATTCCCTTAATTCATCTGTGCCTTAGCAAACATGGCAGAGACACTACTTGAGTCTGAAAAATTAATATGAACCTCCCTTTGTTTTTCAACTTTTAAAGCCATAGAATAAGCCTTATTAACCGAGGTAATGGTTCAAGTACTAAAATTTGGCTCCTTAACTGATCATAGGAATCATTAAGCCCCATCAAAAATTGCATCAATCGATTCAATGAATTAATATCATTCATCTTTTTTCCTGATCCACAATTACAATCAGGAACTGGCAAAATGCAATTCAACTCATCCCAAAGTTTTTTCAATTTTGTAGAATACTTCAAAATTGTCTCATTTCCTTGTGACACGGCAGCAATTTCCCTCTGACTTTGATAGATCAAAGGTCCATTGCTTTCACCATAATGTTCCTTAAGTTCATTCCATAGTTCTTCAGTACTAGATGCATAAAGAAAAGCTCCTACTATGTCACTTGAAACAGAGTTCAATAAGCATGACCTAATCATGCAATCAACCCTTGTCCAAAGTTCAAAATTATTTGAATCTTGTTCTAGCCTAGAAATTTTCCCATTAATAAACCCTAACTTTTGTTTTGCACCTAATGCAATTAAAACTGATCTATTCCATGCTAGATAGTTTTTGTTACTTGTAAGTAGAAAATTCACTAGTTGCATGCCTGGATGATCCAAATTTTGCAGCATCATGGAGTTTTTTCCATTGTTCAACTCCATTTCTTTCAAAACTGAACTATCGTTGAAGTTCACTGGTGATTCTCCAGATCCAGTATTACTTGATTCTCTCACCATGTCAAGTAATCAATTCGTAGAGCAAAGCTTCAAGAGCTTAAAGAAGACTCAGAAGAAAAAGTACCTTTCTGCTCTGATACCGTGTACGAACAGAGGAAGAAAAAGTTTTCTGAATAATGCTCTATCATTTCATTTATTTACAAGAGAGTTTATATACAAAGCTTAGCTAACTAATACTGACTAACTAACTAATTAAGCAACTAATCCAACTAATTACCTGACTGATTAACAACTTAACAAACCAGCTAAAAACGTGTGTTAAAACTGATAACTATTGAATTACACAAATACCCCTTCCAGTTAATTCCGACACTAGTGCCAGCGGAAGCTCTGGTATTGATTGAAGCATATCGCAGTTCTGTAGGTAAAGACTTTTCAGCTGAGATAGCTGCTTGATACTTGAGGGAAGATGCTCAAAATTGTTTCCACAGAGATCTAAACATTTCAGAGAGGATAATTTGCACAGATCTTCGGGAAAGTCTGTTATATTGCAGAAACATAACTTTAAGCAAGTAATTTCTTTCCAATTTCGGAGAGAGAATAGTAATTGAGTTGTAGAAACTCTGCAATACGAAACAAGAAGCCGAAAAAGATATTTCAACTCGCTAGTACTAGCTGAGATTCTTTTCAGCCTTCTGCAATATCGTAGATGTAAAACAACCAGATTAGTTAGACGAGAAATTGACGAGGGAACCTCTTTTATTGCAGTTCCATTTAAATGTAAATATTTCACATTCCCCGAAATCTGAGGAAATTTTCTGAGATTAATGCAGTTGGATAGATTAAGTCTGACAAGTGATACAAAATGAATGTCACTTGGAAATCTTTGAATACTCTTACAGCCTCAGATTCAAGTAACGGAGGTTGACCAGATAATTGATTGGTGCAGCAATGCTGCACAATTTGAAACCAAAACCGTGCTGTAAAACAAGAAAATGATTCCAATAAATTAATAAATCATTAAAATTAACATATTATCTATATCTCCACTTAGTTAAATAATATTTTTAACAATCAAAATCATACCTTTGTATCCACCCAGAACTGTCCATCAATATTACTATACGGCAAGGATAGTCGAATTAGGTTCTTCGGATTAAAATTCGATGCAATCTTTTCAAAGGATATCCATGCCAATATAAATATCTCAATGCATTAGGAAGATATTTTAGTCCTCGGGAAAGATGCACTTTATTGATATTTATCAACTCTCCAAAATGCCCACCAGGTACATAGAACTTTAAAAATTTAAGCTTCGACATATTTTTGAAGGCTTTGGAACTCAAATGCAGGTCTGGGATTTTGGATATATCTAACAACAAGCCTTCAACTGCGTCAGTCCCCTTCATATATACCAAAGAAAAGAGTAGGTTAGCATGAAACATACAATCTTGATTCCTAAAATTTATACAAGTATTATGTGACTCAATATCATTTGTTAGAAATTTTGGTAGAATAACAACTCAAATATTTGAAACTTACAGTGTTCGTCTTCAATACATGAAATACATCTTCATGATCCACAATCGGCTACGTTTCCCTGGCACGGTTAATGATTCTTGACGAACAATTTCCCAACCCATCTCTTGGAGTAAATAGGACATTTGTATGCTATTAGATTGTGTTGTAAAGATCAATGACTTATCAAGTAGAACTCCAAGTTCAAATTGCGAAGAGATGTAACAACCATTGAGTATTTCTGTTACATGATTGATATTCCAGCCTTTATAAAAGCAAGCAATATCTAGAAATATGTTTTTTTTGCTCTACATTCAATCCATCGTAGCTAACTCTCAACACATTATAAATAATGGGATTGGAAATTTTCCTTAATTCACAGAATGCACCTTCCCATTCTTGTTTACTCTTTTGATATAGGGAGGAACCTAATACTTTAAGAGCTAATGGATTGCCATTGGCATAATCAGTTATCGTCCTTAACACCTTAAAGTCCAAATCTGGATGGTTGGTTTTAAAGGCACGATTGCAAAAGAGTAGAAGAGCTTCATTGTCTTTTAATCTCTTGACTTCATATATGTGATTCACTCTATAACTACAGAACAATTGTTTCTCTCTTGTAGTTATAATGATCCTTCTTCCTGGACCAAATTGAGGAAGCCCTCCAATTAAAAATTCTAGTTGTCCTGTTTCGTTCACATCATCAATAACAATTAAAACCTTTTTGTGTTGGAGCCTTTTCTTAATAGATGCAGGTATAATGGGAGAACCTGTTTTCAGTTTTTCTTCTAAAATTTGAGAAAGAGCTTGATTTCGCACATTAACCAATCCACGACTTTTTGATTCTTCCCTAACATTTGCAATGAAACAACAACCTTCAAATTGACTACCAATTTGGTTAAACACTACTCCGGCAATAGTTGTTTTCCCAATTCCACCCATACCCCACATTGCTATTATTTTAAAATCTGGCAACTCAATATGTAATAATGATTTCATATCATCAATGCGTGAATCTATTCCAACTAGGCCTTCACAACCACTTGAGGGTGATACATCATTCAATTGCTTCAAATTTTTTTTGATAATTTCGGCTACACGTTTAGACTCTGGCCTAGCATATATTAAAAAGAAAAATGCTAAGTTAAAAAAATGCCACGACAGAAGTATCAGAAAATTAGAAATGAACTTAATGGTATTTAAGGTCGTGAGATAACTAAAGTAAAATTTTCAGATATTTGGAGAGCTAATGAAAGGCATGTACCACATGGTCCTTACCATGTAAAAGTTATAGAAAGTTTTATATATATAAAAGAGGCAAACTTACTTTATCACCGTTGAATCCATTCCACATAGATTTGATGCTTCAGTCAAAGCAGCTCTCCATCTTTGCACTTTTGCTGGCATAGCCTTCAGATTTTGTTCGTGCCCTCGAAAAGCATCCTCAAAGCTTCCAGTTTGATTCCGTACATCTGATGGCTTTATGTGATAAAAAACTGGTATAACTATGGCCATTCATTTTCTTACACTCAATAATCTCTACAAGTTCATCCAAGCACCATTTGGAAAAAGCATAGTTTTTTGAGAAAACTACTATTGCAATCTTTGATTCTTTAATTGCTTTCGTGAGTGCAGGGGAAATATCATCTCCTTTCTTAAGTCTATCATCATCAATGAAGGTTTGAATTTGTTTCTGACACAATGCAGCAAAGAGATGACTAGTAAAGATATCACGAGTATCCTCTCCTCTAAAACTCAGGAACACTTCATAATTCGATTGAAGGATGATTGAGGAAGAAGATGATGAAGAAGCCATGTAAAAATGTCTCTTTGACAAGAAACAGAGATTGTACAATGAAAGCTCAATGTAGAAATGACGTTTCTACAAACTCATAAATAAAAAAGTTTGGGTCAGCAATGACATGATTCAATTAAAATAATTATTATGTATGCTGGAAAAGGAAAGGAATAACTAGGAACATATAAATTAATCATCCATTAACATGGAGCTAACATGTCTATTGTAAGACAATACAATAAGAGAGCTGAGCTCACCTATCTATGACAAAACACAAACATTTACCTTAATTTATGTAAGATAAAGCACAAAATTGTGCACTTCTCTGTCTGAACTTTTTTATTTTTTTGTGCCGATTGAATCACTTCTTTTGCATCGACTGAATCACTTCTTCCATAATGAGTCGGTCAAAAAACAATAAAAAATGACCATCAATAAAAAATGTTATTAAAAAACTATACCTTCACATCGAACTTTAAAGAAAGGAAAGAAATTTGGCTTTATTTCAGAAGAAAGAAGGAAAAAGGTGAAATTTAAGTCAATATGAGAGAAAAAGGAAAGAAAAACAACCAAGAGAACCAAAGGGTCAAATACATGTCCCCTTTTTGTCAATGGTTTTTCGATAAAAATGAAAGTTTATAAATTAATCACCTTTTCACCACTTTAAGACTTCAATAAAGCAAAGATAATTTAATTAATTTAATTATTTTTCACCACTGTAAGGCTGTTGTTTTAAAACCCGGACCGGATCGAATCGGCCAATACAAGTCCGACCTAGAACTAGATCCTTATCTAGTTTGAGTAAATCCTAAACCCAATTATAGCAGTTAGACCGGATTTACCTTGTGTTGAACCAACGGAACAATGCCGAATCGTTGTCCGACTGGTGATGTCAACATTCGATTTTAGATTTATTTTATTTATGTTATCGTGCTATTTGGATTTTGTATTTGGATGGATTTCTTTTAGAAATTTATTAATTATTAGAGATTTAAAATTTTAGTACCTCATGCTAACATCATCGATTGGACTGCTTGACTCAGGAACCATTGTTCTATAATATTAATTTATTTCTTTGCGCCAATTGAATCACTTCTTCCAAAAAGAGTCGATCGAAAAACAATAAAAAATGACCATAAATCAAAATTTTTATTAAAAAACTATATCTTCACATCGAAACTTTAAAAAAGAGAAAGAAATTTGGCATTAATTAAAAAAAAAAAAAGGGAAAAAGGTGAAATTTAAGTCAATATGGAAGAAAAAAGGAAAGAAAAAACAACCAAGAGAATCAAAGGTTCAAATATATGTTCCCTTTTGTCAACGGTTTTCGATAAAAAAGAAAGTTTATAAAGTTAATAAACTTTTGACCACTTAAGACTTCAATAAAGCAAGGATAGTTTAATTAATTTAATTATCATTGTTTTAAAACCCAGACCGGATCGGATCGGTCGGTATTTGTCCAACCTGGAACCAGACCCTTATCCGAATCGAGTAAATCCTAAACCCGGTTATAGCAGTTAGACCGGATTTACCTAGGGTTGAACCAACAGAATAATGTCAAACCATTGGTCTGACCAGTTGAACCAATCGGTTAGATTGGTGACGTCAACATGGCATAATAAAAATTTGAAAATTCTCTGGATTTCAATTTTAGATTTATTTTATTTATGTTATAAGGCTATTTGGATTTTGGATTTGTTTGGATTTATTTTAGAAATTTATTAATTATTAGAGATTTAAAATTTTATTACATCATGTTGACATCACCAATTGGACTACTCGATTGAGGAACCAGCCCCTAGACTGGGTCAAGGCACAGTCCAGGAATAAAAATATTGTTTAAGACTTCAATAAGGTAAAATAAATTGAAAAATTAGGTTACTTTCATATTATGAAAAGTGTTTATATATATATATACAGAGAGAGAGAGAGAGAGAGAGAGAGAGAGAGAGAGAGAGAGAGAGAGAGAGAGAGAGGGTTATGTTGTATGTTGAAATTAATTAACTTTTTGACTTTGAAATGTTGAGACAAATTTTCTACCCTTTTGATATGTTTAAATTTAACTTTTTTCATACATATATGGAACTCATATATATCGTAAAACACATATTAATTAAGAACTGTAAATACATTTTGATATCTATATTTTCCTTTTTAGAGATGTTATGAAATCTTAACGCAAAAACCCAAATCAATTCAATCGGAATGCTTCCACGTAAAATTGCCCAAGAGGGTAGGAAAGGGGTGGCTTGCAACTCAATATGGATTTATCTTGTGGAGATGCAATTCTTGTCGTTATTTTATTTAGATCATCTCATTTTACAGTTCATTATTTGCTTTCATAAAATTAATGTCTATCAATAAGGTTATGTACATTTTCACCATAATCTTATACTAAATGTTCTTAATTTGATAACCAAAGATGTCAGGTTCACTTTATCTCAAGATCTCAAATAAGATTTTCGATTGAGTCCAAAAGAGAACAAATAATTAAACTAAATTTGATATATTTAAAGCTTGGGATAATGACTTTAAACCCCCTGAGCTTTGGTCAAAGAAATGATGACAGAAATGCTAAAAAAAATTATCTAGAACAAAATAATAGCAGAAAGTCATCGACATCTCAATAAGAAAAAAGCATGTTTGTCGCCAATAAGGACTATAATAAACCTCAAGAGAATAATCATGTATGACACGGTAAAAGTAATATAAAAGATGCTCATATCAATGAAGTTACTATCAGTGACATTACTATCAATGACGTTACCATCTTCATGGTCATTAACTATTGAAGATCATGGTTCAATTTCATTGCAAACTTTTGACAATGGCCTTCCACAAAGCAGGGGATTTCCCTCATAGCTACCGTTATCAAAGGTTCCAAATTGGAGAATGTATCCAGGGGTCTTACCAGATAAGTTATCGTGTGCTACTGTGAAAACACTCACAGTAACTATATCAACAAGCTTAGGAGGAATTTTACCATTCAAGTTGTTGTAAGAAAGATCCAAACTCTCGATTTGCTTGAGGTTTGATAATTCCAGTGGAATTGGACCCACCAAATTGTTATGTGACAAGTTTAAACTAATGAGCATGATAAGGTTTCCCATTGGATGAGGAATTCCTCTTGTTATTTCATTGCAAGAAAGATCAATTCTAAGCATAAACATGAGAACTCTACCAGTGTAAGAGTATGTTGCATTCTTCGTAGTGAAATCTATAGTTTCTTCCTTAATATATACTTGAAGGCCCAATTTGAGAATAAGAAAATGCAGACAAAGGACTACAAAACAGAAGCTTGATCCTTAAAACCAGAAGCTAGAGTTGTAGCATTGTATCCTTTATTATAAAATTCACTTATATTTAAGCAAGGAACAATAAAGCCTTTAAAATTGTTTTGAGAAAGATTCAAGATACCTAATTGGTCTAACTTGCATAACTGCAATGACAGTTCACCTTCTAGATTATTGTTAGCCAAGATGAGGTAGCGTAATAGAGAAAGTTTGCCGATCCAATTTGGAAGGCTGCCATTGAAAAGATTATAGCAAAGATCTAATGTCACCAAAGAAAGGCTATGATAGAACCATCAATGAGTTCTCCTTGTAACTTATTTCTTGACAAGTGAACTTTTTTTATTTTCAAAGGCTTGAAACAAGATGGTAAGCACCCAGAGTTGTTATCGTATGAAAGGTCCAAAACTTCAAGAAAATCAAGTCTACAAAACTCCATAGGAATTTGACCTTCAAGATGATTATTGGGCATTATAATATCCACCAATTCTGACATATTCCCCGACCATCCTGGGATTTTACTAGAGAAATAACTGTCACTGAGATTCAGGTATTTTGTCAAGTTAAAATTTATAGAGAATACTTCACCTTCTTATTTGTTGTTTGATAAAGCAAGAAGTTGCAATGAGGAACAACCTGTGGCCAAATCTTCAGGTATTTTGCAGACAATTGATTATTAGAAAAGTCTAGACTTTCCAGTGAGTTCATCTTAGTAATAGAAGAAGATGGAGTGCTAACGTTAAAAACATTTTTAGAAATGTTTAAAAATATTAACCTCGGTAGTTTTGCACCTATCTCTGTTGGAATGTGACCTTGGAAGAAATTGGTTAAGATATCCAATATTGTTAGATGTTGGTGAGAATAAACCGCTTAACGGAGTGGTCCAGAAAGAGAGTTATTGACTAGAAGAAGTGTTTCTAATTTTGTATTGTTCTCTAACAACCAATTTGAAAATTCTCCTGTCAAACTGATGTGCGAGAGATCAACTTCATGCAAGTCATATCGGTGACAAAAGGAATTTGGGAATTGTACCACCATCCCCATGGCCATAACCTGACAATATGAAGGAATTTAGCTGGAATTGTGGGGCCAAAGAATAATATGACTCGGTTTTATTACTTGAATGAAAAAGGACAAGCGACTATGTACTTCCACAAAAGTGATGTGTACTCATGAGAATCAACAGTTCTGATGAAATTAGCTCTCAGATTCACAACTTTGGAACTAACAGAATATGGAAAACATTAACATTCTTCATAGGATCATAGCATTTTGTTCAAGAGAATGAACATGTTATCCAAATTGGATAATATCACCGTGTGTGTATAATTTGCTCATAATGTAATTTAGAAATAAATAGTAATCTGTAATGTAAATTCCCAATCAATGTACTGCTAATCACACGCACAAACCCACAAATAACACACACAAAATAAACAAGATCAAACCAATCACAAGAACACCAAATTTACCGTGGTTCACCTTTCACAATGGAAAGATTACATCCACGTTGAGCTCCAAGAATTTTTGGAGGCTCGCTGCACTAGGAATCAACTGTTTTACAGATTACAAAACACTCTCAAAGATTCACCCAACTATCAATCTTTAACCCAATCACTCAAATATGAAATCTCTAAAGAATACTTGATCTAGTTTCTCTAAACCTGAAGAAAACACTATCTTCACCCTAAGATACAGATTTTCAACCCAAAAGCTTGACTACAAACTAACAAATAATAAGAGCAAAAATTGATCTGTCGTGAAAAAGAGAGGAGCCGAAAAAAAACCAGTTTCTGCGCAAAAGACTCCCTTTATATATGTTGACCTCAAGAGCTAATCCTGGCCATTGGATCTTCTTTATTTCAGTGGCTGTGATCTATTCTCATTTGCAGTGAAACGGCTGCATTTTGATAAGTGAAATTCTGCAGAAACATTACAAAAGGTTTTGCGCTTCAGATATTAACAATTCTCCACCTTGAAGCTCAAACCTTTTTACAACTCAGATTTCAAGTGCAGCTAACCATCCTCAATTCCCTTCATAGCTCAGTTGCTGCCTGTCACTTGACAAACAACAGGTTCAAGCAATGCTTGAACTTGGCAGGCGTCACCACCTTTGTCCCCATATCTGCTGGATTATCCTCTGTTGCTATCTTCTTCAAATTTATCATTCCTTGTGCCACTAGATCCTCCATTAGAAGTCCTTGCAACCACAATGCTTCCTTGAATACTTCTGTCAATGCCACATATTCAGCTTCTGTCGAAGACAATGCCACAATAGGTTGAAGTTGGGACTTCCAACTCACACAATTTCCAGCCAAAGTGAAAAAGTAGGAAGTAGTTGACTTCCTTGAATACTTGTCACCTGCAAAATCAGAGTCTACAAAACCCACAAGATCAAGTGACTCACATCTTTTGGAATATTCTAAACCGACATTAGTTGTGCAATTTATATATTTCAGCAACCATTTTAGGGCAGTGCATCAATGTTCTAACCCTGGGTTAGACATGAACCTACTGAGTAGTGATATGGCAAAAGCAAGGTCAGGTCTTGTGCTTATCATAGCATACATGACTGATCCTATTACATTAGCATAGGGAATATTTTCCATCTTTAACAGATCAGAATCAGATTTAGGACATTGAGACTTACTCAGCATAAAATGACTAGCTAAAGGCAGATTTACACTCTTAGATTCAGCCATACCAAATCTAGAAACCGCTTTTTGCAAGTAAACACTTTGATGTATTTTCAGTTCATTACACTTTCTGTTTCTGGTTATAACCATCCCTAAAATCCTTTTAGCACACCCTAAGTCCTTCATATCAAATTCAGAATTGAGTTTTTTCTTTAATTCATCTATTTTAGACTTAGACTTGCTAATTAGGAGCATATCATCCACATACAAAAGAAGATACAAAGGCATGTTATCATCCAAGGCATAATAGAAACAATTATCATATTGACTCCTATCAAAACCAATACTCATGATAAAAGTATCAAATCTTTTGTACCATTGCCTAGGGGACTGTTTTAAACCATACAAGGACTTGTGTAGGAAACATACATGGTTTGGGAGTCTTTTATCTACAAAACCAATAGGCTGCCTCATATAGATTTTTTCTTCTAAATTTCCATGTAAAAACGCAGTTTTAACATCAAGTTGTTCTACTTCTAAATCATGGTATGCAGCAATAGACAACATAAGTCTTATGGTCTTATATTTCACAACAGGAGAAAAGATTTCATTAAAATCTATTCCTTCCCTTTGTGTGTAGCCTTTGGCTACCAATCTAGCCTTATATCTAGGATGGTCAGAGAGAGATGTACCTTCTTTTACCTTGAAGAGCCATCGACACTCAATTAGTTTCTGGTCTTTAGGTTTTGGAACCAATGACCAGGTTCCATTTACCTTAAGGGAGTGCATCTCCTCCTCCATTGCAATCTGCCATTTGATTCTGTCCTTGGATCCAATTGCCTCTACATAGGTGACAGGTTCTGCCCTTTGCAATTCGGCCCCAGCCAACAAAGCTGTGTATATGAGTTCAGCATAAGAGAACCTTGTTGGTGGCCCTGATCTCTTCTAGTTCTATCTCGGGCCAATTGGTATTGGGCTAGTGAATCATGTTGAGAAACCGCAGGATTTTCAACATGTTCCTCTTCATCGCCGGATTCGATCTGGTGCTACGCTTTCGCCTTCCCGGATCTTCCTGCTCGTGTTGGGTTATTAGTGGCTCCACCTCAATTTGAACATTCTCAAAGTTGTTCTTGACTTGTAGAGTCGCGCTTGAGGTACCGCACCATCATTAACATTTTTGCAAGGAAAAAGATTCTCATTGAATATTACTTCCCTACTAATTATAATCCTCACCTGTGCACTCCTCTCCCATAACCTATACCCTTTGGTTCCCTCTTGGTAACCTAGAAACACACATTTCAAAGATCTTGGGTCTAATTTTCCATCAGTGGTGTGAGCATATGCTGCACATCCAAATGCCCTTAAGTGCTCTAAGTTGGGTTTCGCTTTGACCACTTTTCTTCAGGCACATAAATTCTATGGCACTTGAGGGACTCCTATTGACTAGATATGCAGCAGTGTTTAAGGCTTCCCCCCAAAAGGTTTTAGGTAGACCAGATGTAAACAACAAACATCTAACCTTTTCTAATAGGGTTCTATTCATCCTCTCAACAACTCCATTTTGCTGAGGAGTTTTTCTAACTGTTCTGTGTCTCAGAATACCCTGATCACTACAGTAGTTATCAAACTCTAAATTGCAGAACTCTAACCCATTATCAGTTCTAAGAGCTTTAACCTTTCGGTCAATCTGGTTCTCTACTAATAGTTTCCAACTCTTAAACCTGCCCAAAACCTCATCCTTAGTCCTAAGCAAGTAGACCCACACTTTCCTACTAAAGTCATCAACTATAGAAAGGAAATAACTACTGCCCCCATGTGATGTTACCCTTTCAGGCCCCCACAAATCAGCATGCAAGTAATCTAAGCAATTTTCAGCAAGGTGAGTTCCCTTTTGGAAACTTAATCTATGTTGCTTACCCATTACACATGTTTCACAGAAGTTAAGAGTTTCAATGGAGTCCGTACCAAATAGTCCCTTTTTGCTTAGGATGTCCATGCCTTTCTGACTCATGTGGCCCATCCTAAGGTGCCACTTCTCTGTAACAGTCAGGTTAGTAGAAAACAAAACAGTATTATAACATTCAGAATCATGGTTCCCACACAAAATGTACAGTCCGTTTCTTTTCACTCCACTAAGAACTATGTTGTTATTCCTATAGACATTTAGGCACCCTTTCTCAGCTTTATAACAACACCCAGACTCATCTAGAGTCCCTAGAGAGATCAAATTCCTCTTTAAATCCGGAATGCATCTAACCTTAGTCAATTTAATGTTTTTCCCATTTTCAAGCCTTAAGGTTATACTACCAATTCCTTGGACTTTGCAAGCATTATTATTTCCCATAAACACAGTTTCTAGTTCATTAGCCCCAAAGTCTTGGAACCAATTTTTATTAGGACTCATGTGGAAAGAGCAACCTGAATCTAGTACCCATTCATTAACATTATCTGATTTAGAGACAATGAGGACCTCTGACTCTTCGATATTGGTTTTAGTGGAAGCTAGGTTGCTCTCTGTATTTCCCTGCTTCTGTTTCTTAATCCAAGCAAAACAATTTTTCTTTAAGTGACCTGTTTTGTTACAAAAGAAACACTTCCTAGTCTCCCCTTTTGCTTTGCGATGGTTTTTACCCTTCTTTTTATTCCTAGGGCCATTTTCAAACTGTGTATTACTACCTAACATGCTTGACTCCCCTTTGCCCTTCACAAACAGATTGTGACCACTCCTTTTTTGCACTCTAAGTTCTAGTTCCCTAGCCTTTAATCCTGAGCTTATTAAATCTAGACTAGGGACAATTCCGGTGTATTGTAATGCATTTTTTACAACCCTGATATTCTTCGCTAACGAATTTAACAAAGATCATGGCTAAACCGGAATCCCCAAGTTCTTGATCGCACTTAAGCACTAGGGTCATTTTCAAAAACTCATCAAGATTCTCATCAATAGTCCTAGAACTATCCATCTTGTAAGCAAATAAAACACCTTTAAGATATGCAAGATTAGGAGCTGATTGCAAAGCATAGAGAGAATTAAGCTTACCCCAGAGGCCGATTGGGGTTTCAAACCCATCGACCTTGCGCAGCACGCTGTCAGCAAGGTTCATGATGATTAAATTGTAGGCCTCTTCATCCACTTCGGCCTTCTTCTTTAGCTTCTCCTCCGACCACTTGGTGGAATCCTCCTCCAACGCGATAGACACTTTGTCGTGGGACAACAAAGCTTTCATCTTCTTCTTCCAACTTCCAAAATCGATTTTCCATCATATTGGGTGATCTCAAGCCTAGTAGTACTCATGATTGAATGTGTTTTTTTTTGTGTTTGGTGATTACTAAACAGAACCCAAAGAAACGAACCAAGATTAATTGGTCTCTCCTTCCCAACTTGATGTCCCGAATTTACAGAATTTCTAATCCTAGAGTCTCCCAAGCCTTTAATCAAGAAATCCCCAATTTTTGACCAAACCCTAGATTTCGAAAAATCAAGAAACCCTAGGATTGACAACACTAACCGTGCTCTGATACCACTGTAATGTAAATTCCCAATCAATGTACTGCTAATCACACGCACAAACCCACAAATAAAACACACACAAAATAAACAAGATCAAACCAATCACAAGAACACCAAATTTACCGTGGTTCACCTTTCACAATGGAAAGATTACATCCACGTTGAGCTCCAAGAATTTTTGGAGGCTCGCTGCACTAGGAATCAACTGTTTTACAGATTACAAAACACTCTCAAAGATTCACCCAACTATCAATCTTTAACCCAATCACTCAAATCTGAAATCTCTAGAGAATACTTGATCTAGTTTCTCTAAACCTGAAGAAAACACTATCTTCACCCTAAGATACAGATTTTCAACCCAAAAGCTTGACTACAAACTAACAAATAATAAGAGCAAAAATTGATCTGTCGTGAAAAAGAGAGGAGCCGAAAAAAAACCAGTTTCTGCGCAAAAGACTCCCTTTATATATGTTGACCTCAAGAGCTAATCCTGGCCATTGGATCTTCTTTATTTCAGTGGCTGTGATCTATTCTCATTTGCAATGAAACGGCTGCATTTTGATAAGTGAAATTCTGCAGAAACATTACAAAAGGTTTTGCGCTTCAGATATTAACATAATCCATGACAATATAAGCTTGCTTGTTTCGTTAATAAACCAGTCCATTTTTTTAATCTAAGTGGGATAGATAGTCAATGCATGATATATGCATCAATAGATATTGAATGTTTGATTAGCCTGATGTTGGTGCAAAGGAATCATACAAAGGCTTGACTAACCAATGATGATTTCTTTTTATCCAGCTTTCATGCTTTATATGGTTATAATAGTTACTATCCCTGCTTCAACTTAATCTAATATGAAAATGGTCGTCTACCTGTTCTTTAGTAGGCCTCAGCTCCAAAACATCTGGAGTCTTATTTAAAAGTTTTTATTACAGTCATATCCCCACTTAAAGTGGATGGGGGCTAAACAAGAAAATGATGGGGGTTAAAAGTCATTTTCCCTTTCTGAATTCTTCTCAATTTCCCTTGATTTTGGCCGGCATACAATAACTTTGTCATGGCCCTAATTGGATTTTCTTTCTTCTACCAATGCGCTATACTGATTAGACATTGAATTAAACTTTACGTTGTTTGAGTTGCTCTTTTGATCAATTCTTTTGGGCTTGTGTTTCGAAGTTATATTGGGCTGTGTTTTATTTTGGGCCTATTATAGTTTTGAAGATCATCAACGTTTTGGATGATGGCATTGATTGGTACATCATTTCTTCCTTTTTTTTTTTTTTTTTTTTCTTTTTGACCTAATAGATCGATGGTTGGAAAATTATTATTGATTTTTAACCCCCATTAATTTTATTAGTAGCCCTCATCTTTCACTTAACAGAGGGTAAAATTAATGGAAAATTATCATCCCTTATTAATTATTATTATTCCCTTGAACTCTTTGCATCTCGAAGTTTTTAACCAACTAAGAATTAATGGAAAGATTATTACCGTTTGTTGGTTAATATTAATGTTCATAAATTTATAACCTCTCTGTGCCCGAATTATTGTGAATAATGTTAATAATAGTTAATAAAAAGGAAAGAAATCATTAATCAACTTAGCAATTTATAAATTTTTTACCAAAACTAGTCAAAATAATTAACTAAATAGTTAAGTAAAAATAAAAATCCTCATTTAAAGGGACACTATGACAAAAATGTCCATAATGATTAATTTACTTTTTTGAATGCGCTTAGTAAAATAAAAACAAATACATATTTACATTTAATACAATTACTGCTATATTATTTAATAAATAAAATTTAAATTTAAAAATATTATCATTCATAACCTAAATTTATATAAACAAAAGTAAATTTAATTTTTTACACTTTAATTTAGTATCTGCTTCTCTTGCTTTAATTTAGTGATATGATATTTATTTTACACTTTTAATTTTATTTTCTTTTTTGATGCAATTTTCATTTCGCACCAGGTATTTGAAACGCTAATCAATAGCCATTTTAAATCATATATAATTATTTCAAAAGTGGTGAAGAGACACACAAACTAACCACTTGTAACTACTCATCCACAACCGTTAGATTGAAAAAAAATCAAAGGTTAAAAATTTATATCACCCTTTTAAGTTGATATATCCTCACTTATAACTTCTTATATGAAGCTTTCCATATTCTATTAATTTTTTTTTTTCCCACCCAATAAAGTTGCTTCTTCTATTGAAAAAATAAAAAACTAAAAAAGACCAAAAATATTAAAATATTGTTTTTATTTGTAACTTCTTATAAGGGTTTAACTCAACAACTTTCCATTGTTCTATATTTTTTATTTATTTTTTTGCGCCCTTTGAATTACTTCTTCCAGAATGAGTCGATTGAAAAACAATAAAAAAATTAAAATCAAACAATTTATTAAAAAAACTATATTCGCATCAGACTTCTTATACCGGTTAAACCCAACCTTGCCGTTAATCCAAAGAAAGGAAAAAGGTGAAATTTAAGTCATAAATGGGAGTAAAAAGGAAAGAAAAAACAACCAAGAGAATCAAAGGTTCAAATATATGTTCCCTTGTTGTCAATGGTTTTCGATAAAAATGAAAGTCTATAAAGTTAATCACATTTTCACCTCTTTAAAACTTCAATAAACAATGATAATTTAATTATTTTTTCACCACTTTAAGACTTCAATAAAGTAAAGTAACTTGAAAACTTAGGTTACTTTCATACAACTTTATGAAAAGTGTCATGTTGAAATTAATTAATTTATTGACTTAAAATGATGACATAAATTGTCAACCCTTGATTTGCTTCAATTGAACGGATGTAAAATATGTATAAAAATATATGGAAATTTATTAATAATTAATTTTTCTTACATATATGGAACTAATATATAACATAGAACACTTATTAATTAAGAATTGTAAATGCATTTTGATATCTATATTTCGCAATATATTCATTTTTAGAGAAGTTATGAAATCTTAACAAAAACAAACCCAACCAATTCAATTGGAATGCTTCTACGTAAAACTGTCCAAGAGGGTCAGAAGGGGGTGGCTTGGCTAGGCTACAACCCAGGGAGATTTAAAAAACAAAAAAAAAAAAAAAAATTATATATATATATATATTTCAAATAATCCCAAAAACAAATTATTATATCTAAATTCATAATCTATTGCAGCTATTCAATATGATTTATCTTGTAGATATGCAATTCATGTCATTATTTTATTAAGACCGTCTCACTTAGCAATTCATTATTTGCTTTCATATAATTAATGTCTATCAATAAGGTTATATAAATTTTCACCAAAATCTTATACTAAATGTCCCTAATTAATTTGATAACCAAAGATTTCAGGTTCCTTAATTAAACTAAACTGTTCACTTTAACTCGAGATCTTGAATAAGATTTTCGATTGAGTTCAAAAGAGAAAAATTAAATTAAATTAAATTTGATATATATTAATTATTAAAGAAACCAAATATATTTACTATTTTGCCACCGCTGGTGCCATTGTCGAAAACAACCACTAACCACCAGAAAATTGTTGGTGACTAATTTCTTTCACGCTTTCAGCACTACCTCTGGCGAGGGGACAACCAGAGGTCGATGATCTGCTGATCTAGTCAGATCCCTATTGTCAAAAGCCATATAATGACATCACTCGCAGTGGCATTCTATCACGGCTATCGCACATGTTATCACCTTGCTGACTTTTGGCGGTTGGGATTTGCCCAGATTATCAACTGCTCATTCTCCATGTGCTAGCTGTGATACTGGGAAAGTAATGAGAAGTCACCGACTGACAATTTTGATTGGCATTGATTGGCTTAATAATTTTGAAACTTTATAATTTTTTTGAATTTTTTTTAAATTTTGAGATTTTTATTTAAATAAAAAAGTAAAATTTATATTCATTTAATAAAATTAATTGGGGGTTGATGAATTTCAGGATCACCGAAGGAAGAAAAAGAAACGAAAAACAAGAAAAGCTAAAGAGTAAAGTGGAAAGAGTGGAAAGAGTTGTGGAAACTTGATATTTCACTAACTGCCAAAACAGAAACCAGGTGGGTTAATTTATATTGCCCTTATTACAAAACGCAGCGTATTAGCTGCTCTTTTACAAATTACAGAAGTAACATCATTACTTGTAAAAATTACAAAGTACACCTAATTACTAAACTGAAACTTGTAAAGATTGCAGACAGATCCCATTATACACATTCTTCTTAACATCTCCCTTTAAACAAATCTGCACTACACTTACCAGTAACAATCCATATTACACATTCTTCTTAACATCTCCTCTTAAACAAAATTTCACTACACTTACCAGTAACAACCAGTAACAATCCGTATTACACATTCTTCTTAGTAGGGGTATTTTTGTCCAGAAAAATAAATTATATTTCATTCCTTCAAGATTCTTTACTACAAGCAAACAATGCAATCCCCTTCCTTTGATTACTAATTTTTCTACTCCGTTGATTTCTATTCTTAATACATATTCCCATTCCAAGAACCAAACATGACCTATGTAGTATGTGCCTTTCACACTAAATAAGACCTCAATATATAGTCCCATAATCAAACGCATACAATTGATGTAAATGGTCAACTATTAATGAATAAAAATCACATGCGCGCTTCGAATAATTGATTAATTGAATCTCACTTGTTAGCTACCGTAATTATTATTATTATTAAATTTAGACAACAGAATGATAACTATTATTCCATGAATTCTTATTTTGCTAGGAATTTACTTAATAATTAGTACTATAACATTATATTTGTAAGATACAACGAGTCATACACTTGAATCAAGAATCACAAGGCATGAATAGCTATAATATTTGATAAAAGGTCAATAACATTGACCCCCCTAAGGTTTGATTAAATAAAAATCCTACTAAGGTTTTTGAAATAACAAATATCCCCCTACTAATAATGAACAGGTAGTGTACCATTAGAACTGATGCACTATTTGATTAATGAATATTTACCTTATTACCCTCCTACCTTTTATTTTAACACCAATAACTTAATAGTATGGAGATTTATGTAATTTTTGGAATGTCAAGGGAATTTTTATTATTTAATCAAACCTACGAGAAATTTGTTTTTAACTCTTTGATCAATCTTATAAGAAATATGAGTTTTAAAAATAAATTTACAAGATTCATAACATATATCCATTCACTTATTATCAATGGTTTATTATATTACCTAAAACAATATAATGCATGATCATCCTTCTATCGATTACCTTTAACAAAACATTACTCTTATTATCGTTGATTTATGTGAAACTGAAAAGCTAAAGGAGAGAAAATTGAAAAATGCGTGAATCTTTTCTTATTATTCTCAGAGAGATACATTTGTTTATATACAGAGGAAGAGAGAAGAAACTGATGTTAAGAGTAAAACCCAGCTAAACGATAAGCTAAAGAGTAAAGTTTTTCTTCTCTTCTCAAAACGACGCCGTTCTCTCTTTTGTAGATTTGCAGTTTTACGAAACTGCCCTCTTTTCAGCCTGGCTAACATTCCCCCTCAGACTGCACTATGGTTACTGAATTCTTCACCATTTTCTACTGAATTGTCTCCTAGACTTCAGTTTGTTGTCTTTCAAAAATTTTCTGCATTTCCTGCACTTTTTCTGCATTTCCTGCACTTTATCAAAAAACTGCATTTGCTTGTCTGCACTTCTTGCACTTTTAATAACATTGCATTTGCTTCTTGTACTTTTAATAACATTCATTTAGCTTCGCACACCGTATGTAATTCAACATTGCATCTGCTTCTGCAAAACATCACATCCAGAATTCTACTTTACCAACATTGCTGCTTTATCAAAAACCTGCATTTGCTTGTCTGTACTTCCTGCACTTTCAATAACATTGCATTTGCTTCTGCACACCATAAGCAGAATTCAACATTGCATCTGCTTTTGCAAAACATCACATCCAGAATTCAACTTTACCAACATTACTACTGAATTTTCATCACCACATTACTGGATTGCATCTGCTTCTGCAAAACATCACATCCAGAATTCAACTTTACCAACATTACTACTGAATTTTCATCACCACATTACTGGATTTCTACCAACATCCAGCATTTACTAAGCATTATCATCACATCACATCCATCTAGAATTCAACACTTCACCTCCTTCATATTCAATACTTCAAATAAAATTCATCACCACATTACTGGATTCCTACTAACATCCAGCATTTACTAAGCATTATCACATTCAACATTTCACCTCCTTCTCATTCAATACTTCATCTTCTTTATACACTCTGCACTCATCATAGTGCATCAACATATACACTATTATAATGCAACCATCACTTCAATTCAACACTTCGATTCAACACTTATCTCCATACTTCATATTCTCATACCACAAACATCAAGTAAGTGAAAAAAAATATTCTCAATCATGCCACAAACACCTGCTCAAAACAGCAACAAATAATACGAATTTATCAACATGTGCAGAAACATCTTCTCAAAAACAGCAACACAGCAACACTTCAATATTCTTTCCGATGCTTCTGCATATACTGCAATATTAATTCTTACTACCAGCATTCATTTCATCACACCACAAACAACATCACAAAACAATAGCACACTGGAAGTTCAACATACAGCAGATTCTCTGATTCTTCTGTTTATAGTGTTGGCAGAATTTTACACTGCTTTGGAGAATTTAAGATGATCCTGGACTATTGTCAACTTTAATCTCTGAATTTGGGATCTCAACAACACAAAGTTTGTGTTTCAAAACCTGAAACTGACTAATAGAAAGTGCTTTTGTCAGAATATAAGCAATTTGAAGTTTGGTGGGAACATATTGCACAATAACCTTTTTTGCAAGAACTTGATCACGGATGTAGTGAGTATCAATGTCAATATGTTTTGTTCTTGCATGAAAAACTGGATTTGATGCCAAAGCTCCAGCACTCACATTGTCACACCAAATGACAGACAAGTGTTTAAAGACACCCCTATTTCAAGAAATAAACCTGCCCTCCAACCAGCCAATTCGCTTGTTGCTGTTTGGGCTAGTGCTCTATATTCAGCCTCTGTAGATGATAATGACACTACTTTTTGCTTACGAGAACTCCATTGAACCAGATTAGGACCTAGGTACACACAATATCCACTAGTAGACCGTCGATCATCTAAATTACCTCCCCAATCTGCATCGGTATAACATTCAACCTTAAGAGAGGCTGTTGGTCTAAACAGCAAACCATGGAATTGAGTACCTTTAAGATACCTTAGAACTCTCTTACACGCCTGCCATTGTAGCTCAGTAGGAGCCTGAAGGTACTGACTAAGTTTATTCACTGTAAAGCTGATATCAGGCCTGGTTAAAGTAACATATTGTAGAGCTCCAATAGTACTTCTATAGACACTGGGGTCTTTAAACAACTCACTATCACCGCAAATAGTTTGGCCTCGCCATGGGAGTAGGATGCATGTGCCTCTTGCATCTTGGTTTTGACAAGTAAATCATGGACATATTTAGTTTGTTTTAAGTGTAGACCCACAGCTGACCTGGTTGCTTCTAAGCCCAAAAAATATGTGACAGCCCCAAGAGTTTTCAAGGCAAATTGGCTGTTTAAATCATGAACAAGCTGCTGAATTTTAGACGAACTGGAACCAGTTATTAATATGTCATCCACATATACGAACATATAAAATTTCAGTAGTTATCCGAGAACTAATAATCAATGTCTAGAATCGATGCTTGAATTCGTAAATCCCTTATCTGAACCTAATGCTTGTTTTAGTTTGTCAAACCAGGCTCGTGGGGCTTGTTTAAGACCATAGAGAGCCTTGTTACGTTTACAAACATGGGAAGACAAGTGAGAGACCTCAAACCCTTCTGGTTGTCTCATATAGACTGTTTCATTCAAATGACCATTAAGGAAGGCATTGTTCACATCCACTTGTTGTATATCCCAACCATAAGTGACAGCCAATGTGAAAATGATTCGAATTGTTGCTGGTTTGACAACGGGGCTAAAAGTTTCAAAATAATCTAAGCCAGGAGTTTGTTGAAATCCTTTAGCAACTAATCTAGCCTTATACTTTTGAAGAGATCCATCAGCATGAAACTTAATTCGAAACACCCACTTATTACCAACTATATTCATATCAGAAGTCCGAGGAACTAGGCTCCAAGTTTCATTCCTAATAAGAGCATCGAACTCATCTTACATGGCCTTTTTCCACTCATCACAAGCAAGAGCTTCAATAACTGTACAAGGTTCAGGTTTAACAGGTGAAGACTTGACCAGGGTAAGGACAGTTGAGATTGAGTTGCTTGTTTGAGACTTGGTGACTGTGGTGGATGTATTAGGGTTAAGAGACTGGTTTGTAGGTGTAAATTCAGAGGCTGTAGTTACTGGGACAGACTCTAGGGCAAGGGATGTTGAGTTGCTGATTTTTGATCCTGGGTGTGAGTCGGTTATAATGGACTGGTTTGTGGGGTGATTGTGGTTAATAGAAGCAACAAGAGTAGGTATTTCATTTACTGAAACAAGGTCTGATGGAATGGGTAAAGACCTGGTCAGGGTAAGACTAGTTGAGGGTAAATTACTGGTTTTGGATCTGGTGAGCATAGGATGTGTATTAGTGATCAGAGGCTGGTTGGTAGATTGATTATGAGGAATTTCAGGTGCACAGGTAGGAATTTCAGATTGAATGCACTGTGATGGAGTTAAGTCAACAACAAGAGAGTGATCAGTGAGTTTCTGAGCTGATTGTGTAAAATGTGAAGGTATAGAAGGGTTTGGAATTGTGGAATTGGGAAGATGATAGCAAGATAGATCTATTTCTAATGGAAATGTATGTGAAACAGAAGATGAAATGAGAGTAGGTAATAAAGAAGTATAGGTATCAGGGTTGTTAGGTGGAGTTTTTGAGGATGGTTTAGGAATAGATGGACTGTGACTAGAGTTATTAATGTCCTGAAATGAGGAACTAGGAGTTGACTTGTTAGTAGTGAGAGAAGGATTAGGAACAGAATAGTCCACTGCAGAGGAGACTTTGCTGGTTGTACCATTAGAAAAGGGAATAGAAACAAAAGGAAAACAAGTAGAAGAGCTATGAGGTACTGCTGCTTTGAGTGAAGGAAGACAGAAACTAGACACATGTTGACTAAAACCAGTAGCAAAAGGGAACTCTAGTTCATTAAACTGAACACTAGGAGTAATGACAATTTTTCCCTCTAAACTAAGACATTTGTACCCTTTATGACTTAAACTATATCCCAGGAAAACACATTTAGAAGAATGAAAATTCAACTTGTGTTTATGAAAATCTCTCAAAAAAGGAAAACAAGCACAACCAAAATTTTTTAACTCAGAATATACAGGAATTCTATTGTAAAGAACCTGATATGGTGACACAAAATCCAAAATGGAGATAGGCATTCTATTAATAAGAAACACAGCAGTATCAAATGCACACCACCAAAAATGTAACGGCATAGATGCATGGGCTAATAAGGTCAGACCTGTTTCTGCTATATGTTTGTGCTTCCGTTCACTTCTCCCATTTTGTTGGTGTACACAAGCACAAGAATGTCTAAGTTGGATTCCAGCAGTGGTAAGATAAGGAATTAGACCCCTATATTCTTCTCCTTGGTCAGACTGTAAGATTTTGAGTTTATAACCAAGTTGTCTTTCAACTAAATGGTGAAATTTGATAAAAGTGGACTGAACTTCAGCTTTGGTTCTTAAGGGAAACATCCAAGTAAACCTACTATAGTCATCAATGAAATGAATGTAATATTTGAAACCTTCTAAGGAAGCTACTGGTGCTGGTCCCTAAATGTCACTATGAACTATTTCAAGTGGCTGTGAAGCTCTAGAGGTTGAACTAGGAAAGTGATTTCTATGTAGTTTTCCTAATTTGCATGCATCACAAAAACCTAATGATGAGACTGGTTCTGAAGGTCTTGGATGAATGTTTGATAGGATTTTACTTAATACATCAGTATGTGGGTGTCCTAAACGATTATGCCAAAGGGACAGTGCATTGTTCCTAGTATTACTAGCCTGAAAAACTGTGGCCTCATTGTGAACAAGAAGAGCTTTTGTCATAGCATAATTTTCATTATTATTCAACATAGAATCAGTATTTGCATTAACATCAATCATAGAATTTTCATTATCTTTCAACATAGATGTAGAATGTGCATTAGTATTAACCACATAAGCAACATGCAAGACAGAATCAGAATTAGTTTTGTTCAGACTAGAATAATTATCAAGATCGATATATAAATTCTCGCGAACCTTATCAACCAAATCAGAGATGTTATTATTATTAGCAGAAATATCAGAAACATCAGAAATAGCAGCAGTAGAACAAAACATTTCAGACTCAGAATTATCAGGATATAAACCAGAGTGTTCTAAACATTGTGTAATGAAATCAGGAGTACAATCATTTGCATATGAGATAGGACTTTGAGTACTACAAAATAATTGTGGACCTTGCATCCTATGATTGTTATTAACAACAGCATTCATTGGACTGCTAATCAGTGTATTACACTTGGCATTAGCATCTTGAAAGTTATTTAGAGAACTAATAGACTGAGGCAACCTATGACTATACTGATCATCAGTACCTACTGGCTTATTTGAAGACAAAGTATTATAAAACCTAGAACTCAAAGCAGTTGACTTTTCTAGACCACCAGAAGTGTGACCAGAGGAGAAGCAAGAAGGTATGTGTAATTGGTACAGACCAGCCTTAAGTCCTCCCTACAATAACACTGCCTTGGTAGCCTTGTCCTTAACAACACAACAATCAGAGTCAAATTCCACAGTTACTTGATTATCTTTAGTGAATCTAGAAATACTAAGAAGATTTTTAGTTATTCTAGGAACACACAACACATTACGCAAATGTAAACACTTAGACTGAAATGAATTGGGAACTAAAGTGGAACCTATATGAGATATATGGAGAGACTCACCGTTACCAACTTGTAGTTGCTCAACTCCATCATAGGGTCTGCTGGAAATTAGTTGAGTAGGATCAGGAGTTACATGGTCAGTAGCTCCTAAGTCCATGTACCAGGCTGGATCAACAAGAGCAGTAACTGGAACAGTCATGTGTGTTTGAGGATAATGGTTTGGGGAAGGTGGTTGGTTGGACACAAGAAAAGCTTGGTTAGGAGCTTGGTTAGGAATTGTATTTTGGTAGGAGTTTTGCTGACTAGGGACATGAAACCCTTGCTGTTGATGAGTAAAAATTGGTGTGCCTTGCAGATTGAGGTGTTGTTGTTGACTATGTAAGTTGGAATTTGTAGTTGACTGAGATGAGGGATCATAGGATCCAGTAGTGGGACCAACAACATGCTGACTTCCAGAATGAGAACTATTTGGTCTGCCAGTATTATAATGCTGCTGATTTCCAATCTGAGGTCCATAAAATCCATTATGAAAGGCTGGACTAGAACCACCTTGTCCTGACATGTTAATTTGAGGAGGTACACCAGTGTAAGTAGAATTGTAGCGGTGATAACAGTGAGCCACTGTATGGCCGATCTTACTGCAAACTTGACAAATAGGCTTGCCTCTGCCATTGTTTCTTCCTCTGCCTCTCCCAAAAATAGGTCTGTATGAAGAGTAATAATGGCTTGAATTTCCACCAAAATTTCCAAAGCTTGATCCAGGATCATTCAAACTAAACTGAGGATAACTCTGAGAACCTATGGGAGGATTAGGTAAGCCTTGCAGTTGAGACTGATTATTCGTGACCAAATTAGAAGTACCAATAGGTGCAGAGGAAACCTTAGCATTGATAGGCACTGAATTTTTACCACCATTTGAATTTTCAAGAGAAGCAACATTGACCGAACCTCCATGAAATTCCACAGAATTAAACCTATCAAGCCGCAACTCATATTTTTGCAACAAAAACTGAGCCTCTTGCAAAGTAACCGGATCAACCTTAGATTCTACTCTGGAGGTCAGATTGACAACAACAATGTCAAATTCTGGACCTAAACCATCTAAAATATGTTGAAGAAGATCTTCATCTGAGATCACTTGACCACTCGCAGACAGGCTTTCAGCAATGCCTTTAATTTTCTTAACGTAATCATGAATATTCAAATTGCCTTTTTGAGTTATCTGAAGCAAATTCTTCAAATGTAAGGCTCTGGCCTTTGACTCAGTTACAAACTCAGCTTCTAGCTTAAACCATACTTCAGACGCAAACTGACATTTTGCAACAAGAGTGAACATGCACTCAGAAATTGAGGCAAGAAGCCAAGTGACAAGAAACTTGTCAGTTCGTTTCCAGTTTACATAAGCTGGATTAAGCTTTTCTTTAGCTAGGGTTTCAGATGCTTTACTATCACTCAACTCAATTGAACAAGAAATAGAGCTAATAAAAGGAGCTGGATAGGGAATTAAACCTGTCAAATGTTCTTCGAGTTCATGAGCTCTTACAGCGAAGAGGACTTGCGATCGCCAGAATCGGTAATTATCAGTGTAGCTATCTCTCGCCAGTTTGGGAGTGAAAACTTGAAGACTTGACGAAAAAATTGAGAGCTGAGGATTAGCTGAAACATTTTGCATTTTCTCCATTGAAGCTGAGAAGAGAAAGAAAAAGAATCAATTGCTCAGATCGTTGCCGTCGACGCTTGTCTCAGGCTCTGATACCATGTGAAACTGAAAAACTAAAGGAGAGAAAATTGAAAAATGCGTGAATCTTTTCTTATTATTCTCAGAGAGATACATTTGTTTATATACAGAGGAAGAGAGAAGAAACTGATGTTAAGAGTAAAACCCAGCTAAACGATAAGCTAAAGAGTAAAGTTTTTCTATTTATTCAATGGATGACAAATCACAATAGCTCTTCATAAATAACAGTAACATTTACTTTTGTTGTGGCCTATGATCTATTATTTGTATGCCTCTAGGAATCAAATGCTATCTTCTAAAGTGGTCATTCTCGATTGTCAGTTACAACCGGGAATGGTTGATAAACCGGGATGAGAAGGATTGCCTTTGCACTTTTGGACTTCAGGAGAATATGAACTACCAGATAATTTCCTCATATTTAAATTACCTGTAAAGGCACACAAGCAAATTCAAATAATAAAATAAGGTAATGTAATAAACCCTTGAAATTTCCGCTACTACTAGACATACTCCTTATAATTTCATAAATATCAACAAAACCATTGTCATTAGGATATTTTTGTTATTGGCTAGCTCTTAATAGTTGTATTTCTTATGGTTTGTAAAATTTCAATAATAGTCATTGTCTTACGAAAATTGACTTGAATAGAAGATTATCAGCTACATTAATATGTATCCTAATTGTAATTTTACTAATTAAAACAAACCCTTTGTTAAAAACAAATAATAATTAAGATATATATCATAAAGCCACAAGATATCATTATTACAAAAAATTATAAGAGTGTATATATATTTATATATTTTTAGAGAGAGAAAGATATAGAGAGAAAGTATTAACTGCTTAGATTTCTCTCAGCAAGAGCTACCAGTTAATGGAGTAAAGAGGAGAGTAACAATGAAGAGGAAGAAACAAATAAGTAAACGAAAAGTAGTGATATTGCTTGCCATATTAACTCTTCTCCTTTTATCTATAATAGCTTAGAGACGATATTGTCTATATATATATATATGCACACATGAGGAAAGAAGCTATGACTTGAATTTCGTTATGCTTTATAGAATTAATGTACTAATTATACTAAGTGGATTGAGTTGATTCTTCCTTTGGTAGAGATTAATTAGCTATTACTATTCCAATTGTAGACCATGGACTTGTAGAAATTTAATATGAAATTAACTCAATTACTATTCCAATACACTTGTAAGGCATGCCACATTGGTCATAAATACTATTATATTCATTACCACTTGAAACATTTTAAGCATTATATTATATTCGTTATAGAAACTGCAAAATATACTTACTTTCTATTAAGTTTAAGAAAAATACTTGTACTAGCCTAGGGTTTAAAAAATATCATAAAATCCATCTGTTTTAAGATATTTAAATAATTACGAGTATATATAAGATTTAACCCTTAATAATTTAGAACAAAACTATATTCTCTTTCCTTATTTAATGGACATTAATGAACAAAAGCATATATGATTTGTAAGGTTTGATTGTTTTGGATGACTTTGTGCTTGTGTTGATTTCCTACTAAAATTTGTTAATTTTTCTTTTTGTCTCTGGTTCCTTATTGGAGCTTGTTGGATTCCTAAAGTGTTTGTGTTTTATGGTAAATTTTATAGTTAAGAAAGTTAGATTTATATCTTTTGTAATTTTCGTTTTACATTATTTTTTCCCTACACCATTATATTGTATATATCTAACGAGAACTATAATATGAAATAGTTGTATTACTTTTGCAATATTTTATAGTTAAGAAAGTTAGATTTATATCTCCTTTTCTTTTTTCTTTTTTCCAAAATAAAGAGGATCAAGATATCAAATTAATATTTTGGGTATCTTTTAAGGCTAAGGGAAATATTTCAATATTGATTACCAAGTTACGTGCGTCTGGGGCCAAAAAATTGTTTTAGTGGGGGTTATTACTTAAATCACATTTTCCAAAAAAAAAAAAAAAAAATGTCATTGTGGGTGTGTGTCGGTAAAAAGGGATGAGAATGCAAAAAAGTTGGTTAGCAGGAGTAAACTGAACTTTGGCAAGAGTGATGTCATTTTGCCAAAAAAGTCATTGTGGTGTGTGTTGGTAAAAAGGGATGAGAATGCAAAAGAGTTGAGTAGCATGAGTAAACTGAACTTTGGCAATAGTGATGTCATTTTGCCAAAGTTCAGTCATCTTTGTTTTACAAAAGAGATGTTAGCTTGTTTGTTATCTCAATTGTATAAAAGGGAAAGTTATTCCCTTGTCAGTTAGTTCAGTTAACTATGAAGAAGTAAAATTGGATTTCTCTTGCATTTTCTTCGTGTTCTCTAAAGTCTTGTCATTGTTTCACATGGTATTAGAGCATTAACTCACATCGATGGTTACAGATCCTAGCTACTCTCAGTTTCTAAATAATAGTAGCCAAATGGCGAAAGATTCCTAGACTAGTACAACTTCAATTCTAGCTTCCAGCTTACAAGTCATTAACCCTAAGCCGACGAGGAACAACTACAAATTTTGGAGTTCATTGGTGTTATTTATAGTTGGCTCAGACGAGCTAGAAGACCATCTCCTAGGTAGGATTCCTTGTCCTTCACCAATTATTCTGTGTGAATCTGAAATTGAGATTGATTTAAGTAAAATCAGAGATGAAATAAAAGCTAGTAATGATACTATAAGTGAAAAGTTAAATCTAGCATATATAATTTGGAAAAGAACAAACAAATCCTTAGTGAGCTGGTTATTAGCTTTGATTTCTAAAGAAATGTTTAGCTATGTGTCCAAATGTTGATTTTCCACTAAAATTTGGTTAGCTTTAGAGAATAAATTTTTAACAGACTCCAAAGCTAGGGCTCTTCATCTTAAGAATCTTCTTCAAACCACTCATAAAGGAAATATGAATATTGGTGATTATGTCAAAAAGATGAAAAAGATTGCAGAAAGTTTGTTTGCCAATAGGATAGTTATATCAGATGGAGACTTGTTATAGTATGTACTTAATGGTTTAGGACCTGAGTACGATCTTGCAGTGGTTAGACTCACTTCTAGGTTAGAATCCAAAATTGACAATGTCACATTACAAGAGGCTCAATTCCTGTTGTAGAAATATGAAATAAGGCTTGACAAGTTTAATTCAATTGACTTTATAATAGCCCAGTTAATCTTGCTACTGTTGGTAATTCTAGAGGTTTTAACAATCCTAGTATGTCTAGCCAATCTGGTTAGAGCAATGACAAAAAGGATGAACTTATCAATAATATTGTACCTTCACTGATCTTACTTGGTAATCCTCACTGTCCATAAACATATACAACTCCTTCCTTCTATAAAACACCAACACCTCAACATTATACTACAGCAGCACCTCAAAATTATATTGCACCTCAGCCTTTTCAAACTGCACCTCAACCTTTTCCAACTTACCATAACATTGGTGGTTTTAATTCTCGACCTGGTGGCCCTATATCTTATAGAAGAGGCATAGGTAGGGGATATGGTAGAGGTAGACTTATATGCCAAGTGCGCAACAAAGCTGGTCATTCAACTATGTAGTGCTACCGGTTTAATTCCTGCTATACTGGTGCTTTGCCATCTCCTGGAAACACATCTCAAGGTTCTTATACTGACTCACCACCATCACAATACACTTATTCAACTGGTCCTCATCAGCTCCTACATGGTGGATCTCAAGTTCATATGACAAATGCCCCTTACTAGCTGATTTACAATCAACATCAATAGAATTCTAGTGCTCAACCTAGCCTTGGTCTGTCATATAATGCCACATTTGGTTTCACCAGTCAACAGTCAACAGTCAACAAGCACTAGCCAAGCTAACTTTGTCTCCACTACTCATGGATGTTAGAGTAGGTGCCCTAGAGCCAATCAATTACTATAAAATTGACTCTGTAATAATGTTTGTTTATCGATAAAAGGCGTATTCTTCCATGTTGTGTAAATCATAGTTATGTGTAATGGTATATGTCCTTAGGATAGTAGAACCGTGACGAGGATATCAAGTGTTTCAAATCTTAATAGTGAGAACCTTATGATCACATATGGTGGCCATTCTAGAAATGTCCATAGCCTTAATATTCTTCTGACCAAGGACACAGATAATATGGTAAGGCTATCATAATGTTGAACGACCCTGTCGAAAGGTATTGACTGATCTCACTTGTCAAGCTTGTTTGCTGACAACTTGGTGTAACACATGGGTGCTTGCTGGAGGCAAGTTCACTAGACAAACCCACCAGAGGATTCCATATAGATGGTAACCCTAGTGTCTATGGAATAAATCCTCTAACGAATGCTGGTGCATGTGATCCTTAGACTTGAGATCACCGGAGCACTTTGTGCACCGATTGGTATAGTTTAACACTAGCCCAACGTAGTTCTATTCAGAGCTATCAATACGGTAGTGATTGGCTGCATCGAGGAGTGTATCAAGACTATGGTGGATCAACAAAGGATTTATTACTCCTGGGTATGGGAGAAGTTATCTCATTGCGCAATTCAGTAAATGGCAATGACACTAAATCTATGGCCACAATGGGATTGAGCTGTTGCTCAATCCAATTTATTTATTCGGTCATTGTCTAGTAACTGAATACAAAGATATCGAGGATAACTGAGGTTGACACTATTTATGTACCTTAGCCTTGATGAGATAACAGATGATGAAAGGATTTGATCGCACGGTAACCATATCGTTGATAGGTAGGTATTTCACTGAATCTAAATCTATCGGGTGGCTAAGATGCCTTGTTAGGGGCCCATCTTGGTCTGTGAGTAGTGAGACGATTATTTGGTGTTAATCATGATACTACTCATTGCCGATATGATAAGAAGCCTATGGGTCAAACACTTAAAAGATAATTTAAGAATTAGTTTGTGAAAGGGGTATTTTCCTCTTTTAGAGCAAAAGGATATTTTGGTAATCTCATAGTGCAATTAAATTTGTTGAGATTGTTGCATGTATTTAATTTTTAATATTAAAATTAAAATCAGTGAGATTATATTTAAATATATGTGCGCATGCATTTAAATGAATTATTATTATTATTATTAAATGTTAATATATTTGATATATATATATATATATATATATATATATTAATTTTAATTATAATAATAATTAATTAAAATTAAAATACCATAAAGGGTGTGTTTGGTTCCAAGGATGGATTAACTTGATAATCCATGGCTATTCCTATTGGGATTAGGGTTTTTATTAAGTGACACTATATAAGTGAAACTTAATTAAAACATTAGACACAATTTTATTCATTATTTTTAAATAAAGAAAAAACCTAGCCACCCTTTTACTCTCTCTCTCTCTCTCTCTCTCACGTTGTTCTAAAAGTGTGAATTGATTTACTTGATTCTTGAAGCCTTCTATTTGTTCTAGCAAAGCAATAACAGGTTCTTCGGATTTTCTCCGTGTGGATCATCATTCGTGCGGTTCTACTTGGAATCGAGAAGCGAAATCAATTCAGAGACAATTAAAGGAGCCTCCAAACATACATAAGTAAGTCTAATCCTATATGGATTCGCTGATTATATTGTTTTTAATACATATTTTATAAACATGTAAACATTATAATCTATACCTAGATTTTGGGATTAAGCATTTGATCGGATTTTTGTTTTTGAATATGATTTTTCCGCTGCGTATATCTGATTACTTGCTAACAATGGACAACTTAGCCAACCTGGTCATTGCCTCACTGGCATGAATTCAATTCTTGTGCACACTGGTGCAACCCATAACAACTCAGGGATGCCTCACAACCAGTAGATACACTTTATAGCTGTAGCTACAACCTATACCCCCATTGATCTTGCATGGTATATGGACTCAAGGGCCATAGACCATGTCACATTAAATCTTCATCAATTGAACATTTGCAAGAACTATGAAGGTGAGGAGCAACTTCAAGTAGGTAGTGGTGAGTATCTTTCAATTTCACATACTAGTCATTCTATTTTTCCTCTTTTACATTCCAAATGTTTACATCTTAGAAATATCTTATATGTTCCTAAAATCACCAAAAATTTGCTTAGTATATCTAGGTTTTCAAAAGATAACAATGTTATAGCGGGATTTGATGATAATTGTTATGTTGTTAAGCACAAGTCCACAAGAGCAACTTTACTACAAGAGGGTCTTAAAGGAGGTCTCAATTAGCTGAATATCCCTCATTCTTCACAGCCTTTGCCTGCTTGCACAGCTCACTACACACCTTATTCACTAGAATACTTGAATGTCACACATAGCCTTCAAAATCAAACTTAAGTCAGTCATTTTCAGTTTCTGTTAATAAGTTAGATTTATTAATAATTATGCATGCTCAGTTGAGTCAAATTACTCTTACCCCATGTCTCAATGTACACAACTTTGCAATGCAAGGTCTGCATTAGATCCTAGAACAAATTTGCAGTGTACTGTTACTCCTATGAATAATATTTATGTTTGTGAACCTACACTTCTACTATTGGTTGTTATAATGACTATGATGTGTGTGATAAGACTATTGATAATTTTTTCTATCTTGCTACAAACTCTGCTAATTTTTCTACTGCAAACTTTGCTAGTTGTTACAAAAGTTTTGCTACTTGTAATAATGTTGTGCCAATTCTGATATTTGTAACACTGGTAAACTCGCTGAAGAATGTGCCTATGGTAATGTGAATGATCCTACTATTACCTATTCTAATGATTATGCTGATTATAATGCCAATGTTGATGATTATTTCAATACTACTGAAAATTCTGTTGCTTGTGATAATGTCAATAACTATGTCAATTCTAAAGTTTGTAAGACTGTTTGCTTGGTTGCTAATAAAGTTACTAATCAGTACATGATTTGGCATAAGAGGTTAGGACATCCTAGTCTCCCTATTTTACAAAACATTTGTGTCAAAAATAAAACTCCTTAGGTGCTTCCTCTGCTCAAGTTGAAAAATTAAGGACTAATCCTTTATTTTCGGATGCCTGCTAATTAGGAAAACTACATCAAAATAGTTTTCCTATGTCACAATCTCATTCTCTGGCTCCCCTTGAACTTGTCCTGCCCCAATTTCTTCTATTGAGGGATTTAAGTACTATGTCTATTTTTTGGATGACTTTAGTAGGTTTATTTGGCTTTTTCCTCTTGAAACTAAAGCTGAAGTTAAATCTATCTTTATCAAGTTCCACCACCTTGCTGAAAGACAATTTGAAACAAAATTGAAATGTCTTCAGTTAGACCAAGGTGGTGAATGCAAAGCCATTATTTCTTATCTTCATGAAACTGGTATTCAATATAGGCACTCTTGTGCCTATGTTCACCAACAAAATGGCCATAGTGAAAGGAAGCATAGACACATTGTAGAGCAAGACTCACCCTACTTGCACATGCCTCTATGCCACTGACTTATTGGTGGCTTGTTTTGAAATAGTAGCCTATCAAATCAATAGAATGCCTACTGAAGTTTTAAATAATGATACACCATATCACACACTGTTTAACAAATAACCTATTTATGATTGCTTAAAAATTTATGGTTGTGCTTGCTTTCCTTATCTTCGAAATTTCAATAGTCACAAGTTTGATTTTCATTCTACCAAATGTGTATTTGTAGAATGTAGTTTAGTCCATACAAGGTATAAGTGCTTGAAAAATGATGGTAAAATCTTTTGTTATCCTAGTGTGAAATTCAGTGAGGATGAGTTTCCCTTTTCAATTGGTGATTTTATTTAGTCTAATGTCTTGCCATCATGTGATCACTCATAGCCCAATTATGTTAACCTTTCACCCTCTTACACCTACTTATTTACTTCAATTCCCACATAAACTTCAGCTGACCCTGGTTCTTCAATTCTCACGCAAAATTCAACTCAATCTACCACTCTAGTAGTAATTAGCTCTTGTGATAAGACTGGTCCTCACAACATAGCAGCAAAGTATCTTACTCCAATAAGACCATTCACATCATCCTCTGCAATGCCTATAATATCTGATAGCTTTGATTTCCCAACTCACAATATCGTAAACACATAACTAGCCAACACAACTTCAATCACACTTCCAAACACAAACACATAGCCCCGCCATACAACTCCAAACACACAGACCTTACACACAGCTCCAAATACACAGCCCTTAAACACAACTCTGCATACACAATCCCACCATACAACTGCAAAACACAAAGTCCTTAGACATAGCTCCAAATACATAGTTACATTCCTTACACACAACTCCAAATACATAGTTCTTAAACACAAAATCAAAGGCCTCGAACATATCCTCCATACCTTCATACTGTCTTGATCTTGTTGTACAAAATTTTCCTAATATTACATTATCTGATACTCTACCCACTGGCTCATTTGATGTTGATCTTACATCAACATGGTTCTCTGATGTTTCTGCATCTGATGTTCATGTTCCTGTTCCTGCACCTTCTACTCTTAACATCCATCCCATGATAACAAGAGCAAAATTAGCTGCAAGTGTACTCAACCATAGTACTTATGACCTCCCTCATCAAGCCTACCTTACAACATATTATAATGTAATTGAATCTGAACCTTCTAAGTAGTTGAAGCTCTTGTTAGTTCTGCTTGGAATGTAGCCATGCAGACTGAATTTGATGCGCTGTGCATAACAACACCAGGACCCTTGTTCCTTTAACACTTGATATGAATATTATAGGGAACAAGTGGGTGTTTAGGACCAAATTTAATACAGATTGCACATTGCAAAAGTATAAAGCAAGGTTGGTAGCTAACGGTTTTCAACAAACATCCGGCTTAGACTATTTTGAAACTTTTAGTCTAGTAATTAAGCCATTTACCATTAGGATTATACTTACCCTAGTAGTAACCAATTCCTTGGATGTTTAACAAATTGACGTGAACAATGCATTCTTAAATAGAACCTTGATTGAAACAGTGTATATGGCACAACCTCTTGGGTTTGTATCAGCTATACCCTCATTTGTTTGTAAGTTGAACAAAGCCTTATATGAATTAAAACAAGCTCCCAGAGCCTGGTTTGACAAGCTCAAAACTGTTCTTCAAGCTGAAGGGTTCAAGAACTCCATTTTAGACTCTAGCCTCTTTATTCTACATCAGTCCTCTGGTCTCATTTATGTTATGATATATGTGGACGACATCCTTATCACAGGATTAGATTCTAGTTATATTTCTCACCTGATAAAACTCTCGGTTCCTTGAAATACTTTCTAGGCTTGGAAACCACCAAAGGGGTTATTGGAATACATCTTAAACAGACCAAATATGCCTCATATTTGTTAGAAAAAACCAAGATGGTAGATGCTCATCCTTGCTCCACACCAATGGTTGTTGGTACTAAACTCTTTACTAGTGATAGTCCCTTATTTGACCAACCAAGTCCCTATAGAAGCACCAAAAGGGTATTGCAGTATTTGAACCTCACAAGACTAGACATTAGCTTTCCAGTCAATTAGCTGAGTCAATTTTTACAAGCACCTACTGATTTACAATGGCAGGCTTGCAAAAGAGTGCTTAGGTATAGCAAAGGTACTTTATCCTATGGACTTCAGTTTAAACCTGCAAGCATTTTTCATGTTGAGTGCAATGCCGATGCTAACTGGGAGAGTAACTTTGAAGATAAAAGATCCACTAGTGGCTATTGTGTCTACCTTGGTCCAAATTTGATTTAATGGAGCTCCACGAAACAAAAGTAGTAGCTCTCTCTTCCACTGAAGCTGAATATAAAGCCTTAGCTCACATTGCCACTAAGGTGGCATGGCTTCAGAGTATGTTTTATGAGTTAGGGATTATAGTTCCTCATACTCCAGTCATTTGGTGTGACAATGTTAGTGTAGGTGCTCTAGCTGCCAATCTAGTGGTTCATGCAAGAATAAAACACATTGAAATAGATACACATTACATAAGAGAGCATGTATTAGCTAAAAAGGTCATTGTTCAGTATGTGCCTTCTAAATTGTAAATTGTTGACCTTTTGACAAAACCACTATCTGGTGCCCAATTTGCTGAGTTAAGACAAAAGCTAAGTGTAATTGAGCTTGTTCCTTCTAATACATAGTTCAAATTTTGAGGTGCATACTAATGTCTACTTGCTGCTCAGCTTGGTGCTCAGTCAGCTCAATTGTTATATAAGTTGATCAATTGTTGATCAGTTCAGAGTTTCGATTACTTTTGGCTCAGTTAACTCAGCTGCTGCTTTAGTTGATTAGTTCATATTGTAGTCTAGATAATTTGTTCAGTTGCTTTGTTATTAAAGTTTAGAATGCAATCATATTTTGTCCAATGGCTTTGTGATTAAAGATTATAGACTTGCTCTACTTGCTTTCACAAAAGATTACAGACTTGCTCCACTTGCTCTCACAAAAGATTACAGACTTGCTCTACAAATTCAGTTCAGATTGTAGTCATAATTCATTCAGTTGCTATGTGATTAAAGGTTATAGACTTGCTCTACAAATTCAGGTTTGAATGTGTTGATATTAATGTACTAAATCTCCCCAGTATGGTTTGAGGGGAAGTGTTGATAGTAATGTACTAAATCTTCCCAGTTTGGTTTGAGGGGAAGTGTTAGTAAAAAGGGATGAGAATGCAAAAGAGTTGAGTAGTAGGAGTAAACTAAACTTTGGCAAAAGTGATGTTGTTTTGTCAAAGTTCAGCCGTCTTTGTTTTACGAAAGAGATGTCAGTTTGTTTGTTATCTCAATTGTATAAAAGGGAAAATTATTCACTTGTCAGTTACTTCAGTTAACCATGAAGAACTAAAATTCGATTCCTCTTGCATTTTCTTTGTGTTCTTTGAATTCTTGCCATTGTTTCACAGTGTGCACCTATGATACAAATGAAACTTTTGCCATTTTTTTTTTCTAATTTTAAAATTAAGTGTCTAAAGAGAATAACCCTCTAATTAACAGTATTAAAAAATCTTTTTTTTTCTTTCTTCCCAAGCAAGATAAATTCTCTTTATATGTTCCCAAGACATCAAAATGGCAATCTAATGTTCTTAATCAACATGTAACAAAAATATAACAATATATTAAATTATTATCTCCACTTATAATTTCTTATCATGGGTTGAATCCAACTTCCCATTATTATATTATTTAATTACTGTTTTGCACCCACTAAATCAATTATTTGGGAATGAGTAAATTGGAAAACAAGAAAAAAAAAAAAAAAAAACTAGAAACAGAACAATAAATTAAAATATGATCTCCACTTAGAACTTCCTTTATGGGTTAAACCCAACAATTTTCCATTATTCTAAAGACGAAAAAAGTTGAATTTAGACTTCTTATGGGTGGAAGATTTAACAATTAAAATTTAAATCACGCGTGAATTTAGGGCCAAATCGTTTCTCTTTCCAATTCCAGTTTTTTGTTGGAAAATGTAGAGTGTTCATTCACTAATCAATTTGTGTCACCACAAGAAATAAGGTTTTTTCTGGCAGAGCATTTGTTGTCACAAAAGGGTATTGCACCCACTAAATCAATTATTTCCCAAGTTGAATCCAACTTCCCATTATTCTATTATTTAATTATTTATTTTGCACCCACTAAATCAATTATTTGAGAATGAGTAAATTGGAAAACAATTAAAAAAGACTAAAAATAGAACAACAAATTAAAAATATGATCTCCACTTAGAACTTTGTTTATGGGTTGAAGCCAATAATTTCTTTTTATTCTGAAGACCGGAAAAGTTGAATTTAGACTTATTATAGGTGGAAGATTTAACAATTAAATTTAAATCAGGCTTGAAAGAAATTTAGGGCCAAATCATTTCCCTTTTTAATTCTACTTTTTCCTTCCTGGAAAACATAGTGTTTGTTCACTAATCAATTGGTGTCACTACAAGAAATAAGGTTTTTTGTGGCAGTGTATTTACTGTCACAAAAGGGTTTTTGTGACAGTTTTTTAACACAATCAACCTGTAACAAAAAAAGCTGTGTTGTATACAAAAAAGGATGTGTTGTAAAAAGTTTGAGACAACTTAGTAATAGGTATAAAAACATTTGTAATGGCAAATAATCACAAACAATCTTTTGTGACAGCATATGCCCCATTACAAATAATTGTTTTCGTGATAATTCTAAATGATGAATGTTACAAGAAACTTCAATTCCTTGATACAAATAATTATCATTTTTATTCAAATCAATTCAAAACCTATTTTCATATTACAATAACATTTTAATAATTTAAAACAACTCATTATAATATTTAATACAATATAATTTAATATTATTGTAAATACTTCATAATCATATACAAAATAAGGAATAATTTTATATTATCCAAAATATCATTCAACATAATTCGAAATCATGTAATTGTTTACATAAACATTAAAGTATTATCGAACTTAAAACTATATGTTAGCAATCAGTTTATATTACCAATAAATAGTGGATCAAAATGTCAGATATCACTCTATAAGGGTCTGTTTGATAATTTGCCAAAAGTGATGTCATTTTAATTGGCACTTAAGTTTGTAAGAATCAGCTCACTATCTTCACTAAGTTGATGCTACTGAACTCGATATCTCTACATTCTTTAAACAGTAGCACCTTCTGTATTCACTCATTTCAATCAACAATTAAAGAAGAAAAGTTTGTTTTGTTTTTCTGTTTTTCCTTTAACAAACTCTCTCAGCTTGCAAAGTTCACTTGGTATCAGAGCCACCAACTAACGTCAATGGTGAATATCTCGGACTCAAATCAATCTAGAACCAGTCTTGAAAAGATGATTCTCAACTCCTCCAACTCAATTAGCTCGGCTTTTCCATCAAGCCTTCAAGTTGTTACTTCGAAGTTGACTAGAGACAACTACGGCAACAATTATTGCTTATGGAAGTCGCAAGTTCGATCTTGGAGATCATCTCATAGGCCTTGTTCCTTACCTTGCACCTTTAATTACTGTAGATCTTGAATCTTTGAATGAATTAGGTGAAACTAGACCAAAGGAGAAAATTATCCCTACCTATATTTCTTGGAAAAAGGACTGACAAATTTCTAGTAACTTGGCTGTTAGCACCGATCTCAGAATGTATGTTTGCTTCTATGTCGAAATGTCAATCATCTACATCAATTTGGCTAACCTTAGAAAGTGAGTTCTTAAATGACTCTAAATCCAGAGCACTACATCTAAAAACCTTACTCCAAACCACTCAAAAAGGAAATCTAAGCATCAGTGATTATGTTAAAAAGATGAAAGGAATAGCCAAAAGTTTATCAGCCAGTGGTCAAGTGATATCCGATGAAGATTTACTGCAATTCATTTTAGATGGACTAGGTCCTGAGTTTGATTCAGTAATTGTTAATCTTACTTCAGGAATTGAGTCCAAGTTCAACTCACTCACCTTACAAGAAGCACAATATTGTCTTCAGAAGTATGAAATAAGAATTGAGAAGTTTAATTCAGCAGATTTCTTGAATAGCTCTATCAATAGTTATGTCAATATGGCTGCTATAAGTATTCCAGGATCTCAAACATGAGCTAAATCAGTATCCTCAACACCTATTCCAATGATGCCTACTGGAATATTTACCTTGCCACATAATTTTCCCTTTATACAACCTACTGTTGGTTCACAAATGCATCACCAATATCCTGCTCATGTTAGGTATTTAGTCCTTAATGTGACTACATTAGGTGATCAGTTCAATGCCTCAACTAATATTGGGCAGTATGGAGTCCCTTTCCAGAGCTATAGATCACCTAGTATTCCTCCCTCTGATAGAGGAAGAGGCAAGGGAAATCCTAAAGAAAAACCCATTTGTCAAGTTTGTAAAAAGAATGGTCACATTGTTGTGCGGTGTTACCATCGATATAATTCCACCTACAATGAACCCCTCCACCTTTTGGGAGTACAAATTATGGTAGTAATCAAATTGGTGTTGGTTGTTCACCATCAAACCAACGGGTTCATTCTCCTACATATGCTCCTAACCTGCCATACAATGGAAATCAACATTATGAAACCAATGGTGGTTATCAACAATAACAACAATCTACTTCACACTTTACCCAGCAACAACAGCCTGCACTAACCCTTATCCGCACACCCTCAACCTACAACTTACCCAACCAGCAAACACATACCTCATCATACAACTTACCTAACCAGCAAACACATACCTCTCCTGCTTATAACTTACCTAGTCAGCAAACACATTCCTTAGTTCCAGTCAAGCTTATCTTGCTGAGATATTGAGATTTGATAAAGCTTTATGAGATATTCTGGTTTGTTTACCTTGTTGACGTGGATCACAGACATTACCTTTTGGAAATTTAAGTTTTGGTAGTCCTTTAACCACTTGCTTTTTAGAGAGTATCACCAAGTCCTTGAAGTTCATGTTACCAAGTTTCTCATGCCACAAATTAGTGGAATCAGTTTTAGATTTGAAACATGACACACGGTTAGAAAGAAAGTAACAATTATCATTTGACCTTTTTCCCTCAAGTAGAGAAACACCTTTGCCATTTAAAATTTGACACTTGTCCTTTGAGAATTGAACCACAAAATTTTTGTCACAAATTTGACTAATACTAATTAAATTAGCTTTCAAACCATCAATAAGTAAAACACCTTTCAAAATAGGAAAATTAGGAAGCACAATTGACCCTTTGCCAAGAATTTTACCATTCCTTCCATCTCCATAAGTGACATGCCCACTATTAACAGATTCAAGTTAAGTCAAGAGAGATTTATTACCTATCATCTGCCTTGAACAACCACTGTCTAGATACCAAAGATTATTTTGAAATGCAAGAAAAGAAGTATGAGACACAAAATAGTTCACATCAGCCTTTGGTTTTTGGAAGAAAAACCATTGTTAACATTATGATTTACACTAGCAACAAAATTATGGTTTTTAAAGACTTTCTTCAAATAAGAAATAAACCTGAAGCATTCAGGTCTGATGTGACCTTTCCTATTACAAAAAGGGCAAACAGGAATGAATTTTGATACCTTCATAGCTTGTCTCACAATAGTACCTTCAGTAGAAGTTTCGGTGGCCTTCACAAACGTGCTTGCACTAGCTTTCGATGTGCTAGCACCAGGACTAAAGCCAAAACCATACTGATCTCTGAAGGATTTTCCTTGACCAAGCACTTCATCAAACTTAAGAGAACATGCATTCAACTTATCAATGATGGCCTTAGCCTTAGTTAGTTTAGTACTAAGAACAATAATCTTTTCGGGCAAGACTTTCTTTTGGTTCAATAAGGTTGCATTCTCAATACCAAGAGATTGCAATTTTTTCACAGTCTTTAGCCATTGGTCATACATTTGATCACATGTCTCTTGTTGCTCAGCATAGATATCAATAGTGTCTTCCGAAACCTCACTCTTACCATTTTCTTGGTTCACGGTGAAAGCTAAAACATTCTTATCATCATCACTCTCATTATGCTCACTCTCACTCAAGGTGGTAGCCATAGCCTTACCTTTCTTCTTTTTCAGTGTGTTAGCACACTCAAATTGTATGTACCCAAAGCCCTCACATTGAAAACACTTGATACCTTTATTTTTCTTTTCTTCGTCTTTTGAAAACTTCTTTGTAAGGGTACCAGGGGTTTGATGGTCATAAGACTTTTTCACAAAAGGTTTTCGGCCATAACCACTATTATGAGGCTTTTTCATGTTTTTCTTAAGAAACTTAGAAAAATTCTTTGTAAGTAAAACACAATTTTCATCATCCAATGAACTTAAATCACAATCATCAAAAGGATCAAAATGAACCTCATGTTTGAGAGCCAAAGCTTTTCTCAATTTCTATTTTTCCCAGCGTTGCTGATTCAATTTATAGGTTTGGAGAGAGCCAATGAGTTCACTAATGTCCATAGCATCCACATCTCAACATTCTTCAATGGTGGTGACCTTTGACATAAACCTTCGGGGCAAAGAGCAAAGCACTTTCCTAACAAGTTCAGCATTAATTTATGTTCTTCCTAAAGCAAAATACTCATTAGAAATATCACAAATTCTACCATAAAAATCAGTTATAGTCTTATCCTCTTCCATGTTCAGATTTTTGAAATCAGTGACAAGTCTTCTAAGCCTATTTCTTTTAATAGCACCAGTTCCTTCATTCTTGACTTGAAGCCTGTCCAAAGCATTTTTAGCAAGCTCACAATTAGCTATGACTTCCATTTGGTTCACATTAACAACATTAAAAAGAGCACGAAGGGCTTTAGAGTTATAATTTGCAATAGTTATCTCATTAGCAATCCAACTAGCAACAGGTTTTGCTCTAGACATTTCATTTTCAATAATAATCGAGGTTGTCCAACCATTCATACAATTATGGACCAGACTCTTTCATCTATAGACTTAAGAAAAGCACGCATCATAGGTCTCTATGTATAATGGTTAGGTCCTTCTAATAGAGATGGTCTATGAGCAGGCCCTCCTTCAGTGAAGAAACTCATGACGAAAAACAATCACTCAGATGCTAACACAATACACGATAGTGCACACACAAACAAGCAACAGGTCTAAAATAAAAATGCAACACATATTAGATTTCGTCTAACTACCAGACCACTCAGATGCACACGAAAACAATAAAACTGGGTAAGGATCAACTGAAGCAACTTATCAGAACATGTTCTGATACCAGTTGTTGGGGAGATGGTTGTCGATTTAACTCATTTTTTTAGTGTGGTTACCCATTTTAAGTGCAGTGGAATAATTACCAAGTAGATTAAAGCATTTCCAATTTGAACACATCAAACATAAGTGCAGCAAATAAAGAACACAACCATATATATGGTTCAGCTAAATCCACTTTTAGCCTATATCCATGGACCTTATCCAGATCGAAGCAATCCACTAAGTTAAAAACACATTACAAGATATAGTTAAAGTTGATCTAAGATACAATAAAAGGAACTCCCTATTCAAGTTTACTCTTAGCACCACACTCTGAGTCCCTAACGTGTAGAAACTCCTTGGATCTTCTTCACGGTGGGAACACACACGTGAATAACTTGTGAACCACTAAGCTTCAAGCATTAACGCCACGCACCCGCATCAGCAAATGAACCACGTTCCAAGAGCCATCAAGACTATGTTTGATATGGTGATGTTTTGGCATAAAAATGGAAATGAACCTTGAATCTTAAGAGAAGAAATACTCTAAGAAATTCAGAGTACAATGAAACAAAATGTCAAAAGGTTATATTCATACATGCAAGAAAGAGACTTATATAATGAAGGAGCTCAACAATATAGTGCCATGTTAGCCAACAAGGGACTGGTGTGTGTTTGTCCAAATAAGGAAAGTATTCATTCTTTTGGTTTGGACCACAAAACAAATTGAGAAAAAAACTTTATTCCCTAGGACCACTTGAGGATATTATGACACATGTAAAAAGGTCCTGAAAAGTGAGAGACAAAAATAAACAATGTCTTTTTCACTTTATCAGACATGCAACTCATGTTGGGTTGCAAATATTTAAAACGAGAGTGTAAGCACAGACTGTTGTGTACACACACCTTAAACGAAACAAGCCAAGACATAAGTCTGGCAACCAATGTACACGCAGACTATATGTGCACAAACACAATTTATAAGTTTGACAAACATGAGTTTTCACAAATATAAACATTATCCTATTTAAGTTGAAGTACTTAGTAATGAAATTATAATACATTAAAAAATAAAAAATAAAATCAAGATTCAGTTGATAATTGTCAATCAGTTGTAATATGAAAGTGTAGGGTCTCTTTGAAGATTGTCCCCTGTTTCCTCTGTTTTCATTTACACGACACGATGTCGTTTTACTCTTATGAATCATCTGTTTCAGCTCGTCAAGTATAAAAGATGAGCTGCTGTGCATCTGTAATTACTTACTGTTTTAAGAAATGAAAATACTCTTCACTTGATTTTTCTTTGAAATATCCATCTCTTTTCTTTAAGTTTTTCATGGTATCAGAGCTCTTGACTTGCGTCAATGGCGAAAATTTCTACTACCTCTTCATCGATTAAAAGCTTTGAAGATATGTTGAAGGAAGCTTCCAATAGAACGACTTCAGCTCTTGCTTCAAATTTACAAGTCATAAATCCAAAGCTTACAAGAAATAACTACCGTTTCTGGAGCTCCCAAGTGCTGTCGATAGTAGGATCTCATGAATTGGAAGAACATCTTCTAGGTAAAGTTCCATGTCCCTCACCTCTCTTAATCTGTGATTTGGAAATTGAGGATGAAATAGCTCAAATTAGAGGTGATAATAAAGGAAAAATTGATTCGGTGTCTGAAAAAATTAATCCTGCCTATATTCTATGGAAAAGGACTGACAAGTTCCTAGTGAGTTGGTTGTTGGCCTCAATTTCAGAAGAAATGTTTGGTTCCATATCTAAATGTCGTTCTTCCTCTGAAATTTGGTTTGCCCTAGAACATGAATTCATTACAGATTCTAAAGCAAGAGCTTTACACCTTAGGAACTTACTTCAAACAACATCCAAAGGTAACCTTAGTATAGCAGATTATGTAAAAAAAATGAAGGAGATTGCTGAAAGTTTATCAGCCAGCGGGTTAGTTGTTTCTAGCGAAGACTTACTGCAGTATGTATTGGATGGTTTGGGACCCGAATTTGATGCAGTTGTGGTGAATTTGACATCCAGAATTGAATCCAAGTTTGATTCAATTACGCTACAGGAAGCTCAATTTCTGCTGTAGAAGTACGAACTAAGACTTGAGAAATTCAATTCTCTTGACTTTCCAAACTGCTCAGTCAATATGGCTGCACTTAGTTCCAACATGAACAAGTCTCAAACTTCTAACTCTACACCAGTTTCTAAAAATTGTGCTGAAGGTTCCTCTGGAAGTACTGGATTTGGAAATTTTGGGATAACAAATCAGCTGATACCAATGCAAAATGCCTTGCCTGTACCTTCCCAGAATTATCCCTTAATTGCTGGTGGATTATTGATGAACCAAAACAGCTTACCTGAAGCTATAACCCAGCCCAGTCAGTACAATATTCCTTCCTATAGACCTTTTGGCTATGTCGGTAATGGTAGAGGAAGGGGCAGAAACACTGGCAGAGGTAAACCAATTTGCCAAGTATGTGGTAAAATAGGACATACAGCCATTCAATGCTATCACCGTTACAATTCCAGTTATAATGGTGCTGCACCTCAGTTCAATAATTTTGGTTACTTTGGTGGTACTCCAATGTCTGGTTATTCTGGGGGTTATTCTGGTAGTGGTCCAATAGTTGGTGGTGGTGCTCCTGTTTCAGTCCATTTCAATGCATCATCACCATAGCAACATCTTTCTGGTCTCTCTCAAGATTTTGTGCCTAATCCTGACAGCACCAGGAATCAACTATATGGTTCTCATACACAACAACATGGGAGTCATAATTCACAGTCTCCACAGTATCAAGTCATTGATCAACAAAAGCACTCTTCCTACTCAACCCAACAGCCAGGCTTCAAGGTTCCAAGTCCACAATTGCCATCCCCAAGCCAAGCCTATTTTGCTGCACATTCAGCTACACCTGTTTATCACACCACCATCACCTCGAACACACCTCCTGACCCTGCATGGTATATGGATTCTGGTGCAACAGATCATGTTGCATCAGATCCAAATCAGTTAGCAAATAGCCGAAGTTATGATGGTAATGATCAACTACAAGTAGGCAACGGTGAGTCTCTCAACGTCTCTCATATTGGTTTTGCTTTACTTCCTAGTTCTTTGAAAACTAAGTGTGTTTACTTAAAAAATGTGCTTTGTGTACCTAGAATTACAAAAAACCTGCTTAGTATTTCCAAACTTACCAAAGATAATAATGTAGTTGTTGAGTTTGATTCTGACACTCGATCAGAAAGGACAAAGCTTCCGTAACAGCTCGCGCAGGGAGGACTTAAGGCTGGCCTGTATCAGTTGCAAATACCCTCTAGCCTATCATCGCATACTTCTCCTTCCTTGCCACCATCTGCTATTGCTCCTATTAGTCAATCTGAGTCAGTATCTCACTCCTATGTTACTACAGTTGCTAGTCAATCTTTAGGTTCTGTTTTACAAGAAGAAAATAGGCCGAGTGATGTCAATAAAGATTGTATCAAGACTGATATACGGTCTTCTGAAAATAGGTGTAAGTCAGAAGCTGATGTTTCAAATGTGTGCCAAACATCTCATTCATGTAATATACCTTCTCTGAATAAAACAATATCATCATTGCCCTCTATAATGTCTGTATCTTATGATGAATTTCATGTTGACACCAATAATGCTTGTGAGCTTAATAATACAAATCAGTCGTTGTTAAACAATACACCTTGTGCTTTTCAAGTTAGTAATAATAAAGAGAATCACCTATCTCTTTGGCACAATCGACTAGGGCATCCACATGTTGACACCTTGCACAAAATTTTGTCTCATTTGCAACAAGTTCCTACTGGCAGTATGTCCAAAATACCTTTTTGTGATGCATGTAAGATAGGTAAACTTCATAAAAACAACTTCCCAACATCTCAGTCTAGGGCAACACAGCCCCTTGACATTGTTCATAGTGATGTTTGGGGACCCTCCCCAGTTGCTTCCTTAGAAGGCTATAGATATTATATTCATTTTATTGATGACTATAGTCGTTTCACTTGGTTATTCCCTTTAAGAACAAAAGCTGAAGTTCAATCTGTTTTCATTAAATTCCATCACCTGGTCGAAAGGCAGTTTAATTGCAAGCTTAAATGCTTGCAATCAGACCAAGGAGGAGAATATAAAGGCTTAATTTCTTACCTCACTACTGCTGGTATTCAATATAGACATTCATGTGCATATGTTCACCAACAAAATGGGAGAAGTGAGAGAAAACATCGACACATTGCTGAAACTGGTCTTACGTTGTTAGCTCATGCATCTATGCCCTTGCATTATTGGTGGTTTGCATTTGATACAGCTGTTTTTCTTATAAATAGGATGCCTACTACTGTGTTGAATTTTCTGTCACCATATGAAGTCTTGTTTGGATCAAAACCAGTATACTCTTCCCTTAAAACCTTTGGCTGTACCTGTTTTCCTTATCTTAGAGACTTTAACAAACATAAACTTAGTTTTCATTCTTCCAAATGTGTGTTTGTTGGTTATAGTCTTATACACAAAGGTTATAGGTGTATTAATTCTGAAGGTAAGTTGTTTATCACTCCTAATGTCCATTTTAATGAGTCAAAGTTTCCTTTCAATAAAGGTTTCGGTTCCAACTCTTTTAAGTTAAATTCATCTGTAGCATCTTCAGAAAAAGTGAGTTTAACCAATCCTGAAGTTCCAGCCCCTTGTTTTTCGTTTGTCTTTGAACATTCTGCAACTGATCACAGCTCCAGCAGAAGAACTCCCTTGCATCATGGCTGTCCTGAACCTACTCCTTGCAGTAATGATTTCAGCAGAATAGACACCTCAAACACTGTCATCTGTCCTTCACAAAAATCTGAGTCTCATGGTTTACCTATTTCACAAGACTCACCCACCTTACAGACTACTAAATCTGCCTTACCTTCTCTGTCCATATCTGAACCACAAAATACACAAGAAATTTCCAGTTCTCACACATCAGAGTCCCCATCAACCAGTTCCAGTTTTCCTACATCAGATTCTCAATCAAATAGTTCTGTTTCTGAAGCTCAAAACAAGTGTTCAGTAGTTGTTGATTTCACCAGTTATAAACCAGATTATCCTTTAAAAACTCAATTAACCAGTCTAGAGACATTGCCCTCTTGTCCACTTGTGGTTGATTTAACACCATCAAACCTTCAAGTTTCTTCATCAACATCATTACCTACCACATCAGGTCATAACCACCAAAAACAACCAAATTCTGCATCCTTATCAACTAATAACAACCAATCATATCAACAAAACCAGAAACAACCTTTCAATATTCATCCCATGATAACCCGAGCTAAGTCTACTGGTCAAACAACAGCACTTCTGATGTCATCCAAATTATCAGCCACCATACACCCAGAACCTACCACTATACACCCAGAACCTGCCACTATACCTGAAGCTTTGGCTAATGTTGATTGGAAGAATGCTATGCAAGATGAATTTGATGCACTTATAAGGAACAACACTTGGACTCTTGTTCCTAAAACTTGTGATATGAACATTGTTGGTAACAAGTGGGTTTTTAGAACCAAGTTCAATGCTGATGGTACTTTGCAAAAATACAAAGCTAGGTTGGTAGCCAAAGGATTTCAACAAACCCCCGGGCTAGATTACTTTGAAACCTTCAGCCCGGTTATTAAACCTTGTACCATTCGTATTATCTTTACTCTTGCCGTCTCTTATGGCTGGGACATACAACAAATTGATGTCAACAATGCATTCTTGAATGGTATGTTGAGTGAGACTGTTTACATGCAACAACCTGCTGGGTTTGAGAGTTCAACATGTCCTTTACATGTTTGCAAGCTTAATAAAGCTTTATATGGCCTTAAACAAGCTCCAAGAGCTTGGTTTGACAGGTTAAAACAAGCCTTGCTGGAAAAAGGTTTCCAAAATTCAGTTTCTGATTCTAGTCTGTTTATTCTCAAGGATGCAAGTCAAGTTTTGTATGTCCTCATTTATGTTGATGACATCTTGATTATCGGATCCAAGAACTCTTCTATTACCAAGTTGGTTCATGATCTAAACAATCAATTTGCATTAAAAACCTTGGGATCGCTTACCTATTTCTTGGGTTTAGAGGCTACAAGGACTGATGCAGGAATTCATTTAAGGCGGTCTAAATACATCACAGATTTACTTGTTAAGACAAAGATGCAAGATGCTCATTCTTGTCCAACTCCTATGGCTGTCGGAACTAAACTGTTTGTTGGGGATAGTGAGTTGTTTAAAGAGCCTAGTCTTTATCGAAGCACCATCGGAGCATTGCAATACTTAACATTAACAAGGCCTGACATTAGTTTTACGGTTAACAAACTAAGCCAATTTCTTCAAGCCCCAACAGAACTTCTGTGGCAGGCCTGTAAACGTGTGTTGAGATACATCCAAGGTACAAAATTCCATGGGCTTATCTTCAAACCAGCCACCTCTCTTTGTGTTGAATGCTATGCGGATGCTGATTGGGGCAGTAACTTGGATGACAGAAGATCCATAAGTGGGTATTGTGTGTATCTTGGTCCTAATCTAGTTCAATGGAGTTCCCGCAAACAAAAGGTGGTTGCACTTTCTTCTACTGAAGCTGAATATAGGGCTTTAGCACAAACAGCAACTGAGTTGGCATGGTTGGACAGTCTTTTCTCTGAATTAAATGTGAAAATAAGCTCCATTCCCATAATTTGGTGTGATAATGTGAGTGCAGGAGCCTTAGCAGCCAATCCAGTTTTTCATGCTAGAACAAAGCATATAGAAATAGATGCACACTATATAAGGGACCAAGTGTTGGCTAAGAAAGTTCTGGTGCAATATGTTCCATCTAAGTTGCAAATAGCGATGTCTTAACAAAGCCTCTCTATTTCTCGCCTGAGTTAAAAAGTAAACCTGCTGGTTGGTTCAGAGAATTGAAAACTTGATGTTAACTGACAGTGGGTGCAGTAGTATTGAAACGCAGTTTAGTAGTATCATTTACTGTATCAGATGATGGTGTAGCAGTTTTGTTATGAAAATGCAGGTTGCTATGCATATGCAATTCTGAAGTTGTGATAATGGAGGTCTGGAAGTGATCTCCTGTATGTTTTGTTTTGTGAGTGTAGTTCTGAAATCCTGGAGGTCTGGAAGTAACAGTTTAGTTGGTGCAGTTTAGTTGCAGTTTTTGTTATGAAAATGCAGGTTGCTATGCATATGCAATTCTGAAGTTGTGATAATGGAGGTCCGAAGTGATCTCGTATGTTTTGTTTTGTGAGTGTAGTTCCGAAATCCTCGGAGGTCCTCCGAAGTAGCTTTAGTTGGTGCGTTTAGTTGCAGTTTTTGTTATGAAAATGCAGGTTGCTATGCATATGCAATTCTGAAGTTGTGATAATGGAGGTCCAAGTGATCTCGTATGTTTTGTTTTGTGAGTGTAGTTCTGAAATCCTGGAGGTTTGGAAGTAGCAGTTTAGTTGGTGCAGTTTAGTTGGCTTTGTGAATGCAGTTCTGAAAAAAAAAAAAATGAATGCAGCCAGCTATTATAGTTCTAAAAGCTGTGGAAGTGATCTGCTATATGTGTTGTTTTGTGAGTGTAGATCTGCAATTCTGGAGGTCTGGAAGTAGCGGTTTAGTTGATTTTGTGAGTTTTTGACAGGTGAAAAAAAAATGCAGGCAGCTATTATAGTTCTAAAAGCTGTGGAATTTTTTTTGTGTGAAAATGTAGCTTTGATGTGTACTATGTAAGAAGCAGTTCAGTTGTATGCAGATGGAGTTTGCTGATTTGAGAATATAAGCAGATGAGTGGTCAGTGCAAGTAGCTATGCAGATGCAGTTTGCTGATTTCAGTTTAAGCAGATGTTTAAGTTGATCAGTGCAGATCAGATCAAAGAATGTTGAAGCAAGTTAAAGAAACATGAGTAATAAACCAGTGGCTTAGTCCATGGGGGAATGTCAGTCAGCCTTTGATTAAACCCGTGGCTTGGTTTACGGGGGAATGTCAATCAGTTGTAATATGAAAGTGTAGGGTCTCTTTGAAGATTGTCCCCTGTTTCCTCTGTTTTCATTTACACGACACGATGTCGTTTTACTCTTATGAATCATCTGTTTCAGCTCGTCAAGTATAAAAGATGAGTTGCTGTGCATCTGTAATTACTTACTGTTTTAAGAAATGAAAATACTCTTCACTTGATTTTTCTTTGAAATATCCATCTCTTTTCTTTAAGTTTTTCAATAATAACCATAAGATGATCCAGAAGCCAAAAGACAAAAAATCCAGCAAAAGAAACTTCATCTTAAAGTTAAGTGGCCTGGGTTTCATCATTTGATCTACTACTTCCAGTGGTGCTGGGCTGGGTGACATTGGGTTCTAGAAATAGTGGATGAACCCCACAATTTTTTACTCTTGCAAATTTTTCTTGGACCGGGTACAGATTTCAATGCCCTGAACTTAAATCTGATATTTGTAAATTCACCCTCAACTAGCCTCGTATTCATACAAGGACTATATGCCAATATGATGTGATCTGGATTATTGAACTTCTTGTGATTTATGCTGAGACCGCAGTGCCACTAAAGCGAACTTTGCTACCGTAATTGTCTTTAAAACGGTAACTACATGAGATATCAAACGAGTTTGAGATTATTCTCTCCAAATGCAAAAATAACAGCGAAAGAGAATCCTATGAACCTTCTATTGTAACAATCCCAATGCTGTAGTAGCTCAATAGTTATAACTGAACCTGAGCTTTGATGCCTAAACCTCTCAGGAATTTCGCTTCCAGGTAAACATAACAGCACTACAGGTATTCTATCAAAAACCTGAAATATGAAATTCATAATATCTGATGAGAGAGAGATTGTGCGAGTGCGAGTGAGAAAGAAAGAAAGAAAGAGAGAGAGTAACCTTGTAACAGACATAAGAAGAGAGAAAGAAAGAGAGAGAGTAACCTTTTCGTAACAAAGTGTTAGTGCTACAATGGCCATTTGTTTAATTCTTTGATGTAAATCTCCCAAAATGTTGTCTGCATTCTAAATCAGCTTCAGGCAGTTCACAAAACTCAATCTTATAAACGTACCTAAATTATAATGCAGACAATATTCAGATACTATTTCTAGTTCCGCTTCATCCAATACCTCTATATTTGATAGAGGCTTTGGGAATGATTGGAGTCGACAGCAAGTGCTAGCATCTAAACATTCTAGTGCCAGAGGAGCTCTGGTATTGATTGAAGCATATCGCAGTTCTGTAGGTAAAGACTTTTCAGCTGAGACAGCAGCATGATACTTGAGGGAAGATGCTCAAAATTGTTTCCATGGAGATCTAAACATTTCAGACAGGATAAATAGCACAGATCTTCGGGAAAGTCTGTTATATAGCAGAAACATAACTTTAAGCACGTAATTTCTTGCCAATTTCGGGTAGAGAATGGTAATTGAGTTGTAGAAACTCTGCAATATGAAACACGAAGCCAAAGAAGAGATTTCAACTCGCAAATACTAGCTGAGATACTTTTCAACCTGCTGCAATATTGCAGATGTAAAACAACCAGATTAGTTAGGCGGGAAATTGATGAGGCAACCTCATCTATCGCAGTTCCATTTAAATTTAAATATTTCAATTTCCCTGAAATCTGAGTAAATTTTGTGAGATTAACGCAGTGGGATAGATTAGGTGTGACAAGCGATACAAAATGTATGTCACTTAGAAATCTTTGAATACTTTTACCGCCTCTTAGATTCAAGTTACGGAGGTTGACCAGATAATTGATAGGTGAAGAGATGCAGCAAATGTTGCACAATTTGAAACCAAAACCGTGCTGTAACAGAAGAAAATTATCCAAAAATTATCCAATAAATTAATAAATCATTAAAATTAACATATTATCTATATCTCCACTTAGTTAAATAATATTTTTAACAATCAAAATCATACCTTTGTATCCACCCAGCACTGTCCATCAATATTACTATACGGCAAAGATCGTCGGATTAGGTTCTTCGGATTAAAATTCAATGGCAATCTTTTCAATGGATATCCATGCCAATATAAAAATCACAATTCATTAGAGAGATATTTAGTCCTCGGGGAAGATGTACTTTATTGATGTTTATCAAGTCTCCAAAATGACCACCAGGTACATAGAATTTTAAAAATTTAAGCTTCGACATATTTTTGAAGGCTTTAGAACTCAAATGCCACTCTGGGATTTTGGATATATCTAAAAACAAGCCTTCAACCGCGTCGGTCCGCTTCATATATACCAAAGAAAATAATAGATTAGCTTGAAATACACAATCTTAATTCCCAAAATTTACACAAGCATTATGTGACTTCAATATCATTTGTTATAAATTATGGTAAAAGAAACAACTCAAATCATTTGATACTTACAGTGTTCGTCTTCAATACATGAAGTACATCTTTATGATCCCACAATCGGCTACGTTTCCCTGGCACGGTTAATGATTGTTGACGAACAATTTCCCAACCCATTTCTTGCAGTAAATTATACATTTGTATCCTGTTAGATTGTGTTGTAAAGATCAATGACTTATCAAGCAAAACTCCAAGTTGTGAAGAGCTGTAACAACTATTGAGGATGCCTGTCACAAGATTGATATTCCAGCCTTTCAAAAAGAAAGCAATATCTAGAAATATGCTTTTTTGTTCAACATTCAGTCCTTCGTAGCTAACTCTCAACACATTATAAGTAGTAGGATTGAAATTTTTCTTTAATTCACACAATGCTCCTTCCAATCGTTGTTTACTCTTTTGATATAGGGAGGAACCTAATACTTTAAGAGCTAATGGATTGCCATTGGCATAATCAGTTATCCTCTTTGACAACTCCTTAAGGTCTAAATCTGGATGGTTGGTTTTAAAGGCATAATTACAAAAGAGTTGAAGAGCTTCATTGTCTTTTAATCTCTTGACTTTGTATATGTGATTCACTATATAACTACAAAGCACTTGTTATCTCTTGTAGTTATAATGACCCTACTTCCTGGACCAAATTGAGAAAGCCCTCCGATTAAAAATTCTAGTTGTCCCAATTCGTTTACATCATCAATAACAATTAAAACCTTTTTGTGTTGAAGCCTTCTCTTAATAGAGTGAAAATAGAGAGAAAATTTGAAAGAGTTCTGAAAATCTTGAACTCTTAATTTATGATTTCTTAACTGCATAGTAAAACGTTCAATTAGTGTTTTATATAGCAAGAAGCAACTGTGTGAGCAGTTGTCATAAACAAATCCAAAACGACATAGGTTGGAGCTGTTGTCACAGTATTAGTAATTACAATAAGGACCTTCATATTTTGTCCTTTTACATTTTGGCTGTCCCTTTTTGGCTATCATTCCCCCTCAAAAGGAACAAACTGTAAACCTTTGCTGAACTTTGTAGTTAAGAGACTGCTAAAAAAAAAAAAAAAAAGAACTTCAACTCCTCGCCAAGCTGAACTTCAAGAAATGGACTCTTTAAAGTGCAATCTTTAATGTGCACAGAGCCAGAACTGAGCCTTAAAAAAAAAAAAAAAAAAACACTTCAACACACAATTGGACTTCCAACATGCAACAATTGAACTTCCAACATGCAACCAGAGTTGAGCTTCAAACAGAAAAATAAACTTCCAGGCCAAAGTCCAGTAATAGAGCAACATAAAGCTGAGCCCCAAATTCCAGCAACAGAGTAACACAGCTGAGCAGCAGTAGAACAACCACTTCAAACAGAAAAATAAGCTTCCAAGCCAAAGTCCAGCAACAGAGCAACATAGAGCTGAGCTCCAAATTCCAGCAGCAGAGTAACACAGAGCTAAGCTGCAACAACCACTTCAAACAGAAAAATAAGCTTCCAAGCCAAAGTCCAGCAACAGAGCAACATAGAGCTGAGCTCCAAATTCCAGCAGCAGAGTAACACAGACCTGAGCTGCAGTAGAACAGCCACTTCAATGCACAATTCAACATACAACACAGAAAATGGTGTTTTAACATTTTGTTTGCACAATCAGTAGAGCACCACTTTCACAATTTTTAGCACTACAGAACACTTCAGAGTTATACTCAACTTCCAGGCCAAAACTAAATCTTTCAAAACACAGAGTTTTTAAGACACAACAGCAGACTACATAGTAGCAGGCTATGGAGTGTCTACAACACAAAGTTTATGTTTCAATTCTTGAAATTGAGTAATGAGAGGGCTTTGGTTAACACATAAGCAATTTGCAATCGTGAGGGAACATACTGTACAACAACTTTCTTTGCTAGAACTTGATCCCGGATATAGTGAGTATCAATCTCAATATGCTTTGTCCGAGCATGAAAAATGGGATTGGAAGCTAAGGCACCAGTGCTGACATTATCACACTAAATTACTGGACAAGAATTGAGAGATACACCTAATTCAGAAAATAGACTTTCTAGCCATGCCAATTCAGTTGCTGTATGTGCTAGTGCTCTATATTCAGCTTCAGTAGATGATAAGGCAACCACTCTTTGCTTTCGAGAGCTCCACTGAATCAAGTTAGACCCGAGATATACACAATAGCCACTGGTGGACCTCCTGTCATCCGGATTACTTCCCTAGTCAGCATCTACATAGCATTCAAGGTGAAGAGAAGCTATTGGTCTAAACTGAAGACCATGAGATTGAGTTCCTTTAAGGTATCTTAAAACCCTCTTGCAAGCTTGCCATTGTAACTTAATAGGGGCTTGAAGGTACTAACTTAGTTTGTTGACTGTAAAACTAATGTTAGGCCTTGTTAAGGTTAAGTATTGAAGAGCTCTAATAGTAATTCTATACAACTTGGGGTCTTTAAACAATTCACTATCTGTGGTTGAAAGCTTTGTACTAGCAATCATGGGAGTGAGGCAGGAATGTGCATCTTGCATCTTAGTTTTTACAAGCAGATTAGTAACATATTTGGTCTACTTCAAGTGAATTCCTTCATGTGTTCTAGTTGCCTCCAGACCAAGAAAATAGGTAACTGAACCAAGTGTCTTCAATGCAAACTGATTGTTTAAGGTTTCAATAAGCTGTAAGATACAAGGAGTGCTAGAACCAGTAATAAGAATGTCGCCAACATAAATGAGGACATAGAGAACTTGAGCATTATCCTTAAGAATGAATAAACTGGAATCTGAAACTGAATTCTTGAAACCCTTGTCCAACAGTGCTTGTTTGAGTTTATCAAACCATGCCCTTGGAGCTTGTTTTAGACCATAAAGAGACTTGTTTAGTTTGCACACATATGATGAAAGATAAGGAACTTCGAACCCTTCAGGTTGCCTCATATAAACAGTTTCAGTCAATTGGCCATTAAGAAAGGAATTATTTATGTCAATCTGTTGAATGTCCCATCCAGAGGAAACAACAAGTGTAAGGATGATTCTAATAGTACTAGGCTTAATGACCGGACTAAAAGTTTCAAAATAATCCAACCCAGGTGTTTGTTGGAAACCTTTAGCAACTAGTCTAGCTTTATACTTGGAAAGTGATCCATCAACATTAAATTTTGTCCTGAAAACCCATTTGTTGCCAACTATATTCATATCAACACTCTTAGGAACAAGACTCCAACTTTAATTTTTCATTAGAGCATTAAACTCAACTTGCATAGCCTCCTTCCATTCATTACTAGCAAGGGCTTCACTTACTGTTAAGGGTTCAGGTTAGACAGCAGTTGTAGATGATGTAAGGGCAGGAAGGTTGTTTAGGGGCTTTATTTTTTGTTGAGGGTTCAGGTTGTGCAGTGGTGATGGTAGACCAAGTGAAGTCAGTAGTAGGTTGTGAAGAGGCTTTAGACCTAGTGATCATTAGGTGTGTATTGGTAGTCATGGGTAAAGAAGATGAAATAGGAGTAGAAGATTGTGATGGAGTTAAATCTACTACAAGAGAGCAACCAGGAGGCTGAGAAGAGTACTATAAATTGGGCTGATTAGTAGGCAAAGGTTGTGACTCACTGGTAGGACAATTGTTCTTAAAATAGGTGAAATCAATCTCAAGAGGGCATCTGGATGAAGATGTGTTAATTGTAGTGGAGGGTGAACCTGTAACAATTGTATTAGAAGAAGAAGAACCTAAGGTAGTGGAGATATCTATAGGACCAGAAGTATGATGTGATGAGGATAAAGGAAAAACATAATTAATGTTAGAGCTACAAGGAATATTAGAGGGAAATTTAAGTGCTGAGATTGAAGTAGGAACTGAGTTACCAACTGTTAGAGTGGGACGTGGATTAGAGCTAGCCACTTTAGGAGGGACTTTGTCACTTATATCATGTGTGAGATGAACAGAAATAAAAGGGAAACTAAGAGTAAGAGAGGTGGTGTCTAGTGAATTAAGTGAGGTAATAGTAGAGTGAGACTGATTAGACTTAGTGGCCTAAGGAAACTCTTGTTCATTGAATTGAACATTAGGAGTGATAAAAATTTTGCCTTTAGAAGTCAAACACTTATAGCCTTTATGTACTAAACTATACCCAACAAAAGTGCATTTGGATGAATGAAAACTGAGTTTATGTTTGTTAAAATCTCTTAGGAAAGGAAAACAAGTGCAACCAAAAGTTTTAAGTTCAGAATACACTAGTGATCTATTGAAAAGCACTTCATAAGGTGAGATGAAGTTTAAAATAGAAGTGGGCATTCTATTAATCAAGAAAACTATAGTGTCAAATGCAAACCACCATAAGTGCAGTGGCATAGAAGCATGAGCAAGTAAAGTGAGGCCAGTTTCTGCTATGTGTCTATGTTTGCATTCACTTCTTCCATTTTCCTGGTGAACATGAGCACAAGAGTGCCTAAATTGAATACTAGCAATAGTAAGGTATGATAGTAAACCCTTATATTCTCCACCTTGGTCGAATTGGAGACATTTAAGCTTATAATTAAATTATCTCTCAACCAGGCGGTGAAACTTAATGAAAACATAATTGACTTCAGCTTTTGTTCTTAAGGGAAATAGCCGAGTAAATCGGCTGTAATCATCAATAAAATGTACATAGTATTTGAATCCTTCTAAGTAGGTTAGTGGGGCTGGTCCCCAAACATCACTATGAACCAATTCAAGAGGGTGTGTGGCTCTAGATTGAGACAAGGGAAAGTGATTTCTATGCAACTTGCCTAATCTGCAAGCATCACAGAAAGGCAAAGCAAAAACTAGTCCTGGAGGTTGTTTATTGATAGTTGACAAAATATTGTGTAACACATCAGAGTGAGGGTGTCCTAACCTATTATGCCAAAGAGATAGCATATGTCTTTTTGTATTATTAACTTGAAAAACAATAGGTGAACTGTGTGAGATGTTGGTGTTGTCATTAGAGAGTGCTTTGGTGCACAAATGTGATGAGATAGGAGATATGTCAGTGCCATAATGATGCAATGCAGTTTTAGAGAAATCATCACCAGGATTATGCAGACTAAAATTATCATAATGGTGCAATGCAGTATTAGAGAAATCAGCACCAGGATTATGCAAAATAGTGGGAGAAATTGAGGAGGTAAGATCCTCTAAAAGATCCAAGTTTTGTGTTTTATTAACTGGAAGAGAATTACAAGTATTCATAACAGTATGACAATCATTAGAGTGGAACTTAGAGCCTGCCATCTTATTTCTATTATGACAGGGGGTAACTCATATCCTTTTCAGTACATTTATTATGGCTAGACTGACTAACTGAAGTAACAAATGACTGAGGAAGAAAAGGACCAGAATTGTCTAACATAGCAGGTGAATGAGATGAAAGAAGTTTATATGGAATATGTAATTGATATAAGCCAACTTTAAGTCCTCACTGCAGTAGTATTGCCTTGGTAGCCTTGCCCTTAACAACACAACAATCCGAGTCAAATTCCACAATAATATGGTTATCTTTAGTAAACTTAGATATGCTAAGAAGATTTTTAGTAATCTTAAGAACACACAACACATTTTTTAGATGTAAACACTTAGAATGCAAAGTATTTGGCAGGAAAGTAGAACCAATATGCGTAATGTGTAAGGACTCACCGCTGCCAACTTGTAGCTATTCAACTCCATCATAATTTATGCTGACAATCAACTGATTGGGATCAAAGGTTACATGGTCAGTTGCTCCAGAATCCATCTACCAGGCTGGGTCAACATGAGCATTGGAAGTGGGTGTTACTTGTGCACCAGAAGGTTGACTAGGGGATGGAACATGGTTGGACACAAAGTAAGCTTGGTTTGGTGAATGAGGTTGATTTTGGAGCTGTTGACTAGGAACATGAAACCCTTGCTGGGAATAAGTGAAAGGAGGCCTTTTTGTGAGTCATCATAATACTGTTGAACATGAATATTAGTAGTGTTAGCTGGTTGGGTCTATGATCTATTAGAGTTATATCTAGGCTGTGACTGTGTACCATAGGAGTTGGTAGGGGGAATAAGGGGTTGTTGTTGAACAAAATGAGACTGTTGTGAAGTTGGACGATTGTTGTATCCAAGATTAACAGGGTTTGACATGCCAAACTGTGGTGGAGTCCCATTGTAAGTAGAGTTGTAGCAGTGGTAGTATTGTATAGCTGTATGACCAACCTTATTACAGACTTGGCAAATCAGCCTCCCTCGACCACTAGATCTTCCTCTGCCTCTACCACCAGAGTTATATCTTGAAGGTCTGAAAGGGAAGGGAACAAACTGACCATATGAAGGAGCAGTATCCGATGAATAGATCTGACTACCTTGATAAATGGGTAAACCAGCATGCATAGGATAAAACTAAGTTCCCAACAAAGAAGCAGGGAAAGGAAATGACATAATAGTCAATCCAGCAGGTGTTGTAGACATATTAGTCAATCCAGTAGGTTTTGTAGACATCTTGTTTGTGGTAGTCAGAGTTGACTTTGTGAGTTGTTGAGAGAGGCTATGTTAACTGAGTTGCCGTGAAAATCTATGGAATTAAATTATTCAAGTCTCATTTCATGTTTTTGAAGTAGAAACTAAGCTTCCTGTAAGGTAATAGAATCAAATTTGGATTCGATTCTGGAGGTTAGGTTGCCAACCACAACATCAAAGGCCTAATCCATCCAACACATACTGAAGAAGCTCTTCATCAGTAATTACTTGACCACTTGTAGACAAATTTTCAGCAATTCCTTTCATCTTTTTAACAAATTCACTGACACTGAGATTTCCTTTTTGAGTTGATTGAAACAGATTCTTTAAATGTAAGGCTTTGGCTTTGGAGTCAATTAAAAACTCATTCTCAAGTGTAAACCAAACTTCAGTGGAGAATTGGCATTTCGACACAATAGAAAACATATTTTCAGAGATTGAAGCCAAAAGCCAAGTGACAAGTAATTTGTTAGTTCTTTTCCAAGCTATATAAGCCGGATTTATTGTTTCTTTAGCTAGGTTTTCAACCGATGTTCTATCACTTAGCTCAATTGACCATTTAGGATCAGTAAGGATAAGAGGAGGAGGACATGAAATTGAACCTATTAAAAGTTCTTCAAGCTCATGTGTTCTTGCCGCAAACAGAACTTGAGATCGCTAGAACCTATAATTGTTTGTATAGCTATCTCTTGTTAATTTGGGGCTAACGACTTGCAGATTTGACAGAAACACTGAGAACTAAGGGTGAGTTGGGCTATGAAGCATCTTCTCCATGTTTTTGGTTTGATTATCTAGAGGAATCGCAACCATTTGACGCTTGTCGTCGGGTCTAATACCAAGTGAAAATAAAGAGAAAAGTTGAAAGAGTTATGAAAATCTTGAACTCTTAATTTTGGAGTTCTTAACTGAACAGTAAAACGTTCAATGAGTGTTTTATACAGCAAGAAGCAACTGTGTGAGCAGTTGTCATAAACAAATCCAAAATGACATAGTTTGGAGTTGCTGTCATAGTATTATTATTTACAATAAGGACCTTCATATTTTGTCCTTTTACATTTTGGCTATCAAATAGATGCAGGTATAGTAGGAGAACCTATTTTCAGGTTTTCTTCTAATATTTGAGAAAGAGCTTGATTTCGCACATGAACCAATCCACATCTTTTTTTTTCTTCCCTAACATTTACAATGAAACAGCAACCTTCAAATTGACTACAAATTTTATTAAACACTGCTCCGGCAATAGTTGTTTTCCCAATTCCACCCATACCCCACATTCCTATTATTTGAAAATCTGGCAACTCAATATGTAATAATGATTTCATATCATCAATGAATGAATCTATTCCAACTAGGCCTTCACAATCACTTGAGGGTGATACATGATTCAATTGCTTCAAATTTTTTTTGATAATTTCGGCTACAAGTTTAGACTCTGGCCTAGCATATATGAAAAAGAAAAATACTAAGTTAAAAAAATGCCATGATAGAAGTATCAGAAAATTAGAAATGAACTTAATGGTATTTAAGCTCGTGAGATAACTAAGGTAAAATTTTCATATATTTGGAGAGCTATTGAAAGGCATGTGCCGCATGGTCTTTACTATGTAAAAGTTATAGAAAGTTTTATATATATAAAAGAGGTAAACTTACTTTATCACCGTTGAATCCATTCCACATAGATTTGATGCTTCAGTCAAAGCAGCTCTCCATCTTTGCACTTTTGCTGGCATAACCTTCAGACTTTGTTCGTGCTCTCCAAAAGCATTCTCAAAGCTTCCAGTTTGATTCCGTACATCTGATGGCTTTACATGATAAAAAACAGGTATAACTATTTGGCCATTCATTTTCTTGCACTCAATAATCTCTACAAGTTCATCCAAGCACCATTTTGAAGAAGCATAGTTTTTTGAGAAAATGATTACTGCAATCTCTGATTCTTTAATGGCTTTCGTGAATGCAGGGGAAATATCATCTCCTTTCTTAAGTCTTTCATTATCAATGAAGGTTTGAATATGTTTTTGACACAATGCAGCATAGAGATGACTAGTAAAGTTATCACGAGTATCCTCTCCTCTAAAACTCAGGAACACTTCATATTTGGATTGAAGGATAATGGAGGAAGAAGATGATGTAGAAGCCTTGTAAAAATTTCTCTTTGACAAGAAACAGACTGTACAATGCAAAGCTCAATGTAGAAATGACGTTTCTACAAACTCATAAATAAAAAAGTTTGGGTCAGCAATGACATGACTCAAATAAATAATTATTATGTATGCTGGAAAGGAAAGGAATAATTAGGAATATATAAATTAATCATCCATTGACATGGAGCAAAAATTTATATTATAAGACAATACAATAAGAGTGCTGAGCTCACCTATCTATGACAAAACACAAACATTTACCTTAATCTATGTAAGATAAAGCACAAAATTGTGCACTTCTCTGTCTGAACTTTTTATTTTATTGGTAGGAAGTCTACCTACTTGATTACAACCACATCAAATTAAGACTGTATTTAATCGAGGACGTCAAATTGTAAATTCACAAGGCAGGTGAAGACAGATAACATAAATTTATTGACGGTTGATTACAGAAATGAAGTTTAATAAGACTTGAAATATCTCATTAATCATTAATAAGAGTTGGGTTATTTGTTGTCTTAAAAAGATTTGATGAAGTAACTTGTGGAATTTCAAATTTTGAACTTACCTAAAGATATCGTCCTTAATTACTTTACCGCTGCTTCACGGCCGTCTCTAGAATATTTGTGACCCTAGGCAGATGTTACTTTGAGGCCCTCTAATAATATAAGTATATATTAAAAAAATTATTATTATTATTTTTTTATTTTTTATTTTTTATTTTTTTGCTTTTTGAGATGAAAAATCACTAGGAGAGGTGGACAGCAACCGGCAGGCTAACAAGGTTAGGTTGGTGGGGGGTTTTGGAGAGTAGATGTTGGAGAAGTGATGGGTGATGAAATTGGTGATTTCCAATGCCAAGATTGATAAGAAAATGCTTGAGAAGTCACGGCCCAAAAGGTATCGATGGCCGGCGATTGGCAGAGCAAACAGATAAGGTATGATAGGGGTGTTGGTGAGTGGGCTGAGGGGAGGAAGATGGTGGTGTCGGGGAAGGCCAACAATGTCAGTACATGCCAAAAAGGCTGAAAATGGCTGTCGTGGTGGTGGAGTTGGGTTGCGAGATTCATAAAAAATTAGTCAAATCGAGGGCTATCAAGGTTGGGAAATGATAAAATGATGATTTCGGTCGATTTTGGTGAGAAAATCGACCGGAACCAAAATTGACCGAAATCAACTCCAAACCAGCGCCAGAAGAGGATTGGAGATGATTTATGTGAATGTCAAATTTTGGGATTGAATTAGGGGTGAGTAATTTGAGATAAGTAAATAACTATTTTAGTCTTCCATTGTTAAAAGAGATTCAATGTGTTAATTTAGGGGTATAAACTAGAATATATAAAACTAGAGGTACAAACTTGCTATTTTGTTAAACTTTGGTTGGGAATATATGTAAAAAGTTTATAATAAATTTAGGTTTTTTTGACTTTTTTTGGGGGGGCCCTTGGCTTAGATAAGAAATTATAAACCATTTTTATTTTTTGTAAAATATTCAAAAAAAATTTATACAAAAATTTGGGCCCCTTTTTTTTGGGGCCCCTTTTTTTTGGGGGCCCACCCCTTTTTTTGGGGGCCCTAAGCGTGCCTCACCCGCCTAGCCCTTAGCCTACTCCCCGCGACTGCTTATTTTCCACAGTACAGTTTTGAGCTGAAAAGTTTATCTAAGTTATAACATATAAAAATACAAGAATATAATGTTTATTAGTTTGTTTGGTTGAGCTAATCTATTGATTAAAAAAGCTTATTTAAAGCTATAAGTACTTTTGAATTCTTTTTAGGCTATTTGGTTGTATTTTAAAAGTGCTTATAAGATTTTAAATAAGCTAATTTACAGTTTGTTGCTCTTTCTGAGCTTATTTAAATTGTTGAAATTTTAAAGATATCTTTATTTGCTTTATTTATCTTTTATTTGTAGGGTTAAAAGATATTACATGATTTTTGTAGTTTCTAGGTCATTTTTATCTTAAGTCATAAATTAATGTTCCATATATAACTATAGACATGAATCTTGTGATAATCAAATCTTGTTGGGAATTTGGTTAACACACTTTGTTGTTTAAGTACCCATTTTAAGGTGCAACGGAATATTACCAAGTTGATTAAGCAATTCCAATTTGAACACATAAAATATAAGTGCGGAAAATAAAGAACACAACCATATACATGGTCTGGCTAAATCCACTTTTAGCCTACATCCATGAAACCTTATCCAGATCGAAGCAATCCACTTAGTCAAAAACACATTACAAGATATAGTTCAAACATGATCTAAGTTACAGTAAAAAGAACTCCATGTTCAACTTTACACTTAGCACCACACTCTAAATCCTTAACGTGTAGCGACTTCTTTGGGTCTACTTCACTCCGGGAACACACCCGTGAATAGTTCGTAAACCACAAAGCTTCAAGTGCTGAAACAATGCACCAGCATCAGCAAAGGAACCACGTTCCAAAAGCCATCAGGTCAATGTTTTATATGGTGAGGTTTTGGCACTAATGGAAAAAGAAACTTGAACCTTTAAAAGAAATAATACTCTAAGAAATTTAGAGTACAAATGAAACAAAATGTCCAAAAGGTTAGATTCATTTATGCGAGAAGAAGAATTATATAACGAAGAGTTTTTTTGCTCAATAATGAAGTGCCACAGCAGCCAACAAGAGGCTGACCCAATGTTTGTCCAAATAAAGAAAGTATTCCTTCTTTTGGTTTGGACCACAAAGCAAATCGGGAAAGATTACTGTATTCCCTAGGACCACCTAAACATTTTGTGACATATGTAAAAAAGTCCTAAAAACTAAGAGACAAAAATAAACAATATATTTTCTACTTCATCAGATATGCAACTTGTGTTGGGTTGCAAAATATCTTAAGCGAGAGTGTAAACACAAACCATTGTGCACACACACTCGAAACGAAACAAGCCAAGACACAATTCTGGAAATAGTGTGCACTAAGAACTGGTGTGCACATACACAATAGATGAAACAAGCCAAATAAAGGAATTAGCAACCAGTGTGCACACACACAACTCATAAGTTTGACAAATATGAATATTCCGCATTCTTCCCCTTTGTCAAACTTATGAACAAAGAACATAATAAAAGAGTTCAAGTGCAAACCTGTTTAAATCAACCATTTAAGACCTACAAGAGAAAAAAACAAAAATAGTAGCAACCAAAGCAACAAACTCTCCCATGGATAGATAATAAAAAAAAATCTAAGTTTTGTCCAAAGGCTTAAAAAAACTCCCCCATACTTCTTATCCCCCTCTTTGTTCATAAGTCTTGAAGATTTTCGAGAGGTTTGAGAAGAACGGCTAGCTTTTCTCTTGATTTTGCGTTCAGAGGGGTGTGAGAGTGACATGTGAGTCCTCTCGAACTTCTGGAATCGTAGTAAGGGAGGTATCAACAGCTTCATCTTGACTTGAAGGAGCATCACCAGTGCTCACATGGGCATCTATTGGAGCAATGCATCTTTATCAGTAGGTTCTTGATCATCCTCATCTCCAATGGTGTCTTTTTCATTCTCATCAGTTACTTCTTCTTCTTTTTCATCAACAGTCTGTTCTTCTTCAATTTGAACTTTACGATCAACATCATCATTAGGCACGACAGGAGCAGAAGAGACAGTAGGAGCAACTAGAGAAGTAGGAGGTCGCACATTCTGATCAGTTGGTTTTGTCTGAACAGTACTCTTCTTTTTCTTCTTTTGCTTTTTCTTCAGATCAGCCTCTATTTTGTCCATCCAAGAGTAGAGAGAAATGTGAATTTCCTTCACATATTGAAGGACAGACTCCATTGAAGTCTTCAAGTCTTGCATGACAACAAAAAGCTTGGACTGCCAAGTGTTAGTCCTAGTTTGATCAATTGAGGAAGATGGTGGCAAGTTCCCTGTAGGCTATCTAAAAGACTTCTTGGTGACAGTTTTTATCTTCAAAACAGGTTCTACTTCATAGGATTTTTGCTTAAAAGTGGAAATGATCTTGTAAAGTAAGGAAGGAAAGCACAAAATCTACAGAGAGTGAGTTGATTGTGCGACAACTCGAATGTTGGTGAAAATCAACTCAGCCAAGTCTATATTTTTCCTTTGAGCAATTCCATAGAAGAGTTATGCTCGTTCAGGTCTGACAGTTGAATTGTGCATTGAAGGGGACCAATTTGTTAGTAAGATCTTGAATAACAATCTATAAAATGGTGTGAGCACACCAGGCTGAAGAATACCAGTTCTCGGCCAAACAGCAATTGAACCTCTAGTGATGTCTTTGGCAATTTTGTCTAAGTCTAGACTCCTCAAATCAAAATTCTTTTTGCTCTTCTTCAAACCAAGAGCATCCTTGACAACACCCTTTGTAAACAGAACCATATGCCCTCTAACATAGACTCTATTATTGTGCTTGTTTGAGTTTGGTTCAGCACTGTCCAAACCAAAATTGGTATAAAACTCTTGAACAAGAGTTTGGTCAGGGGCACTCAACTGAGCGACAGTTCTTAACCAGTTTCTTTCTTTCTTTCTTTCTTTCATCAAGGCATGGAATTCATGAAAATCTTCTAATTTAACATTAGCTTTGCACACAATTGTCTTCTTGACAATGTGGCTCCTAAACCTATCTTCAGTAGCAGGTAAAACAAAAGGAAAGATTTTACTAGAAGAAGGCTCCTCCATGACGGCTTTATCCTTCTTTTTCGCTAGTTAAGAGTCAAAGTCTTTGAAGGTGTGCCTTTTGATGAACCTTTTTTGCGCGATTTTAGAGCAGCAATCAATGTGTTCTTTGAGGCGCTGTCTGGCACCAAAGAGGATTTCTCAGGTGCCTTCTCTAGTGAGGCATCCTATGAGCGCTCCGAGTTCTGGTGGTCACTAGAAATAAGGGATGAACCAGCTGAGTGAATTGAGTCATTCTCTTGACTTTCCTCTCCATAATCTAAATTGTTCACTAGAGGAAAAATGGTTTTTGACTACTTTTTAAGGCGCAAACTAGCCTTCTTCAACTCCTAGAATTCCTTCTTGAGAGCTTCTTCCATGGCTTTCCTTTTCTCGTTCTCAATAGTTTTCTTTCTAGAATCCATGTGAGAAAAAAAAGAGGGGGGAAGGATCAATGAAAATTTGAGAGAAAAAAATGTAAAAAGAAAAGAATACAGGCGATGCAAATAGGGTTTTAGAAACAGAAGACTGGCGCAAGGAAAAAAAATAGAGCAACACATTTATGGCAGGCAACGATTTTGAGGAACTGAAAAAAGAGCTTTACCAGAAATAGAACTCTATCCTAAATAAGTGTACATATGCAATCGTGTGAGCACATAGCATCCCAAAATAGCATAAAAATTTCAAAAGACTAGACTTTATTGAGCAAAGTTTAAAGAACATAAAAAAATTATGAAATGCTTCACTTGAATTTTTGAGGATCAAGACAGTTAATATGTGCAATTCATACTAATAAATCAAAAATTTCAATCTTAAGAGGCCACAAAAACTCATACAGAAGTTGCCAACATAAGACAATCAAAACAACACTTCCTCAATCACACACAAATGAGTTAAATTTCCAAGAGCTAGTCTTAGTGTGTGATAGTGTCCTCAAGGGGGTAAAATGATACATTGGTCAATTTTAATTTTTTGCAAAAGAAGCTCCCCTTCCTTCATGCCCAACAAATTTTATGCATTTTACTTTATCAGCATGATAAATAATGATTTTTCTTTTTATTTTAATCTATGGGTAAATAACTCTCATAAACGTAACCAAAATGTAGCTTCCACGCTTGCAAGAAGGTAGTCCTCTTAATGGTAGATTTCCAAAATATAGGGGTCTCTACAAGTCAGAAAAATACTCAAAACAACTTTTACACTTCATGCAAGGTAGCTCTTTCATAATGGTGACAAGAATAGATAATCAACTCATGATGCAATAAGGTCATGTTATAGAGAGAGTTTTAGTGGACACAACATACCAAAGTTAGCACATAAAAGAGAAAATTAAATGATAATTAGAGTGCTCGCACAGATCAAGAAGTCTTGATAAACAAAAATTAAAGTAGTATGTTCATGCTTTATTCAACAACTGAAATGGAAAACTATTCAAGAAGTAGGCCAATGGACTTCCTCAAGAAAACAAAAGTATCATAGTCAAGTGCATTTGTAAATAAATCAACCAATTAGGATTTTGTGTTCACATGAGCAAGTGCAATGATGTTCTCCTCTACTAACTCTCTAATGAAGTGATATGTTATGTCAATGTGTTTAGTCCTAGAATGTTGGACATGATTCTTAGAGATGTTAATAGCACTCGTATTATCACAAAATATTGTCACACAATCTTGATTAACACCATAATCATTCAACATTTTCTTTAACCATAAAATTTGAGTGCAACAACTCGCTACGGCAATGTACTTAGCCTCGGCAGTGGATAAGGAGATTGCATTTTGCTTCTTATTATACCATGTGACAAGATTGTTTCCAAGATAGAAACATCCACCCAAAGTACTCTTTGTATCATCTAAACTTCCTTCCTAATCCGCATCACTAAATCCAACCAAACAATTGTTAGAGTCAAATGAGTACCAAAGGCCAGAATCACACGTATCTGAAACATATTTTATGATTCTTTTTACTGCATTCAAGTGCAACTCAGATAGATTGCTCTAAAACCTAGCACAAATTCCAACACTAAAGCAAATATCAGGTCGGCTTGCCGTTAAGTAAAGAAGGCTTCCAATCATGCTTTGATAATCCTAGGATTATACTGTTTTATCTATGCTTTTTGGTTGGATTTTGGATACTTCTTCATAAATTTGTGCCTGAATTGCAACTCAATTTCATATATTTTACGTTTTAGGCCAAAACGTGCAGTTAGAGAAAAACTGAGCAGAATTGAGTTTTTGGACATAGAATCAAGCGAATTTCAGAAATCGGGAAAATTCTGATTTGAATTGGAAGCACTATGAAGCTTGTTCCTATTGGAGATCACTAAGATTGAAGATTCAAGCAAAGAAGTAAGTGGAGGGAAGTTTCATAATTTCAAAAAAGTTTGCTGCAGTGAGAAAGTCTCGGGTCAGATAATTCAATAAAATCCAACTCGATGCCGTGGCGAAGTTTATTCTTCACCACGGCAAAAGCTGCAAATTTTTAGTTTATTAAAACTGTGCGTTTTAATTGTATTGGATGAGTCTTAGGGTCGACTATTTAAGAAGTACTTGTTCATTTTCATAAGGTTGGACACTGTTCGGAGGAAAATGAGAGAAATTGAAGATTGGAAGCCTTTGGGTTCATCAAATAGGGAAGATTTTATTCTTTTTCCATTTTCCCAACATGCTGAACTCTGTTTTGATAGTTTTTCTTAGGATTTGCTTTATTTTTAGTGTGAACTAACTCACTTTTGGGTTAGGGCTTTGATGTAATTGGGATTTTAATGTCTAATCTATAAATTGATGTTGCTTTCATATTATATTGCTTGGATGCATTATTCTTGTTTTAATTGCAATTTAATTATTGAGTATGATGAGACTGAGAAGTGATTCATGTATTAGCTTCTTAGAGTAAATACCATTGATTGATTGAACGCCAGAGATAGGTTCGAAGATCCATGAAATCAATTTAGAATTCCACTTAGCTTAATGGACTTGGAACTATTAACCTTCAAATTGTAGGGTGCGGAAGCTTAGTAGGGATAAGTAGCAAAATATAGCCTGAGAAGGTATATTCTGCAGATTAGGGTGTCCGATTTATAATCCTTGCATGTGAACTTAGAAGCAACATAAATCGTAGACTAAACTACAAAATCCTAGTGAAGTCAAAACCCTAACTGCTTTGTTTTGAATTGATTTTGCCTTCATTAGTTAGATTTTAAGTTACGTTGTTGATTTTGTTTTAACTTTAGCTTAATTGTCTCCCGCAAATCCAACCATTTTTCGTTTACTCCAACTTGATACAAATTAGGAAAATTAGTACTTGACACATAATCCTCGTGGGAACGATACTTTTCTCATCATTCTATTACTTGTTGCGACTAGTGCACTTGCTACACATTGCATGTTGTAAAAACATGCATCATGCTTCGGTACAATTACAATCTACCTTTTTACCATGATCATCTTTGCACAGCTTAAGGGTAGCACTTATAGGGGTTCTAGCATGCTTTGCATTCTCAAGACAAAATCTTTTCAACATGTTTCTAGCATACTTTGATAGGGAAACAAACATGTCATTATTCATTTGTTTAATTTGAAGTCCAAGAATATTCAATTCCCCAACCATACTTATCTCAAACTCATTTTTCGTTAGACTAATGAATTCAAGTGCATGTGAGTGAGATGCAGAACCAAACACAATATCATCAACGTAAATCTGTGCACACATGATTTCATTGTTAGCACGCTTGATAAAAAGGGTTTTGTCGGCATTACCTCGTTCATAGTTCTGCTCAAAAAGGAAAGTTGTCAACCTTTCATACCAGGCTTGTGGGGCTTGTTTCAAACCATAAAGAGCTTTCTTTAATTTGAATACATGATTAGGTTTGTGGGGATCTTGAAAGCCTATCGGTTGTTCAACATACTTTTCTTCGTCGAGCATTCCATTTAAGAAGGCACTTTTGACATCCCTTTGGAACAGCTTGATCTTGACATAGTAGGCAACAAAAAGCAATAAATGGATTGATTCAAGTCGAGCAATAGGCGCAAAGGTTTCATCAAAGTCAATTCCCTTAACTTGAGTATATCTTTGAGCTACAAGCCTAGCTTTGTTCTTGACAACATTACCAAATTCATCAGTTTTATTTTTGAAAACCCATTTGGTACCTATTATGTTAATTCCCTCTGGTCTTGGCACAAGGGTCCACACATCATTTCTTTCGAATAGTTTTAGTTCTTCTTGCATTGCTTCAATCCAATTTTCATCTTCCAAAGCTTGTTTGGCATTCTTTGGCTTCGCAAGAGACACATAACAAAGATGCTTAATTTCATTTTGTCTTCTCCTTCTTGTATTACCTCATTTGGATCTCCAATCACGGTAGAAGGTGGATGAGCTTTTTGAACCCATGTTGGTGGATCTTTTTTTCTTTGATTTCTCCTTCGCATGTTTTTATCAGAAAGATCAAGAACCAACTCTATCCCCTCATTTTGCAATGATGAATCAATAGATGATTCTTTGCATGGACCAGATCTTGTTGTTGTAGCACCAAAAGTAGGTGATAGTAGATTTGCTGAAGGTTTAGGTTTAGGAGATTTAGCAGTGTTCACACCATCTTGTGTGGGCATACGAGGAACATATATGTCTTGAATTTCATATTCTTGAGAATATTTTGAAAAATCTTCTGCATCACTAAACACAACATTAATGGATTCTAAGACTTTTTCAGAACGCATGTTATAGATCCTAAATGCACGGCTATTGGAAGAATATCTAATAAAAATTCCTTCATCACTTCTAGAATCAAACTTACCTAGATTTTCTCTATCATTCAAGATTTACCACTTGCATCCAAAGACATAAAAATAAGAGACATCATATTTCTTACCTTTCCACAGTTCATAAGCAGTTTGAACAATACCTTTTCTAAGGTAAACTCTGTTAGAAATATGACATGCTGTGTTGATAACTTCGGCCCAAAGTATTGTAGGAAGTTTTTTGGCATTTAGCGTCACCCTAGCCATCTCTTAAAGCACTCTGTTTTTCCTTTCCACAACACCATTTTGTTGAGGTGTTTTTGTTGCTACAAATTCATGAAATATACCCTGCAATTCATAAAAGTTAGCAAAATCAGCATTTCCAGATTTCTTTCCATGGTCACTCTTAATTCTCACAATTTTTGTTGCTTCAGAACTCTTCTCAACAAGCAACCTTTTGGATAATTTCTAAAATGCGTTGAAGGAATCAGATTTCTCTCATAAAAAATCAACCCAAGCATACCTTGAAAAGTCATCAACACAAACAAACATATACCTCTTACCTCCCAAACTTTCAACTTACATAGGACCTATTAGATCCATATGGAGCAATTCCAAAATGCATGAGGTATTGAGGTTTGACAAAGCTCTATGAGATATTCTGGTTTGCTTACCTTGGTGACATGGACCACACACATTACCTTTTGGAAGTTCAAGCTTTGGTAGTCCTATTTCATTCTTCGAGAGTCTTACCAAGTCCTTAAAGTTCATGTGACCAAGCTTCTCATGCCACAAGTTAGTGGAGTCTACTTTAGAACTGAAATAGGACACATGGTTAGAAAGCAAGTAACAATTGTCATTTGACCTTTTTCCCTCAAGTAGAGAAACACCTTTACCATTCAAGATCTGACACTTGTTCTTTGAGAATTAAACTACAAAATCTTTGTCATATATTTGACTAATACTAATCAAATTAGCTTTCAAACCATCAACAGGTAAAACATCTTTCAAAACTGGAAAATGAAGAAGCACAATTGATACTTTGCCAAAATTTTTACCTTTCTTTCCATCTCCATAAGTGACATGTCCACTATCAACCGATTCAAGTTTAGTCAAGAGAGATTTATTACCTGTCATACGCCTTGAACAACTACTGTGTATATACCAAAGATCATGAAATGCAAGCAAAGAAGTATGAGACACAAATAAGCTCACATCAGCCTTAGGTTTCCAAACTTTCTTAGAAGAAAGACCATTATTAGCATTATGATTTATACTAGCAACAAAACTATGGTTTTTAAAAAATTTCTTCAAATAAGCAATGAATCTGAAGCATTTGGGTCTGATATGACCTTTCCTGTTACAAAAATGAAAAATAGGGATGAATTTTGATACCTTTGTAACTTGTCTCACAGCAGTTCCTTCAGCAGGAGTTATGGTGGCTTTCACAAACATGTTAGCACCAGCTTTTGATGTGCTAGCACCAAGACTGAAGCCCAAACCACACCGATCTCCAAAGGTTTTTCCTTGACCAAGCATTTCATCAAGCTTAAGAGAACCTACATTCAACTTATCAATGATGTCCTTAGCCTCAATCAGTTCAACAATAAGCACAACAATTTTTTGGACAAGACCTTTTTTTGTTTCAATAAGGAAGCATTCTCAATACCAAGAGATTTCAATTTTTTCACAGCCTTTAGCCATTGGTCATACATTTTATCATATGCTTCTTGTTGCTTAGCATAGATATCTTTAGTGTCGTCCGAAACTTCACTCTTACCATCTTCTTGGTTCATAGTAAAGGCTTAAACATTCACATCATCACCCGAATCATCATTATCACTCTCACTCAAAGTGGTAGCCATGACTTTACCTTTCTTCTTTTTCAGTGTGTTAGCACACTCAAATTGTATGCGCCCGAAACTCTCACATTCAAAACACTTGATACCTTTATTTTTCTTTTCTTTATATTTTGAAAATTTCTTTGCAAAGATATCAGGGTTTTGATGGTCATAAGGCTTTTTCACAAAAGTTTTTTAGCCATAACCACTATTATGAGGCTTTTTCATATTTTTCTTTAAAAATTTTGAAAAATTCTTTGTAAGTAAAGCACAATTTTCATCATCCAAAGAACTCAAATCACAGTCATCAAAAGAATCATAATCAACCTCATGTTTGAGAGCCAAACCTTTGTTTGATTTTTGTTTTTTGCATCGTTATAGATTCAGCTCATAGGTTTGGAGAGAGCCAATGAGTTCATCGATGTCCATAGCATCCATATCTCGGCATTCTTTAATACTGGTAACCTTTGACATAAATCTCCGGGGCAAAGAGCAAAGCACTTTCTTGACAAGTTCAACATTAGTACATGTTCTTCCCTAAGCAAAACATTCATTAGAGATATCACACACTTTACCATAAAAATTAGTTATAGTCTCATCCTATTCCATGTTCAAATTTTCAAAATCAGTGACAAGTCTTCTAAGACTATTTCATTTCATGGTACTAGTTCCCTCATTCTTGACTCGCAATTAGCAAGCTCGCAAGCATCTTTAGCAAGCTCGCAATTAGCTATGACTTTCATTTGGTTCACATTAACAACATTAAAAAGAGCATGAAAAGCTTTAGAGTTATAATTCGCCAAAGTTATTTCATCAGCAGTCCAACTAGCAATAGTTTTTGGCCTAGACACTTCATTTTCAACAATAACTGGGGTTGTCCAACCATTCACAACCGTGAACCAGACTCTTTCCTCTATAGACTTAAGGAAGGCATGCATCCTAGGTCTCTATGTGTAATAGCTAGGGCCTTCTAATAGAGGAGGTCTATGAGCAGATCCATCTTCAATGAAGAAACTCATGATGAAAAACAATCAGACAAATGCTAACACAACAAACAATAGTGCACACACAGACAAACAACATATCTGAAATAAAAACATGACACAAACAAGATTTTTTCCACTAGCCAGATCACTCAGATGCAAACAAAAAATGAATAAATTGGGTAAGAATCTACTGAAGTAACTTATCAAAACTTGCTCTAATACCACTTGTTGGGAATTCGGTTAACACATTTTGGTGTTTAAGTACCCATTTTAAGGTGTAGCGGAATATTACCAAGTTGATTAAGTAATTCCAATTTGAACACATCAAACATAAGTGTGGAAAATAAAGAACATATCCATATACATGGTTTGGCTAAATCCATTTTTAGCCTACATCCATGGGACCTTGTCCAGATTGAAGCAATCCACTAAGTGAAAAACACATTACAAGATATAGTTCAAAGCTGATCTAAGTTATAGTAAAAAAAACTCCATGTTCAACTTTATACTTAGCACCACACTTTGAATCCTTAATGTGTAGCAACTTCTTCGAATCTACTTCATGCCGAGAACACACTCGTGAACAGCTTGTAAACCACCAAGGTTCAAGTGTTGAAGCAACGCACTATCATCAGCAAAGGAACCACGTTCCAAGAGCCATCAAGTCAATGTTTTATATGGTGACGTTTTGGCACTAATGGAAAAAGAATCTTGAACCTTTAAGAGAAATAATACTTTAAGAAAGTCAAAGTACAAATAAAACAAAATGTCCAAAAGGTTAGATTCATTTACGTAAGAAGAAGAATTATATAATGAAGAGTTTCTTGCTCAACAATGAAGTACCACATCAGCCAAAAAGAGGCTAACCCAATGTTTGTCCAATAAGTATTCATTATTTTGGTTTGGACCACAAAGCAAATCGGGAAAGGTTACTTATTCCCTAGGACCACCTAAGCATTTTGTGACATATGTAAAGAGGTCTTAAAAAGTAAGAGGTAAAGATAAACAATATCTTTTCTACATTATCAGGTATGCAACTCATGTTGAGTTGCAAAATATCTGAAGCGAGAGTGTAAACACAAACCGTTGTGCACATACACTTGAAACAAAACAAGCCAAGACACAAGTCTGGCAAGCAGTGTGCACTAAGAGCTGTTGTGCACACACACAACAGATCAAATAAGCTAAATAAAAGAATTGGCAACCAGTGTGCACACACACAACTTATAAGTTTGACAAATATGAATATTCCACAAATCTCAACAAAAAATTCTAAATTTTGGTGTTTAGGAAGCCATGACAATGTTTGCTTTTCTAAATTTTGAATTTTGAAGTAAAAAAGAAGATTCAAATTCTTCACTTTTTTTATTTACCTTATTGATTAAACGAACATTTTGTCGCCAATTCATCATCTCCTATTACTTTACTATGTTTTGGTGTATTTGTTAGATAATGAAATTTTATTAATTTGATGTCATTTACTATTCTACATTAAAGTCTTTTGGGGTAAATTAATACTAGAAAATTCTCTTACATATTTTTAACCAAACAACTAACAAATTGTTCATAAAAAGCTCTACTCTTATAAGCTCTAATCTAATAATTAAGTTTTTCTTCTATAATCTCTACTAGAAGGAGCCGTACCAAGTGGACTCTTAGATGAATAAGAATACAAAAATCGTTGAGTGCTATGACAATACCCGAACTTTTATCCGTTATGCATAGTTATGCGTATGATATTTTAAAATAATTTTATGAATAATATGTTTTTTAATCATTTTGAGTTTAAATATGATTAAAATGACACTCTGTTATCAAATTGACATTATAAATTACTTTAAATAATTTATTCCTGTATATCAATGTAATATTTTGGGTATCATTTCTTGATGGCTCAAAGAAATATTTGTTGAATATATCCTTAAACGACTTTTCCAAATAATTAGGGAGGATCAATATATCAATGAAATATTTTGGGTATCAATGTAATACTTTTCAGCAAAATATCTTATTGAATATTATTACCGAAAACATGATTGAACAAAAATATTAATTCCACCACAACTTAAATAAAAAAATATTCAAGTTAATTTGTTTCTTTTTCTACCCAGTAAATTGCAAAACGAGTCAACTGAAAAACAAGCAATATATTAGTGTAAAGTTAGGCTATAGTAACTTAAATTTTTAACTTAACTGGAGATGCTAATCAATAACCATTTTTAAATCATATCTAATTATTTCAAAAGTGGAGAAGAGACACATAAACTAACTACTTGTAACAGTTCATTCAGAGTTGTTAGATTGAAGGAAATGAAAGGTTGAAAAATTATGTCACCCTCTTAGGTTAAAAATTTAAGTTGAAAATATCTTCACCCATCAAGATATTATCCCCGCTTATAACTTCTTATATGTAACTTTCCGTTTTTTTATAACTTTTTTTTTTTCCATCCAATAAAGTTGCTTCTTCTAGTGAAACAAATAAAATTTAAAAGATCAAATATCAACAAAATATTAAAGTATCATTTCCACTTGTAACTTCTTATAAGGGTTTAATTCAACAACTTTCCATTGTTCTATAATTTTAATTTATTTTTTTGCACTGTTTGAATCACTTCTTTTGCACCGACTGAATCATTTCTTCCCCAATAAATCAAACAAATTATTAAAAAACTATCTTAGCATCGAACTTTTTATGCTAGTTGAACCCAACTTTGAGGTTATTCCAAAGAAAGAGAAAAGGTGAAGTTTAAGTATAATATGGGAGAAAAAAGGAAATAAAAAACAACCACCAGAATTAAAGGTTCAAATATATGTTCCCTTCTTGTCAATGGTTTTCAATAAGAAATGCAAGTCATAAGATTAATCACGTTTTCACATGTTTAAGATTTCAATAAAACAAGGATAAGGTTAATTAACTTAATTATTTTTTCACCACTTTAAGACTTCAATAAAGTAAAATAACTTAAAAAATTAAGTTACTTTCATACAACTTTATGAAAAGTGTTTGATGACACAAATTTTCAGCCCTTGATTTTCTTTAATTTAAACGTTGTCAAATATATATAAAAATTTATTAACAATTAATTTTTCATACATATATGGAGCTAATATATATCTTAGAAAACATATTAATTAAGAATTGTAAATGCATTTTGAGATCTATATTTTGCAATATATTCCTTTTTAGAGAAGTTATGTAATCTTAACAAAAGCAGACCCAAATCAATTCAATTGGAACGCTTCTACGTAAAATTGTCCAAGGGGGTTGGAAGGGGGTGGCTTGCCTAGGCTACAACCCGGGGAGATTTAAAACAAAAATATATATTTCAAATAATCCAAAAAATAAATTATCATATCTAAATTTTATAATATATTGCAACCATTCAATATGATTTATCTTGTAGAGATGCAATTAATGTCATTATTTTATTTAGACGGTCTCATTTAGCAATTCATCATTTGCTTTCATAAAATTAATTGCTAAACTGTTCACTTTATCTTAAGATCTTGGATAAGATTTTCGTTTGAGTCCAAAAGAGAAAAAATCAATTAAATCAAATTTGATATATTTAAAGCTTTAAATAATTACTTTAACCCCCTGAGCTTTGGTCAAAGAAATGATGATAGAATTGCTAAAAGAAATGATCTACAACAAAATAATAGCAGGAAGTCATCGACATCTCAACAAGATAAAAGCATGTTTGTCGCCAATAAAGATTTCTATACAGGACTATAATAAACCCCAAGAGAATAATTATGTAAGACGGTAAAAGTAATATAAAAGATGCTCATATCAATGAAGTTACTATCAATGACGTTACTATTGAACATGGTGGTTCAATTTCACTGCAAACTTTTGACAGTGGCCTTCCACAAAGCAGGGGATTTCCCTCGTAGCTACCGTTATCAAATGTTCCAAATTGGAGGATGTATTCAGGGGTCTTACCAGATAAGACTACTGTGAAAACACTCAAAGTAACTGTTGAGTGAAGACTTGAAGCTGCGTCGTTTTGGAGTTAGTGGTGCGCTGCCGTTTTGTGCTTTGAGTGGACAATTTCAGACCATTGATCAAACAAAGATCCAACGGCTGCTATCATCAATTCCAGTCAACTCTATAAAAGCAGCAGAAAATTCAGATTCAGCACAGCTTCTTCTTCGTTTCGTCTAAGAGCATTACGAAAGCTTAAATCAAACTTGTGTGACTTGGAAAGATTGAGTGATAGGATCTTGTCATTCTGTGAGGGCTATAGTTCTCTCAAGGTTTAGGGATTTCTGTGGGGATATCTCTAGGATTAGAAGTTACAGGTTGGTTTGGTTTAAGGGTTGTTCAGATTGGGTTGATCTGAGTGTGTATGTGAACTGTTTTCAATTAAAGATTAGTGCCGTGAGCTCTCCATTTCCGGAGCTTAACGTGGATGTAGCCTATTTGAAACAAGATAGGTGAACCACGATAAAATTTTTGGTGTTGATTCTTGATTCTTGATTCTTGATTGTGTGATTGATAAGTTAGGTTTTAGTTACAACAGTAACTATTTCAACAAGCTTAGGAGGAATTTTACCATTCAAGTTGTTGTAAGAAAGACCCAAGATCTCAATTTACTTGAGGTTTGAAAATTCCAGTGGAATTGGACCTAACAAATTGTTATGTGGTAAGTTTAAACTACTGAGCATTGTACGGCTTCCCATTTGACGAGGAATTTCACCTATTAGTTTATTGTAAGAAAGATTAATATTAAGCATAAACATGAGAACTCTACCAATGTAAGAGTATGATGCATTCTTTGTTATGAATTCTATAGTTTCTGTTAGAGTGAAGCACACAAAACGTTGCCGTTGTGCATTTAGTGGAAAACTGTCGTTTTACTCTTGTCATCACAAAGAAATCTAGACCATTGAAGGACATTAAAATCTGACGGCCAGGATCCATTCTACCCAAAACAGAATGCAAAAATGACTTTACCTTGCTGCTGCGTTTTTTTAGTTTCGCTGCTGGGTTTTATTTTCAGTTTTGCGTATTCTGTGTAAAGAAAAATCTGCTCTGTATCGTCTCTTTTCTTGGCTGTAATCTTCGTGTGGTTGGTTGGTTGTAATCACTTCTAAGGGTTGCGTTTCCCTTGAGTCTTGAGGATCTAAGTTTAGAGTTCTCATAGGAAGATTTCAGGTTGTTGTGAGAGTGAGATACGCTGTTTTGGAGTGGGTTTGAGTGCAGATTCTGTTTGTATCAGGTTGTATTAATCTTTAGTGCAGCGAGCTCCTAAGTTTCTTGAGCTCAACGTGGATGTAGTTTATCCTATATAGGATAAGCGAACCACGGTAAAATTTCGTGTGTCTTTGTTCTTGATTTCTTTACATTCTTTGTTTGTGTGTGTTGTGTGTGAGATTGGTGGATGATTTTGAAGTGTTAGGAGTACATATTATCTCAACAGTGGTATTAGAGCCATCAATTTAGGGTTCGTCAATTTTAGGGTTTACTGTTGAAATTAAGGTTTGATAAATTTTTGGGGGTTTCTTGATTTCAAGATTCAATGAGGTCTAGAGTTAGGAAATCTTCGAAAAGTCCTTAATTTCTTGTGATAACCACAAATTCGAGTGAAACCCTTGTTCTTCAAATCAGTCTGAAAAATTACCAAACACCATTACCATCAGTTACACAGAATGAGTACCACATGGGTTGAAATCACACACTATGATGGCAAAGTTGATTTCAACACATGGAAGAAGAGAATGAAGGCACTCTTGTCACATAACAAAGTGGCAGTCGCACTAGAGAAGGACCAGACCAAATGGCCCGAGGAAAAGCTGAAAAAGGAAGCTGAAATTGATAAGGAGGTGTACAATCTCATCATCATGAATTTGGCAGACAACATTCTACGAAAGGTAGATGGTGCTGAGACACTGTTAACTCTCTCGGGTAAGCTAGAATCACTTTATGCAGTTCAATCTGCCCCTAATCTTGCTTATTTGAAAGGTATACTGTTTTCTTATAAGATGGATAGTGCTAGGACCATAGAAGAGAACCTAGATGAGTTCTTGAAAATGACCCTTGTACTCAAGGGCACTGATCAAGAACTCAGTGAGTCTAGTTTAGCCATGATTCTCTTAAATTCCATTATTGAAGAATATATGGTTGTCAAGAATGCCTTGTTGTGCACTGGAACTGTCCCTAGTATAGACCTAATTATATCAGGTTTGAAGGCTAGAGAACTAGAGCTTAGGGTCCAGAAGAAAAATAATAGTAGTCTGTTTGTGAAAGGAAAGGGAGATTCTAGGCAGTATAGGGGTAATTCTCAATTTAATACCGGTTCTAGAAATAAAAAGAAAAACAAGAATACTTAAGGGAAAAGGAGAAACAAGGAAATGTTTCTTCTGTAACAAGACAGGTCACATGAAGAAAAACTGTTATGAGTGGATCAGGAAGCAAAAACAGAATAGTACAGAGAGCAATCTAGCCTCTAGTAAAACTGATATCCAAGAATCTAAAGTGTTGACTGTATCTAGGTCTGAAAATGTAGAAGAATGGGTATTAGATTCTGGGTGCTCATTCCATATGAGCCCCAATAGGGAGTGGTTTCAGGAGTTTGAAGCTGGTGAGTTAGAGACTGTTTATGTAACACCCCACTTGAAATACGTAGCCACTGTTTATGGTATGGCCTAAAGGATTACTGAATTGCCCCTAAATGAGGTTGTATATTGTTCAAGTTGTTTGGTTGGCCTTTGGTTGAGTTTATGTTTTGGGTTTGGTTGAGTGTGTACCATGGAATTGATCAAGACTTGGCAGATTTTAGAGTTGCAGTCTTCGCCGGGGCGAGGGAGAATCTTCGTCGCGGCGACGTTGGTTCTGTGTTGGCGGTGTCAGTTCTGGACTATTTCGCCGGGGCGACAGAAAGTTCTTCGCGGCGGCGATGAGACGGCAGAAAAGTTCCTTGAGGTTTCTAGAGAATTCTCCATAGGGGTAAAATGACTATTCTACCCCTAATTAGCAGGAAAAGTGGGGAGTAAAATGTAAGGAAATTTCATGGAGAATAGTGTAAAATGGGGGTGAGTTTGTAAAGAATTAAAGGATAAAGGTGGAAATTTCAAGAAAGAGTAAGGGCAAAATGGGAAAGAGTGGATATTATATAAGCTAATAAGGGTTGAGTTCTCTAAACCCATTCATTTTACCCATTTCCACCGCCTCTTCATCTCCCATTTTCTCTCAATTCCTCACTCAATCTTCCAAGGGATTTTTGAGAGTTTTGAGTTGGAATTTGACAAAGAAGTGATCCTAAGCAAGAAGAGGTAAGAATCCCTACTCTAGAGATGAGTTTTATTTATGTAAGGGTTAAGTTCTTACTAAGTTTATGCTTAGGAAATAAGGGAAAGTTATGATCCAACAAGAGTAGAGAGCTTTAATGGAGACTACTCAAGTATGAGGTAAGTAAATCCAACTCAAGGTAAAGTTTAAGAAATTCTTAAGTAGAGATTTATTTATGCATGTATATATGATGCTTGTTGAGAAAATTGAGTAGAGATATATGTCTACTTGTTGAGAAATTGAGTTGAGAAGAGTATTTATGTTATGTTTGTTGGGTATTTTCCTTTATGGGAAGTGTTTATGAGTAATAGTTTGAGATGAAGTTGGAGGAGATTGAGTAGATACTTTGGGAGTGTTCTTCTATGATAGGAACCATGTCCATATAAGGGAGTTTCCTCCCATTTTGGATGGTTAAAAAGAGAAGAAGAGTTGTAGTTAGAGAAGAGTTTTTGTATGCACATAAGTTGCTTGATGAAATGCCTAAGTGAAAACATGTTACCAAACCGCCTCACACGCCGTGACTTTCTGAGTGATTTTTGGGCATTTTACGGATTGAACTGGGCTGAGACCAAAACATCAAAGTTGTAGCCCTGTTTCTAAGCTTTAAAACGAGACCAAAACCGTAGCAATCCGATGGTATAACACAAGTTATGCCCTTTTTAGTGTGACCTGTGCAGAATGACGATTTTGGAGCAACATTGCATTTGGCATTTCAAAAGTGCATTAATGAGTACGAACCATCCATATGCATTAATTGTGCATTGAGAAGTAGCTTGAGAAAGAATAGAGAATGTTAAGCATGAGCTACATTATGAGTACTAGCTTAAGAGTAGAGAATTTTGAGTATAAGCTATACTATGAGTAATATTTTGAGTGAGAAAGAGTAGAGAATGTTGAGAATAGCAACTCTTAAGAGTAAAGAGAATGAGAACACTCTGATTGTAAAGAGAAAGAGAGATTGAGCACTAGAAGAGAGAAAAGTGCTACAGAAGAGAATAGGGTAAGTTGTGCGATGGGGAACCCGTGAGTGACGAGTAGAGTCACGAGAGTGGGTGCTTTGTGATCCCCAGCCGTGCCTCCGGTAAGATGGGGCCGTGACATTCAGAGAGAGAGAGATTGTACACTCACATGGCTAAAGGTTCCGAATCCATGCATGACTAAATCCGATCGGTAGCGAAATGAGCAGAAGTCACGTAGAGTGGTAGCGCCCAGCCGTGCCTCCGGTCAGATAAGGTCGTGACATTCCAATGAGTAAGAATGAGAAAGAACAGAAATAGAAAGAACAGAGATGAGAAAAGCTAAGAGTTAAGCTATATTATGAGTACTAGCTTGGGAAAGAGATGAGCAAACATGAGAAGAATAAGAGAGAGATAAGAGCATAGAGTAGGTTATGTGATGGGGAACCCGTGAGTAATGGGTAGAGTATTCCCACATGTACGCCGCATTGAGAGAGCGGCATGAGTATGAGATAGAGAAGTGGTGTAGCCCGTGAGAGTGCATGCGGATGAGGGCTATACCCGAGTACCCAAGAGAGAGAGATTATACACTCACGTGGCCAAGGGTTCCGAATCCATGCATAACTGAGTCTGATCGGCTAGAATGAGGAGAAGTCACGTAGAGCGGGAGCGAGTCCCGACCGTGCCTCCGGTAAGATGAGGTCGTGACTACTAAATAGAGTTAACAGAAAAGAATTATAAGAAACAGAAACAGAAATGAGAATGAGATAATAGAAAGAATTAAAGAATGAGAAAGCTTGAGAAAGCTTGAGAAAGAATGAGATAGAAAGAGAGAGAGAGTATGAGAAAGAATGCAAAAGTTTGAGTTAGTAAGAATAAAGAGTAGAAGGAAGAAACATGCAGTTCTTTTACATTAGTTGCATGTACATCTCATATATGCATGTACCATGAGTTCTTCCATGGTTAATGAAAGTATAATGAGAATAAGAAAGAGAACTATGACTTTCTTTCATGGTAAGTATGATGAGAATAAGAGAGAACCATGATTGTTCTTCATGGTGAGTAAGAATAAGAGAAGGAGAAAAGAGAATAAGAACAGAGAGAAAGAAAGAAGAAAAAGAAAAAGCAAAAGCAAAGATTAAAGGAGAGAAAAACAGTGAGAAATAGAAATAGAAGAACAGTAGAGTAATGAAAGAACCAAAGAGTGAGTTGCGGGGACAGGTAGTAGAGGATTTACTTATTGAGCATTGTTGTGCTCACCTCGTTGTTCTTCTCTGTTTTGCAGGAAATCGGAGCAGCGATCGGATGGACGTCGAGGAGCGAAGAGTATTGGCACCACTGTCCACCAGCTATGATATTTTGTACTAATTAGAAAGTTTTTAAATACATAGTCTTTTGTATTTGTAAAGAATTCTATTTTATGAGTAAAGAAAAATTTGAGCCCACTATTTTCTATACGCTACGTATATCTATAATTTACATAGTATGTATTATAAGAATAGTACTAAAGAGGAGATGTGACAGTTTACATGGAAAATAATAATGCCTGCAAGGTTCAAGGGATTGGGAGTATAGTTCTAAGTCTTGATAATGGTAAATCAGTCAAATTAACTAGGGTGAGATATATACCAGAACTAAAAAGAAACTTGATTTCCCTAGGTACATTAGATGAATTAGGTTGCTGTTATAAGGCAGAAGATGGTTGCCTAATTGTGTATAAAAATAAGAACTTAGTTCTGAAAAGTGTCAAACGGAATAGCCTCTACATCCTGTGTGGTAATTACTATTCAAATTATGTTAATTCTGCTTTGTTCACTACTAATCTTACTGTTACAGAAAAGTGGCACCTCAGAATGGGCCACATGAGTAAGAAAGGACTCAACATTTTGAGCCAGTAAGGTATGTTTGGTAAGGATTCTATCGATACTTTAAATTTTTGCGAGACATGCATATTAGGTAAACAACATAAGGTGAGTTTCCAGAAAGGAACTCACCTGGCTACCAACAACTTAGAATATCTTCATGCTGATTTATAGAGGCCTGAAAAAACCAAAACACATGGGGGAAGTAGTTACATTCTGTCTATAGTTCATGACTATAGTAGAAAAGTTTGGGTTTATTTGCTTAAGACCAAAGATGAGGCTCTTGCTAGGTTTAAGAGTTGGAAAGCATTAGTAGAGAACCAAACTAATAGGAGAGTTAAAGCTCTCAGAACTTACAACAGCCTAGAATTCTGTAATTGTGAGTTTGACCAATTCTGTAGTGATCAAGGGATACTTAGACATAGGACTGTGAGGAAGACTCCACAACAGAATGGAGTCGTTGAGAGAATGAACATGACTCTGTTAGAAAAAATTAGATGCCTACTGTTCACATCAGGTTTACCAAAATCCTTCTGGGGTGAGGCCCACCCTTATCTGCTGACTTATTTGGTTAATAGGAGTCCCTCTAGTGCCATTAATTTCACATGCCCAGAAGAAAAATGGACTAATAGGAAGCCCAACCTAGGTCACCTTAGAGCTTTTGGATGTGCTACTTATGCACACACCAGTGAAGGAAAATTAGAACCTAGGTCATTGAGATGCATATTCTTAGGTTACCAAGAGGGGACTAAAGGGTACAGGTTGTGGGAAAGAGAGGCACCATGGGTAAAAGTTATTATAAGTAGAGATGTTATTTTTAATGAAAATCTTTTTCCTTGTAGAATCTCTAATAATCCTACAGGTACCTCTACCATTGAGGAAATTAGTCAAGATCAGTACAATGGGACACAAATTGAGGTGGAGCGGTCAGAGTTCAAACTGAACTGGAGAACCAAGAGCAAACACCAGCAATTTCAGATCTGGAACATGAATCAGAGGATGATCAAACTGAAATTTCAGAACAGCCCCAACAAGAGTCACTGGCACAATACCAACTCACCAAAGACAGAACCAGGAGAGAAATCAGACCTCCTGCAAGATACTCATATGCTGACTTAGTGTTTACAACTTTGGTTGCAGGTGCTGAAATTCAGAGAACTGAACCAGACAGCTACGATAAAGCAATAAGGTCCAAAGACATGGAGAAATGACAAGCTGCCATGGAATAGGAGATGCACTCCTTGAAGGTAAATGGGACCTGGTCCCTAGTACCCTGTCCTAAAAATCAGAAGCTTATTGACTGTATATGGCTGTATAAGGTAAAGGAAGGTATGACTTCTACTGATCCTCCTAGATTTAAAGCTAGGCTTGTAGCAAAAGGCTACACCCAAAGGGAAGGGATTGATTTCAATGAAATCTTCTCCCCTGTAGTCAAATATAAAACCATTAGGATCATGCTATCTATAGTTGCACATCTAGACCTAGAACTAGAACAGTTAGATGTTAAAACTGCTTTCTTGCATGGTAATCTAGATGAAAAAATCTTCATGAAACAGCCTATGGGGTTTATTGATAAAAACTATCCTGAACATGTTTGCCTGCTACAAAAATCCTTGTATGGGCTTAAACAAGCCCCTAGACAATGGTATAAAAGGTTTGACACCTTCATTACCAGTATAGGATTCAAAAGAAGTGAGTATGATAGTTGTTTTTATTATGATTCAAATTCTGGTATGCCTGTGCATTTACTGCTTTATGTAGATGACATGTTGCTAATTAGTAAATCAAAAACCAGAATAAATGACTTAAAGTCTAGGCTGAATTCTGAGTTTGACATGAAGAACTTAGGTAGTGCTAAAAAAATCCTAGGGATAGTTATTGACAAGAAAAGAGAGGACTGTGAACTAAAACTTCAGTAGTCCTCTTACTTACTGAAACTGGTATCCAGATTTGGAATGTCAGATTCCAAGCCAGTATCCATGCCTTTAGCTAGCCATTTTACACTTAGTAAGACTCAAAGTCCCAAGACTGAATCTGAATTCATTAAGATGGAAAAAATTCCTTATGCTAATGTGATAGGTTCAATCATGTATGCCATGATTAGCACCAGACCTGACCTATCTTATTCCATTTCACTTCTTAGTCGTTTTATGTCCAATCCAGGTATAGAACACTGGTTAGCATTGAAATGGTTAATGAAATATATTAATAGTACAATATATGTTGGGCTGGAATATAAGAAAAGAGGAAACTCACTTGATCTTGTGGGATATTTAGACTCTGATTTTGTAGGAGACAGGGACACAAGGAAGTCTACTACCTCATACTACTTCACATTGGGAGGAAATTGCATAAGCTAGCAGTCCTAGCTTCAACCCATTGTTGCCCTCTTCCCCACTGAGGCAGAATACATTGCTGTAGTAGATGTATTCAAAGAAGGATTATGGCTTAAGGGGATCCTATCTGAGGTGGAGATGATTGATGAGAAGACAGTAGTGTTTTCGGACAGTCAAAGTGCACTTCACCTGAGTAGAAATCCAGTTTACCACGAAAGGACGAAGCACATGGATGTTAGATATCATTTCGTGAGGGATTTAGTGGCTAAAGGAATCATAGACTTGAAGAAGATATCAACTGAGGACAATCCAACTGGCATGGGCACAAAGGTAGTAACTGTCACAAAGTTCAAACACTGTTTGAACCTGCTATTTATAAAATAAGCAGCAAATAACAGTGCTGAGAAGGATTCTTGGGAGGTAGCTGCACTAGAGAGAATTAGACTAAGCTGTTTGGTTGTGTTTGTGTTTTTTTTGGAGCTTCAAGGTGGAGAATGTTAGAGTGAAGCACACAAAACGTTGCCGTTGTGCATTTACTGGAAAACTGCCATTTTACTCTTGTCATCACAAAGAAATCTAGACCATTGAAGGACATTAAAATCTGATGGCCAGGATCCATTCTACCCAAAACAGAATGCAAAAATGACTTTACCTTCTGCTGCGTTTTTCCAGTTTAGCTGTTGGGTTTTATTTTCAGTTTTGCGTATTTTGTGTAAAGAAAAATCTGCTCTGTATCGTCTCTTTTCTTGGCTGTAATCTTTGTGTGGTTGGTTGTAATCACTTCTAAGGGTTGCGTTTCCCTTGAGTCTTGAAGATCTAAGTTTAGAGTTCTCATAGGAAGATTTCAGGTTGTTGTGAGAGTGAGATACACTGTTTTGGAGTGGGTTTGAGTGCAGAATCTGTTTGTATCAGGTTGTATTAATCTTTAGTGCAGCGAGCTCCTAAGTTTCTTGAGCTCAACGTGAATGTAGTTTATCCTATATAGAATAAGCGAACCACGGTAAAAATTCGTGTGTCTTTGTTCTTGATTTCTTTACATTCTTTGTTTGTGTGTGTTGTATGTGAGATTGGTGGATGATTTTGAAGTGTTAGGAGTACAGATTATCTCAACAGTTTCTTTCTTAATACTTGGAGGCCCAATTTGAGAATAAGAAAATGCAGGCAAAGGACTATAAATAGGAGCTTGATCCTTAAAACCAGAAGCTAAAGTTGTAGCATTATATCCTTTCTTATAAAATTCACTTATATTTAAGCAAGGAACAATAAAGCCTTTAAAATTGTTTCGAGAAAGATCCAAGATACGTAATTTGTCTAACTCGCACAACTGCAATGGTAGTTCACCCTCTAGATTATTCTTAGCCAAGATGAGGTAGCGTAATAGAGAAAGCCTGCCAATGCAATTTGGAAGGTTGCCGTTGAAAAGATTATAGCTAAGATCTAATGTCACCAAAGAAAGGCTATAATAGAACCATCGTTGAGTTGTCCTTGTAACTTATTTCTTGACAACTGAACTTGTTCCATTTTCAAAGGCTTGAAACAAGATGATAAGTACCCAAATATATTATTGTATGAAAGGTCCAAAACTCCAAGAAAATCAAGTCTACAAAACTCCATAGGAATTTGACCTTCAAGATGATTATTGAGCATTATAATATCCACCAATTCTGACATATTTCCCAACCATCCTAGGATTTTATCAGAGAAATGATTCTCACAGAGATTCAATCCTCGCAAAGAGCAATTAGATAAGCTTTCTGTGATCCTTCTAACCAAGTAATTGTTATCCAATTGTTAGCTCATCAATTTTGTCAAGTTAAAATTTATGGAGAATACTTCACCTTCTAAATTGTTGTTTGATAAAGCATGCAGCTGCAATGAGGAGCAACCTATGGCCAAATCTTCAGGTATTTTGCCAGACGGTTGATTATTGGAAAAGTCTAGACTTTCCAATGAGTTCATCTTAGCGATAGAAGATGGAGTGTTATAAAAGCTGGGCCGTTATTGGTATTTCAAAATACCAATTGTTTGGACCAGTGGCGGATCCAGCCACTCATAGCCCACCCTCAAATTTTTTTTTTTAAATATTAATATGTAAATTTATATATTTTGGCCCGTCCTAAAAAAAATATTAATGGACAAAAATAGTAATGTATAATAAATTTTTATTTTGGCCCACCCTAAAAGAAATTCCTGGATCCGCTACTTTGGATTGTTATGCAATTAAAAGCAATTGTAGTTTTTTTGTTTTATTTGAAAGCAAATTGCTTCGGTTACTGCAATTCAAAGCATGACGGTTTCTTGTATTAATTTGGAGTTTAATTGTGGCAATTATATGGGCTATTACAGAATTAAAAGTTGGGTTGTTATGAATAAATTGTCAAGTATAAAAAGGGGTTTTTATTCTCTTTTGGTGAACAATCTTTCCACTTGATAGGATCCATTTTGCTTCTGCATTTTATTCTTTCAGCTTTCCTTTACCACTTGGTGAACAATCTTTCCACTTGATAGGATCCATCTTTCTACGTTGCCTCATATTGTTCTAAGTTTCTGTTAAAGAGTGCACTTTAACTAAAAACTAGTCATTGTATTCTGGAGGTCAGTCTGCATCTTAGCCATTTGCACCAAGAAGATCTTTGTAGGGGCGAAAATCTGATCTTAAGAACAATGCTTTCATATGCCTTGAGGTTGCTGTTTTGTTGCTGTTTCACTGCTGTTTCATTGCTGTTTTGTTGCACTGTTTCATTGCTGTTTTGCTACTGGTTTTCCTGCAATTTTGTTACTGTTTTGCTGCTGTTTTTTCCTACTATCTTGCTGCTGTTTATGGGATTTGTAGTAATTCTTCAGCATGGAGTGCTACCGTTAAAAACATTTTTAGAAATGTTTAAAAATATTAACCTCGGTAGTTTTGCCCCTATCTCTATCGGAATGTGACCTTGGAAGAAATCGGTTGAGATACCCAATATTGTTAGATGTTGGTCAGAATGAACCGGTAAACAGAGTGGTCCGGAAAGAGAGTTATTGACTAGAAGAAGCGTTTCTAATTTTGTATTGTTCTCTAACAGCCTTCTCCTGTCAAACTGATGTGCGAGAGATCAACTTCGTGCAAGTCATATTGGTGACAAAAGAAATTTGGGAAATGTACCACAATCCCCATGGCCATAACCTGACAACATGAAAAAATTTAACTGGAATTGTGGGGCCAAAGAATAATATGACTCGGTTTTTTAACTTAAAAGAAAAAGGACAAGCGACTATGTACTCCACAAAGGTAATGTGTACTCAGAAAAATCAACAGTTCTGGTGAAATTAGCTCTCAGATGCACAACTTTGGAACTAACAGAATATAGAAAACATTACCATTCTTCATAGGATAATGGCATTTTGTTCAAGAGAATGAACGTGTTATCCAAACTGGATAATATCACTATGTGTGTATAATCTGCTTATAATGTAATTCAGAAATAAGTAGTATAACCTTGTTTGTTTCGTTAATAAATCAGTCCATTTTTTTAATGTAAGTGGGATAGATAGTCAATGCAATATATGCATCACTAGTATAATAAATGTTTGACTAACCTGATGTTGGTGCAAAGGAATCATAATTCATTCAGTGCTTGACTAACCAATGATGATTTCTTTTTGTCCAGTTTCATGCTTTATATGGTTAAAATAGTTATTATCTAGTTCAGTTTAATCTAATCTGGAAATGTTCGTCTACCTGTTCTTTAGTAGGCCTCGGCTCCAAAACATCTGAGTCTTGTGTAAAAGTTTTTATTAGTAGCTCTCATCTTCCATTTAAAAAAGGGTGAAATTGTAATATTTTTAATATTAATTAAAAACTAAGTTTATATTTTAAATCCATCTTTTATTGCTAATTGAAAAGTATTTCTTAAAAAAAAAAAAAAAAAATAAGATGAACCCAAACAGTCTTAGAATTTATGGATTCAATATACTGACAAAAATCTATTTCATTTTTTTATTTTATTTAAAATAAATGGGATGTCCTATTGAATATATTTATTCTATATATAAGAAAATAATTCGTTTTTATTTATTGAAAGGTGACAAATGATTGATAACAAAAATTTCCTGTAATTACTTATGAGGAGATGATAATAAAAAGTTTCAGTACCTAGTGATTTGAAAAATAAAAAAAGAATATTTCCTTGAGCCATCAAGAAATGATAACCAAAATATTACATTGATATATTGATCTTCCTTAATTATTATGAAGAAAAAATTGATATCAATATAACTTCCTTAATTATTGAATATTATTAATGGAAACCAATGTTTTTAACCTCGGACTGCCCTGTTTGGTCTGACCGGTTGGTCGGACTAATGACGTCAGTATGTCCAGTAGGTTTGAAATCCAGCAAACACACTCATACAAAATTACACATAAGTCCTTATAGGTTTAAAATCTGGCAAACACACCCCTACAATCAGGGTAAGAAACTTCGAAGCAACCAGGTGACGGCAATGACGACCAGTGGGCAATCAGAGTTTGGGATGATAGGGGCTTTGATATGAAGATGAAGGTGATGTTGATGGTGGTGTCAAGTGGGATGGTTGGCATTGGAAGCTATCGGAATCAAGGAGGAAGACAATCAATTTTCACAAAGCAGACAAGTGGCGGTGATGATGGTCCGTGGCCACTCGAAGTTCGGGATGATGGGAGTTTTGATGTGGAGATGAAGGTGATGCTGATGGTGGAAACATGATTGAACAAAAATGTTGCACCACAACTTAAAAAAATATTCAACTTAATTCTTTTTCTTTTTCTACCCAATAAATAGGTTATGATAATTTCGATTTTTAACTTAATTTGAGACACTAATCAATGACCATTTCTAAATCATATCCAATTATTTCAAAAGTGGTGAAGAGACACATAAACTAACTACTTGTAACTACTCATTCAGAACCATTAGATTAAAAAAAAAAAATCAAAGATTGAAAACTTATGTCACCCTTTTAAGTTAAAATTTAAGTTGATATATCCTCAACCATCAAGATATTATCAGCACTTATAACTTCTTATACGGAACTTTCCGGTATTCTATGATTATTTTTTTCCACCCAATAAAGTTGCTTCTTCTAGTGAAAAAATAAAATTAAAAAGACCAAATATTGACAAAATATTAAAATATAGTTTCTACTTGCAACTTCTTACAAGGGTTTAATTCAACAACTTTTCCACTTTTCTATAATTTTAATTTATTGTTTTGCACCCACTGAATCAATCCTTCCAAAATGAGTCAACTGAAAAACAATAAAAAATGACCATAAATCAAACAATTTATTGTAAAACTATCTTGTATCGAACTTTTTATGCTGGCTGAACCGAACTTCGGCCTTACTTTAAAGAAAGGAAAAAGGTAAAATTTAATTCATAATATGGGAGAAAAAAGGAAAAAAAAAAAAAACAACCAAGAGAATCAAAAGTTTAAATATATGTTCGTTTGTTGTCAATGGTTTTTGATAAAAATGATTGCCTATAAAGTTAATTACGTTTTCACCGATTTAAGACTTCAATAAAGCAAGAATAATTTAATTATCTTTTAATCATTTTAAGACTTCAATAAAGTAAAATAACACAGCTGTTGCCATTGCCAGAAATAGGCACTAACTATCGAAAAAGTCGTTGGTGACGAATTTCCTCCACGTTTTTGTTGTCACCTCCGACAGATGGATTACTAGAGTTGACACGCTACTGACTTGGGCAGATCCTGACCATCAAAAAGCCATCATAATGGCATCAAGTACGGTGGCATTCAATCATGGCCACCACGCATGTCATCACTTTTCTGACTTTTGGCGATCGGGATCTGCCTACATAGACCGATTGTCGACCTCTCATTCTCCTAGTGCTGGCAGTGATGCTGGAAACGTATTGGAAGTCACCGGTTGGCAACTTTGACAAACATTGACAGGCTTAAGAATTTTGATTTTATTTTTTTTTATTTTTTGAAATTTTTAAAATTTTGAGATTTTTAATTGAGTGAAAAATAAAATTTATATTTATTAAATATAATTAATTGGGGGCTTTTTTGTCCAGAAAAACAAATTACATTTCATTCCTTCAAGATTCTTTACTACAAGCAAACAATGCAATCCCCTCCTTTCCTTACCAATTTTTCTATTCCATTGATTTCTATTCTTAATACATGTTACCAATCCAAGAACCAAGCATGGCCTATGAATAAGATCATATAGTCTCATATTCAAATACATACAATTAATATAATAAAGAAAAAGGTAAATTAACGCCCATTCTAATAAGCAATTCGATTGATATAAATGGTCAACTATTAATTAATAAAATCATGTGCACATTTCGAACAATTGATTAATTGACATCTCAATTGTTAGCTACCATAATTTTTTTTTAATTAATTTTTTTTTTTTTAAGAAATTAGATAACACAATGGTAACTATTATTCCTTGAATTAAGATTGGAAGCTACTTAATAATTAGTACTTAAAACATTATATGTGTAACATACAATGAGTCATACATCTAAATCAAGAATCACAAGGCATGAATAACTACAACATTTCATAAAGGGTTAATGACATAGACCCCTATGAGGTTTGATTAAATAAAAAATCTCATGAGGTTTTTGAAATAATGAAAATCTCGCTAGTATTAATGAACCATTAGTGAGCCATTAAAACTTACATACTACTTGAGTTAATGAATATTTACCTTATTATCCTCCTACCATTTATTTTAACACCTATAACTTAAGGGTATGAAGCTTTATGTAATTTTTGGAATGTCGAGAGAATTTTTGTTATTTAGTCAAACCTATGAGAGATCTTTTATTAACTCATTGATCAATCTTATAAGAAATATGAGTTGTAAAAATAAATATACAAATCAAAGTTTCGTGGTGTAGTTGGTTATGACATCAGTCTATTACACTAAATGTTTCCATTTCATGTTGAGGCAAAGCAAAAAATTAACTTATTTCATTTTAACCATCACAAGGTCGCCCAACGGTCAATTAGGATTTTGAGTGTATTACTCAAGAGGTCATGAGTTCAATTTACCTAGGTTGCTAATACAGGTGACCACTGAAGAGATTTATTTGGATGTCAACTTCAGGATTCCAAGAGATTAGTTGAGGTGCATACAATCTAGCTTGGACACCCCCGCTCACCAAATAAATAAATAAATAAATATACAAGATTCATAACATATATCCATTCACTTATTATCAATGGTGTATCATATTACTTAAAAGAAATATAACGCAGGCTCATCCTTTTGTTGATTATAACAAAACATTACGCTTACTATCATTGATTTATTTAATGGATGACAACTCATAGTAGCTCTCCATAAACAACATTAACATTTACTTTTGTTGAGGATGATCGATTATTTGTATGCCTCTAGGAATCATATACTATCTTCTAAAGCGGTCATTTCCATTTGAGAATGGTTAAGATGAACCACCAGGAGTAGGGTCGTTTTTGCATGCATCGATGCAGGAGGTAGGATGGACATGTGGTACATTACCTGTAAAGGCACGAAAACAAATTAAAAAAAAAAAAAAAAAAACAAAGGATAAGGTAATGTAATAAACCCTTGAAATTTCAGCTATTAATTATAATTCCAAAAATATCAACAAAACCATTGTCATTAGAATATTCTCGTTATTAGCTAGCTCTTAATAGCTTGATTTCTTATGATTTGTAAAATTTTAGTAATATTCATTGTCTTATGAAAATTGACTTGAATATAAGATTATCATTTACATTAATATGTATTCTAATTGTAATTAAAACAAACCCTTTGTTAAAAATAAATAATTATTAAGATATATGTCCTAACATCATATATATATATATATATACAGAGAGAGAGAGAGAGAGTATTTACCCTTTAGATTTCTCTCAGCAAGAGTTACCGGTGAAGTAAAAAGAAAAGCAATAATGAAGAGGAAGAAGCAAAGAAGTAAACCAGAAATACTGATATTGCTTTTCATATCTACTCTTCTCTTTTATTTATAATTGCCTATATATATATATATATATATATATATATATATATATATATAAAAGTGTGTGTATACATGAGAAAAGGTTGTGACTTGAATTCATTATGCTTTACAAAATCAAGGTACTCATTACACTAAGAGGATTGAATTGATTCTTCCATTGATAGAGACTGATTAGCTGTCATTGGAGACTGTGGACTTGTGGAAATTTAATATGAAATTAACTTAAACTACTATTCCAATTGTAGACTTGTGATGCATTGGTCATAAATATTGTTATATTCATTACCACTTGAAACGTTTTAAGCATTATATTATATTCATTATAGAAACTACAAAATATAATTAACCTCTATGAGGTTTAAGAAAAATACATGTACTACCCTAAGGTTTCGAAAATATCATAAAATTTATTTGTTTCAAGATATTTAAATAATTACGAGTATATATGAGATTAAATCCCTAATAATTTAGCACAAAACCAGATTCTCTTTCGTTATTTAACGGACATTAATGAACAAAACCATATATAATTTGCAAGGTTGGATTGTTTTGGGCGACTTTTGCTAGTGTTGATTTCCTACTAAAATTTGATGATTTTTGTTTTTGTCTCTGATTCCTTATTGAAGCTTGTTGGATTCCTAAAGTGTTTGTGTTTTATGGTTAATTTTTTTTTTCTTTTGTGTGTAATTTTCGTTTTACATTTTTTCCTTACAACATTATATATATATATCATCAATATTAAGTGAATAGATATATTTATTAAAAATCTGGTATATTTCTTTTCATAACTCATTTGTTATAAAATTGAGCTAATGTATTCTTTAGATTCTTGATTTAGGTGTGTCGGTGGTTTATGTCACAAATCTAATGTTTAACAACTAATTCCTAGCAAAACATTTCAAGGAATAACAGTAATTATTCTTCATCTAAATTCCCTTAAAAAATTAATAATTGATTATTCAATAACAATAAAAAAAAGAAAGACAGAAATAGGAAACTAAATCATAATTGTTGGGTACAAATTATTAGGGTCGGACAAGTTTAGAGAGAAACTTAACTAACAAAGAATATTGAAAAAATTTGATAGATTCCAAAACCATATTAGAATCCTCACTAAGATTTGCTTCTTGTTGTATGGTAATAAAAATCCGGCTCGAGCCCGAGGAAGGATAGCAATCCCAGCTCGGATGCCGCGTTGAAAAAGTCAAACAAAACACCCATCCAAGGCAAGTGCCAGCTCGCAGCCAGGTGTCTTTGCGCATATGTGTCAATCTATGTTAACTTTTATTCAAGTTTAATTGATTCATTGTTATAGACAATTATTTTGTATCAAAATTTTCTTATGGGTGCATTTGGTTAGGGGGCATTTTACATTACTTCAAAAATATCATCTTTATTACCATGTTTGGTTGTCAAGTAATATAAGATTCCGATAATCCTTCAAAATCAGTAGCAATTGCTGTTGGTTATATAGGTGGTAATTTAAATACCACCATTTTCTTAGATATTCTAAGATTACTTAGTAATCTTAATTTTATTACAATTTTACCTATAACTATTAAATTTTTTTGACAATAGTACCTTTATTTTGAAAATAATTTATAAGAACATTCACTGACTATTTTGTTCTTATACACAATATTTTTAGGAAATTACTACTTTTATACTTCCATCGAATGACCCAAGATAGATGGCTGGATTTGGCCACCATCGCCGGATGCTGCAGTCGTGGCCGGAATGGCACACAATCACCCATATCTAGCACCGAATGTTGCTAGCAGTAGCTTAATGGCTTGGGTGGGTGGGAGTGATTTTTTTTAAATCTAAACTTTTATTATGGTTAGGGTGTTTTAGTAAAATCTGTAATCTAGCGGGTTAAAAGAAATAGTTCGAATAATAATAATAATAATATTATTATTATTATTATTACAATACTATAAAAGAAGGTTAATTAAGTAGTTTATATATCATATCCACCAATTTATTCTAATCTAACCAAACACATTTAATATAACATTCTCAATTATCTTCAAGGTAATATATCTTAACATTAATATAACATTCATAGTAATACAATATTTCTTAAACCAAATGAATCCTAAAACTAATGTGAAATGAACACAATTTCCAAGTCATTGTAGTTACTTTTTTTGTATCGACAGCCATTAACCTTGACTTTTGACTTGGAAAAATGAACTATTAATTTGTATCTGCATCCACCTTGACATGGACAATACTATTGAATTTTGTGTTTGCAACAACATTGCAGAACCATGGCTTGTCTTTTCTTTAAAATGTAAAATTTGGAAAATTAATAAGGAATTATTCATTTATTCAAACATAAGACTCTAACAAACGTTTATTACTAGCGAATCAATTAAAATAAACTAAAAACAAATCGTATTCATTATGTTTTTCAACTCAATCAACAATATTTTTTGAAATGTGGAGGTAAAGCTATCACTTTCATTAAGAAACTAACATAACATTAAAGGTCAAGTTAGAAAAATTGGGATGAAATGAATTTCTTTGCGGAAATTTCTCTAACGTTAGACTCTATTTTATTTCAATTGTTTTACTTACCAAAAAAAAAAAAAAAGAATGTCGGTGGAATTTTTGGTGGCAAGATAATAGTTTCAAGAAAGCTATAATGCGGTATGAAGTGGTCAGGAAACATTTCAAAGTTGGAAACTTAAGAGAATTATTTTGTTAAAATTACTCAATGAAAGGATCAACGTTCATTGTATTGTTTCAGCTATCATGATACATCATTAAAAATCTGGTATATTTTTTTTCATAACTCATTTGTTATAAAATTGAGCTAATGTATGTCTTTAGATTCTTGATTTAGGTGTATCGGTGGCTTTATGTCACAAATCTAATGTTTAAGAACTAATTCCTAGCAAAACATTTCAAGGAATAACAATTATTATTCTTCATCTAAATTCCCTTAAAAAATTAATAACTGATTATTCAATAACAATAAAAAAAAAAGAAAGACAGAAATAGGAAACTAAATCATAATTGTTGGGTACAAATTATTAGGGTCGGACAAGTTTAGAGAGAAACTTAACTAACAAAGAATATTGAAAAAATTTGATAGATTCCAAAACCATATTGGAATCCTAACTAAGATTTGCTTATTGTTGTACAGTAATAAAATTCCAGCTCGAGCCCGAGGAAGCATAGCAATCCCAGATCGGATGCCGCGCCCAAAAAATAAACAAAACACCCATCCAAGGCAAATGCCAGCTCGCAGCCAGGTGTCTTTGTGCATATGTGTCAATCTATGTTAACTTTTATTCAAGTTTAATTGATTCATTGTTATAGACAATTATTTTGTATCAAAATTTTCTTATGGGTGAATTTGGTTGGAGGGCATTTTACATTACTTCAATAATATCATCTTCATTACTATGTTTGGTTGTCAAGTAATATAAGATTTTGATAATCCTCCAAAATTAGTAGCAATTGCTGTTGGTTATATAGGTGGTAATCTAAATACCACCATGTTAAAAAATGGAAGCCTGAAACAACGTCGTTTTGGGTAAAGAAGTACGACGTTGTTTAGACAAAGCAACCAGAATGAATCTAGACCGCAGGATGCACTCCAGATCTAACGGCCAGAATCAATCTCTTAGTCAACCATATATAAACTCCTTTTATTTGCGCAGAATAGGGTAACACACATTTTAGGGTTTTCTCTTTGTGCGATTTCTGAGTTAGGGGTTTGTGAGTTCTTTGCAGATTTGTTTGTGTAATCAGTTCGAGTGGTTAGGGAGATTAATGATTCAGGTGAGAGTGTTGTTCTCTCGGGTTAAGGTACTTAGTGGGTATCTTTTTAGGCTGATTGCAGTTTACATTTGTGTAGATCTGGTGATTGTCGATTCTGTGTAATCTTGATTATTCTTGATAATAGAAAGTGCAGCGAGCTCGTGCCGTTCCTGAGCTTAAAGTGGATGTAGATTACCCATAAAAGGATAAGTGAACCACGGTAAGTATTGTCTTGTGTGTGTGTATGATTTAATCTTCAATCTTAGTTATGGTTTGTTTGTGTTGGCAAATTGATCATTTAGGCTCGGGTTCTAACTGTGGTATCAGAGCCAAAGTTCTAAGGTGTATCTAGGTTTAGAAATCGATTAATTCTTGACGAATTCAAAAATTAGAGTTTGTCATATTTGGGGGTTTTTCGATTTAAAGGGTCTTAAAGCTTTAGTACTTCGAATCTTGCTGAGTCTTGGGATTAATTCATGAGATTGGATCACAAACACGAGTTAGGGAGAGAAATCTTAGAGTTTAAGGGTATATCGGCTAGAAACTAGTAACCGCCTTAAAAACTGTCTGGCAATACTTGGCGACCTCTGGTATAACAATGCCACGTATACCTTAGACTATCCTGCCTTGCCTAGGGGCTGTAGCAGTACTATTAACTTTCATCTTATTTGCCAAGTTTAAGGGTATCTCGGCTGGAAGCCAGTAACCGCCTTAAAAACTGCCTGGCGGTACTTGGCAACCTTTGGTATAACAATGCCACGTACACCTTAGACTATCTTGCCCTGCCATTATAGTACGATGACCACTACTCATATGGAGATCTCCTAATACGATGGGAAGATTGATTTCGGGAGCTGGAAAAAGAAGATGAGAGCTCTTCTCTCACACAACAAGGTTGCAATCGCACTGGAAAATGATCCTAAGAAATGGTCAGAGGAAAGACTGGAGAAGAAGGAAAAGATTGACGAAGAAGCATATAACTTGATCATAATGAATCTCTCGGACAGTGTTCTTCGGAAGGTAGATGGATTCGAAACTCCTCTTAGTGTATAGGATAAATTAGAATCTTTGTATGCCTTACAGTCTGTACCGAATCTGCTTTCTTAAAGGGAGCCTTATTCTCTTATAAAATGGATAATTCGAAGTCTATTGAGAAAAATTTAGATGAATTTCTGAAGATGAATCTAATTTTGAAGGGCACGGACCAATAATTAGGACAGACAAGTCTTGCCATGATATTGCTAAATACTTTAACTGAGGACTACCAAGTAGTCAAGAATGCTCTTCAGTACTCCAGTACTGTATCCAGCGTTGACTTGATAGTTGTTGGGCTTAAGACTAAGGAATTAGAGCTTAAAACTTTTAAGAGGAACAATAGCACTCTGTTTGTGAAGGGTAGATTAGAACCTGATCAATCTAGTAAAGGATTTCAGCCTAGTCAAGGGGGTAAGAATAAGAAGAAATGGAAGGGAAACAATAAAACCAAAACAAAAACTAGAAAGTGTTGCTATTGTAACAAGACAAGCCATCTAAAGAAAAAATTTCTTTGGCTGGAGAAGAAACAGAAACTAGGAAATACAGAGAACAACCTAGCCACCACTAGTAACCAAATGGATGAACCAGAAGTCCTGACAGTGTCAATATCTGACACCACAAAAGAATGGGTTTTAGATTTAGGCTGTACTTTCCATATGAGCCATAATAGGAGTTGGTTCCAAGATTTCGAGGATTCTGATCATGAGACTGTATACATGGGGAACAACCAAGCATGTAGAGTTAAGGGAGTTGGCTGTATAACCCTTAGATTAAGTGGGGGAAAACTGATCAGGTTAACCAAAGTCAGGTATATCCCCGACATAAAGAGAAACCTCATATCTCTAGGCACCCTAAATGAAGCAGGTTGCTGCTATAAGGCAAACAGTGGGTGGTTGAATGTCTATAAGAATGAAAATCTTGTGTTTACTGGAGAAAAGAAAAATGGACTCTATATACTTTGTGGTAGCTTCTATTCTGATTGTAACAGCACAACTCTTGGGTCTCCAAATTTATCAGTAACTGAAAAGTGGCATTTGAGGTTTGGCCATATGAGTCAGAAGGGAATGGATATTCTATATAGGCTAGGATAGTTTGGGAAAGATACTGTCACTAGTTTAGAATTCTGTGAAAATTGTGTACTTGGTAAATAGCACAGGAACAGTTTTCCTAAGGGAGTTCACTTAGCAAACAATTGTTTAGATTATCTACATTCTGATTTATGGGGGCCAGAAAAGGTTAAATCTCATGGTGGAAACAGTTATTTCCTCTCAATCGTAGATGACTACAGTAGGAAGGTCTGGGTATTCTTACTTAGGTCAAAAGATCAAGCCCTAGCAAAGTTTAGAGACTAGAAAACGTTAGTTGAAAACCAGTCTGGTAGAAAGGTCAAAGCCCTTAAGACTGACAATGGGCTGGAATTCTGTAATCTGGAGTTTGACAAGTTCTATAGTGAACAAGGGATCTTGAGGCATAGGACAGTCAGAAATACCCCGCAGCAAAATGGGGTTGCTGAGAGAATGAATAGGACATTCCTAGACAAAGTTAGGTGTCTACTGATCACTTCAAACCTTCCAAAAACATTCTAGGGAGAGGCACTCTCCACAGTTGCCTATTTAGTGAATATGAGCCCCTCTACAGCAATAAGTCTAATCAGTCTAGAAGATAGATAGTTTGGAAGAAGACCAGAACTAGGGCATCTAAGAGTGTTTGGCTATGCAGCATATGCACACACAGTGGGGGGAAAACTGGAACCTAGATCAACTAGGTGTGTGTTCCTTGGATATCCTAAGGGCACAAAAGGGTATAAACTGTGGGATAGAGAGACACCAGGGGTCTAGATCATAGTGAGTAGGGATGTTGTGTTTAATGGGGGAGTATTCCTATGCAAAGGAACTAACCCTGATGCTGGTACCACCAAAAGCACAGAAACAGTCACTAGTCAGACCAGTACCACTCAAATTGAGGTGGAGCCTACAACCCACAATTAAATTTACCTCAAGCACAAGCATAAGCACCCCAACAGCCTGAAACTGAAACTGCACCTGAGGAACCGGATTAAGCTGAAGATGAAGAAGCAGAAGAGTTCCTGGAACCACAATAACATGAATTGACAAATTATCAGCTGGCCAAAGATAGAACAAGGAGAGAGGTAAGACCACCCTCAAGGTATTCATACGCAAAACTAATTTACACTGCCCTTCTTGCAGGTACTAAGGTGCTGAGGTCTGAACCTGATACATATCAAGAGGCCATGGAATCCAAGGATAGGGACAAATGGAGAATAGCTATGGAGGAGGAAATACAGTCTTTAAAGGTAAATGAAACTTGGACATTGGTCCCAAACCCAAGAAATCAAAAGCTGACCCAATGTAAGTGGCTATTCAAACTTAAAGAGGGCATTTCCATAGCTGACCCACCTAGGTATAAAGCCAAACTTATGGCTAAGGGGTACACCCAAAGGGAGGGGATATACTTCAATGAAGTCTTCTCCCTGTGGTAAAATACAAAACAATTAGGATGATGTTGTCTGTAGTTGCATATCAAGACCTGGAATTAGAGTAGTTGGATGTTACCATTGCATTCCTCCATGGAACACTAGAGGAAAAAAATCTATATGAGCCAGCCTATGGGGTTTACTGACCCTGAGTTCCCAGACCATGGCTGCCTTCTAAAAAGGTCTTTATATGGGTTAAAACAGTCCCCTAGGTAGTGGTACAAAAGGTTTGACACCTTTATAATAGGTATAGGATTCGCAGATGATATGCTGCTCCAGGGTCGAGTAGAGCTGGGCCGAGTGGCTCGGGTCGGTATGGTAGGAGTGGGGAAGACTCCGGAGGGGCGGACAGTCCCTCTTCATCTGGTAGTAGCTCTAAGGAAGGGCCGAGCCAGTAGGGCAGTGGGATTCTGACCAGGGATTATCCGCCCGTGCTAAGGGATGGTGATGTGTGGCGTATCCGTACACTGTATCATATTCCTAGTTCTGTTAAAGTTCGAACCCCGCGGTCGTATGAGCGTGTTGATTGGGAGGCTGAAGGTTAAACACTGAATTCAGCATGAAAAACCTAGGGAATGCTAAGAAAATTCTAGGCATGGAAATAAATAGGGATAGAAAGAGATGTGAACTTAGACTACAGCAACAATCTTATTTGTTGAAGCTATTCACAAAGTTTGGCATGGCTGGTGCCAAACTAGTCTCAATGCCCTTAACCAGTCAGTTTATACTTAGTAAGTCCCAATGTCCCAAAACTGAGTAAGAACTATTGAAATGGAGTCTGTCCCTTATGCTAATGTTGTGGGATTATTGATGTATGCCATGATTAGTATTAGGCCAGACTTAGCCTTTGCTATTTCCATGTTAAATAGGTATATGTCCAACCCTAGTATGGAACATTGGACTGCTTTAAAATGGATGCTAAAATATATAAACAATACTGTTTGTGTTGGGCTTGAATACTGTAAAAGAAATACTGCATTTGATCTAGTTGGGTTTGTAGATGCTGATTTTACAGGATACCAGGAAATCAGCTACAGCATATTTCTTTACACTGGGTGGAAATTGTATAAGCTGGAAATCGCAACTGCAGCCTATAGTAGCACTGTCTTCAACATAATAGAGTACATTGCAGTAACTGATACAGTTAAAGAAGCCTTATGGTTAAAAGGAATCCTGACAGAGTCAAATTTAATTGATGGCAAGGTGACAGTGTATTCAGACAGTCAGTGCGATTCATCTAAGCAGAAATCTAGTGTATCACGAAAGAACTAAACACGTGGATGTTCGCTATCACTTTGTGAGGGATCAAGTTGCAAATGGAATCATTGAACTTAATAAGGTACCCACAAAAGAAAATCCAGCAGACATGGGCACCAAGATAATCACTCCAGCCAAGTTCAAGCACTGCTAGAACTTGCTGTATATCAAGTAGACTAGAGTGATAAAGAGCTATAATGGAATGGAACTGAGCAAGCTGCATAGAGAGGTTGTTTCCAGTGCTTCCAAGGTGGAGATTGTTAAAAAATGGAAGCCTGAAATAGCGTCATTTTGGGTAAAGAAGTACGACGTTGTTTAGACAAAGCAGCCAGAGTGAATCTAGACTGCAGGATGCACTCCAGATCTAACGGCCAGAATGAATCTCTTAGTCAACCATATATAAACTCCTTTTATATGCACAGACTAGGGTAACACACATTTTAGGGTTTTCTCTTAGTGCGATTTCTGAGTTAGGGGTTTGTGAGTTCTTTGCAGATTTGTTTGTGTAATCAGTTCGAGTGGTTAGGGAGATTAATGATTCGGGTGAGAGTGTTGTTCTCTTGGGTTAGGGTACTTAGCGGGTATCTTGTTAGGCCGATTACAATTTACATTTGTGTAGATCTGGTGATTGTCGATTCTGTGTAATCTTGATTATTCTTGATAATAGAAAGTGCAGTGAGCTCATACCATTCTTGAGCTCAACGTGGATGTAGCTTACCCATAAAAGGACAAGTGAACCACTGTAAGTATTGTCTTGTGTGTGTGTGTGATTTAATCTTGAATCTTGGTTGTGGTTTGTTTGTGTTGGCGAATTGATCATTTAGGCTCGGGTTCTAACACACCATTTTCTTAGATATTCTAAGATTACTTGGTAATCTTAATTTTGTTACAATTTTACCCATAACTATTAAAAATTTTCGACAATAGTACCTTTATTTTGAAAACAATTTACAAGAATATTCACTGACTATATTGTTCTTATACACAATATTTTTAGGAAATTACTCCTTTTATACTTCCATCAAATGACCCAAGACAGGTGGCTGGATTTGGCCACCATAGCCGGATGCTGCGGTCATGGCCGGAATGGCACACGATCACCCATATCTAGCACTGAATGTTGCCAGTAGTAGCTCACTGGCTTGGGTGGGTGGGAGTGATTTTTTTAAAATCTAAACTCTTATTATGGTTAGGGTGTTTTAGCAAAATCTCTAATCTAGCGGGTTAAAAGAAATAGTTCGAATAATAATAATAATATTATTATTATTATTATTATCATTACAATACTATAAAAGAAGGTTAATTAAGTAGTTTATATAACATATCCACCAATTTATTCTAATCTAACCAAACACATTTAATATAACATTCTCAATTATCTTCAATGTAATCTATCTTAACATTAATATAACATTCATAGTAATATAATATTTCCTAAACCAAATGCATCCTAAAACTAATGTGAAATGAATACAATTTCCAAGTCATTGTAGTTACTTTTTTTGTATGGACAGCCATTAACCTTGACTTTTGACTTGGAAAAATGAACTATTAATTTGTATCTGCATCCACCTTGACTTGGACAATACTACTGACTTTTGTGTTTGCAACAACATTGCAGAACCATGGCTTGTCTTTTCTTTAAAATGTAAAATTTGGAAAATTAATAAGGAATTATTCATTTATTCAAACATAAGACTCTAACAAACGTTTATTACTAGCGAATCAATTAAAATAAACTAAAAATAAATTGTATTCATTATGTTTTTCAACTCAATCAACAATATTTTTTGAAATGTGGAGGTAAAGCTACCACTTTCATTAAGAAACTAACATAACATTAAAGGTCAAGTTAGAAAAAATTGGGATGAAATGAATTTCTTTGCGGACATTTCTCTAACCTTAGACTCTATTTTATTTCAATTGTTTTACTTACCAAAAAAAAAAAAAAAAAAGAATGTCGGTGGAATTTTTGGTGGCAAGATATTAGTTTCAAGAAAGCTGTAATGCGGTATGAAGTGGTCAGGAAACATTTCAAAGTTGGAAACTTAAGAGAATTATTTTGTTAAAATTACTCAACAAAAGGATCAACGTTCATTGTATTGTTTCAGCTATCATGATACATCATTAAAAATCTGGTATACTTCTTTTCATAACTCATTTGTTATAAAATTGAGCTAATGTATGTCTTTAGATTCTTGATTTAGGTGTGTCGGTGGCTTTATGTCACAAATCTAATGTTTAAGAACTAATTCCTAGCAAAAAATTTCAAGGAATAAAAGTTACTATTCTTCATCTAAATTCCTTTAAAAAATTAATAACTGATTATTCAATAACAATAAAAAAAAAAAAAAAAGACAGAAATAGGAAACTAAATCATAATTGTTGGGTACAATTATTAGGGTCGGACAAGTTTAGAGAGAAACTGAACTAACAAAGAATATTGAAAAAATTTGATAGATTCCAAAACCATATTGGAATCCTTACTAAGATTTGCTTATTGTTTTACGGTAATAAAATTCCAGCTCGAGCCCGAGGAAGCATAGCAATCCCAGCTCGGATGCCACGCCAAAAAAATCAAACAAAACACCCATCCAAGGCAAGTGCCAGCTCGCAGCCAGGTGTCTTTGTGCATATGTGTCAATCTATGTTAACTTTTATTCAAGTTTAATTGATTCATTGTTATAGACAATTACTTTGTATCAAAATTTTCTTATGGGTGCATTTGGTTGGAGGGCATTTTACATTACTTCAATAATATCATCTTCATTATCATATTTGGTTGTCAAGTAATATAAGATTCTGGTAATCCTCCAAAATCAGTAGCAATTGTTGTTGGTTATATAGGTGGTAATCTAAATACCACAATTTTCTTAGATATTCTAAGATTACTTGGTATTCTTAATTTTGTTACAGTTTTACCCCTAACTATTAAAATTTTTCGACAATAGTACCTTTATTTTGAAAACAATTTACAAGAGTATTCACTGACTATTTTGTTCTTATACACAATATTTTTAGGAAATTACTACTTTTATACTTCCATTGAGTTACCCAAGACAGATGGCTGGATTTGGCCACCATCGTCGAATGCTGTGGTCGTGGCCGGAATGGCACACGAGCAGGCATATCTAGCACCGAATGTTGCTATCGTGGTGGCCGGCTGGTGGGGGGTGGGGGGTGGGGGAGGGGGTGCGTGTAGGTGGGAGTTATTTTCTTAAAATCTAAACTTTTATTATGGTTAGGGTGTTTTAGCAAAATCTCTAATCTAGCAGGTTAAAAGAAATTCAATACTATAAAAGAAGGTTAATTAAGTAGTTTATATAACATATCCACCAATTTATTTCAATCTAACCAAGCACATTTAATATAACATTCCCAATTATTTTCAAGGTAATCTATCTTTACATTAATATAACATTCATAGTAATGCAATATTTCATAAACCAAACGCATCCTAAAGCTAATGTGAAATGAACACAATTTCCAAGTCATTGTAGTTACTTTTTTTGTATCGATAGCCATTAACCTTGACTTTTGACTTGGAAAAATGAACTATTAATTTGTATCTGCATCCGCCTTGAGTTGGACAATACTATTGACTTTTGTGTTTGCAACAATATTGCAGAACCATGGCTTGTCTTTTCTTTAAAATGTAAAATTTGGAAAATTAATAAGGAATTATTCATTTATTCAAACATAAGACTCTAACAAACATTTTTTAGTAGGGAATCAATTAAAATAAACTAAAATCAAATCGTATTCATTATGTTTTTCAGCTCAATCAACAATATTTTTTGAAATGTGGAGGTAAAGCTACCATTTTCATTAAGAAACTAACATAACATTAAAGGTCAAGCTAGAAAAATTGGGATGAAATGAATTTCTTTGCGGAAATTTCTCTAACCTTAGACTCTATTTTATTTCAATTGTTTTACTTACGAAAAAAAAAAAAAAAAAAAGAATGTCAGTGGAATTTTTGGTGGCAAGATAATAGTTTCAAGAAAGCTACAATGCGGTTTGAAGTGGTCAGGAAAGAACATTTCAAAGTTGGAAACTTAAGAGAATTATTTTCTTAAAATTACTCAGGTCAACGTTCATTGTATTGTTTTAGCTATCATGATACATCATTAAAAATCTGGTATATTTCTTTTCATAACTCATTTGTTATAAAATTGAGCTAATGAATGTCTTTAGATTCTTGATTTAGGTGTGTCACTGGCTTTATTTCACAAATCTAATGTTTAAGAACTAATTCCTAGCAAAAAGTTTAAAGGAAAATAGTTATTATTCTTCATCTAAATTCCTTTAAAAAAATTAATAATTGATTATTCAATAACAATAAAAAAAGAAAGACAAAAATAGGAAACTAAATCATAATTGTTAGGTACAAATTATTAAGGTCAGACAATTTTAGAGAGAAACTGAACTAACAAAGAATATTGAAAAAATTTGATAGGTTCCCAAACCATATTGGAATCCTTACTAAGATTTTGTTATTGTTGTACGATAATAAAAATCCAGCTTGAGACCAGGGAAGCATAGCAATCCCTGCTCCGATGTCGCGCCAAAAAAATAAAACAAAACACCTGTTATGCAAGCAACCAACAAACAAACAAACTCAAACCACAAAGATAACAAGAACAACACACACAATCAACACATGATTTTTACCGTGGTTCACTTGCCCTATTTGAGCAAGCTACATCCATGTTGAACTCCGAAAAAGGGGAGTTCGCTGCACTATGATTAAACAAACAACCACTTATAGTCACGATTACAATAATACACCAGAAACCCCAAATCAAACAACTCTGACTCAAACCTGTAACCTACCCAAGGAATACTCTAACCTGGAATTCCTATACCAAGAACATATATGTTCTTCCCTTGACTGATTAACCCAAAACCTCTCAAGATACCCACAGATTACAATAGAAATCAGGTCCAGAAATATTAAGAACCCTAACAGAACACGATACAGGCTCTCTCTCTTTTCGTTTGATCTGTTGTTTACATGAAGACCTTTTCCTTTTATAGTGTTGACTTGTGGCTTGTTTTCATCGGTTGGATTATCTCTGAATCAGCGGTCAGGATTCATCTTGAAGCTGTCCAAAAACGGCACCGTTCCACTAATATTCAGTACTACGTCGTTTCAGCATTCACTCACAACAATCTCCACCTTGAATGCTGGAACAAACACAGTGCAGCAAACCCAAACCAGTTCCCTCATAGTTATGATCTTCACCAATTATCTCACATGCAGCAGGTTCAAGCAGTGCTTGAACTTTGCAGGTGAGACAATCTTGGTTCCCATGTCTGCTAGATTATCCCGAGTTGATACTTTTCTGAGATCAATTACACCTTGGGTTACTAAGTCCCTGACAAAATGGAAGCGAACATCCACATGCTTGGTCTGCTCATGATAGACTAGATTCTTGCTAAGATGGATTGCACTCTGGCTATCCGAGAATACAGTAACCTTACCATCGGTCAGCTTTGCTTCAGCTACCAATCCTTGCAGCCACACAGCTTCCTTAAACACATAAGCAATAGCAATATACCCTGCTTCAGTTGATGAGAGAGCAACAATAGGCTGAAGCTTTGACTTCCAGCTAATGCAATTTCCTCCAAGGGTAAAATAATATGAAGTGGTGGATTTCCTTGTGTCTTTGTCACTTGCAAAGTCAGAGTCTACAAAACCCACCAAGTCAAGTGTATCATGCCTTTTACAGAAATTTAAACCTACATTCAAAGTACCATTAATATACCTTAATACTCCCTTTAAGGCAGTCCAGTGCTCACTGCCTGGATTTGCCATAAATTTGCTCAAGAAATTGGAAATTGGGAATGGGGCAGTGCAGTCAGTGCCGATCATCCCATACATCACAGATCCAACAACATTTGCAAAGGGAACAGATTCCATTTTGATTATATCAGATTCAGTTTTAGGGCATTGGCTCTTGTTTAACACTACATGGTTTGCAAGAGGCATAGACACTGGTTTTGAATCAGCCATACCAAATTTAGACACTAATTTTTCTAAGTATGATTTCTGCCTAATGATTAGTTCATGAATACTCATGTTCCTGGTAATGTCCATTCCTAGGATTCTTTTCGCATTTCCTATATCCTTCATGTCAAATTATGACCTAAGCTTTCCCTTTAACTCATGAATTTTAGCCTTAGACTTACTAACCAGCAATATATCATCCACATACAGTAAGAGATAAACAGGCAGATTCTGATTCAAATTAAAATAGAAGCAGTTGTCATATCCACTCCAAGTGTACCCTATACTTACAATAAAATTGTCAAACCTCTTAGAACACTGTCTTAGGGACTATTTCAGTTCATACAGTGATTTTTGCAGGATGCACACATGATCAGGGGCTTTAGGGTCACTAAAGCCTAGAGGTTGGCTCATGTAAATCACCTCTTCTAAGTTACCATGCAAGAAGGCAGTGGTAACATCCATTTGTTCTAGCTCAAGGTTATAATGGGAAACTATGAAGAGCATTAACCTAATGGTTTTGTACTTGAATACCGGGGAAAAGACTTCATTGAAGTCTATTCCCTCACGTTGGGTATACCTCTTAGCTACTAGCCTAGCCTTACACCTGGGGGGGGTTAGTAGTTAAAATGCCCTCTTTTATCTTATTCAACCATCTACATTTTATTAGTTTCTGGTCCTTGGGTTTGGGAACCAATGACCAGGTTCTATTTACCTTAAGAGATCTCATTTCCTCTTCCATTGCTTCCCTCCATTTTTCCCTTTCCTTGAATTTCATTGCTTCTTCATATGAGTCTGGTTCTGTTCTTTGAATCCCTGTACCTGCAAGCAAAGCAGTATATATCAGTTCAGCATAAGAAAATCTGGCAGGGGGTCTTACCTCTCTTCTTATTCTATCTCTGGCAAGTTGATAGTGTTCTAGTTGGGTATGTTGTGGCTATGGTGCATCTGCTCCAGGTTCTTCACTTTCAGATTCTGGATCATCTGGTCTTGGTTGGTTTTCTGGTACTTGTTCATCATCAGATTGAGGTGGTTCAGCCTGTTGACCCATAAGCTCCACTTTGATTGTTGTAATCTCAGATAGGTTCTTTGTATGTTCAGGTGGGGTGTGATTAACATTGTCCTGCCTAGTGGCTTTACAAGGGAACACCCCTTCATTAAAGACTACATCCCTTGAAATAATGACTTTTACCCTTGGTGATTCTCGTCCCAGGGTCTGTACCCCTTGGCCCCATATTGATATCCTAGGAACACACACTTAGTAGACCTAGGCTCTAACTTTCTCCCTACAGTATGTGCATAGGCAGCATACCCAAAAATTCTCAACTGACTTAGACCAGGTTTTCTCCCAGACCACACCTCTTGAGGACATTTAAAGTTTATGGTAGTAGAAGGACTCCTATTTATCAGATAAGCTGTAGTGGACAAGGCTTCTCCCTAAAAAGTATTAGGTAAACTTGAAGTGAACAGCAAGCATCTAACTTTTTCCAAGAGAGTCTTATTCATTCTCTCAGCTACTCCATTTTGCTGAGGGGTTCTTCTTACTATTCTATGTCTTAAGATTCCTTGTTCACTACAAAACTTATCAAATTCAGTGTTACAGTACTTTAATCCATTGTCAATCCTTAGAGTTTTTACTTTTCTGTCTAGTTAATTCTCCACTAAGTCTTTCCACTCTTGAAACGTAGATAGGGCCTGGTCCTTAGTTCTAAGGGTGTATATCCACACTTTCCTGCTAAAATCATCTACAATGGACATAAAGTAACTACGGCCCCTATGAGACCTCACTTTCTCAGGCCCCCATAAGTCTAAATGTATGTAGTCTAAGCATCCTTTGGCCAGGTGTATGCCCTTTGGGAAACTGACTCTATGTTGTTTACCTAAAATACAGTTCTCACAGAACTCTAGGGTTAAAATAGTGTCTTTTCCTAACATGCCTTGGTTGCTTAGGATATCTAGTCCCCTCTGGCTTATATGTCCCATCCTAAGGTGCCATCTTTCAGTTACTGACAAATTTGAGGTGACTAGGGCTGAACTTAGACAATCAGAATAATATTCTCCACATAGGATGTATAACCCATTCATTTTTTCTCCTTTCAGGATAAGATTCTAGTTTCTATACACATTCAGCCACCCATTTTCATCTCTGTAACAACACCCTTCCTCATCTAAGGTTCCTAAAGATATCAGGTTCCTTTTGAGTTCTAGAATGTACCTAACATGGGTGAGTTTTATTAGTTTCCCACCACAGAGTCTAAGAGTTTTGTTACCTCTACCTCTAACCCTACAAGCATTGTTATTCCCCATGAAAACTGTCTCCCTATCATATTCCTCAAAGTCTTGAAACCAGTCCCTATTGAGGCTCATATGGAATGAGCACCCAAAGTCTAAGACCCATTCTTTTGTATTATCAGAAACAGAAATAGTAAGCACCTCTGTTTCTTCACCTAAGTGTTTGGTTGAGGCTAGGTTGCTTTCTGTATTTCCCTGTTTTTGTTTCTTAAGCCACTCAAAACAATTTTTCTTTATATGACCAGTTTTGTTACAGAAAAAACACTTTCTAGACTCTGTCTTATGCTTATTGTTCCATTTACCCCGTTTTTTGTTTTTGGACCCCTGGCTAGTTTGATTTCCTTTATCAGATTGAAAGGTGTCTGGTTTTCCCCTAACTAGCACGTTACTCCCATTTTGTTTTTGAACCTTTAACTTAAGTTCTCTAGCCTTAAGACCAGCCACAATCAATTCAACACTAGGGACAGTACCGAAGTACTGGAATGCATTCTTAACAACAAGATAATCCTCTAGTATGGAATTCAACAGTATAATGGCTAAGCTAGTTTGTCCTAATTCCTGATCTGTGCCCTTTAAAATTAAGGTCATTTTGAGGAATTCATCTAGGTTCTCCTCTATTGTCTAGTTACTGTCCATTTTATATGAAAAAAGAGCACCCTTAAGAAATGCTAAATTTGGTGCAGATTGAAGAGCATACAAAGTTTCGAGTTTACCCCAGAGGGGTTTCAATTCCATCAACCTTCCTTATTACACTGTCTGAGAGGTTTATCACGATCAGATTATAGGCTTCTTCGTCAATCTGCTTCTTCTTCTTCAATTTCTCCTCAGGCCATTTCTCTGGATCTTTCTCCAGTGCAAGACCGACTTTATTGTGTGAAAGCAGAGCTTTCATTTTCTTCTTCCAACTCCCGAAACCGATCTTCTCATTGTATTGGGAGATCTCCATATGGGTAGTGCTCATCGTACTGTAATGGCAGAGCAGGATAGTCTAAGGTGTAAGTGGTGTTGTTATACCAAAGGTCGCCAAGTACTGTCAGGCAGTTTTAAAGGCGGTTACTAGTTTCCAACCGAGATACCCTTAAACTTGGTAAGTAGGACGAAAGTGAATAGTACTGGTACAGCCCCTTGGGCAATAACCAAGATTTCTCTCCCTGACTCGTGTTTGTGATCTAATCTCACGAATTAACCCAAAGACTCAACAAGATTCGAAGTCCTAAAGCTCTAGGAGACTTTAAATCGAAAAAACCCTAAAATCTGACAAACCCTAATTTTCAAATTCGTCAAGAACTAATCAATTTCTAAACCTAGATACACCTTAGAACTTTGGCTCTGATACCACTGTTATGCAATCAACCAACAAACAAACAATCAGAAACCACAAAGATAACAAGAACAACACACACAATCAACACAGGATTTTTACCGTGGTTCACTTGCCCTATTTGAGCAAGCTGTGTCCACGTTGAACTCCTGAAAAAGGGAGTTCACTGCACTATGATTAACCAAACAACCACTTACAGTCACGATTACAAGAATACACCAGAAACCCCAAATCAAACAACTCTGACTCAAACCTGTAACCTACCCAAGGAATACTCTAACCTGGAATTCCTATACCAAGAACACAGATGTTCTTCCCTTAACTGATTAACCCAAAACCACTCAAGATACCCTCAGATTACAACAGAAATCAGATCCAGAAATATTAAGAACCCTAACAGAACACGATATAGGCTCTCTCCCTTTTCGTTTGATCTGCTGTTTATACGAAGACCTTTTTCTTTTTATAGTGTTGACTTGTGGCTTGTTTTCATCCGTTGGATTGTCTCTGAATCAGCGGTTAGGATTCATCTTGAAGCTGTCCAAAAACGGCATCGTTCCACTAATATTCAATACTACGTCGTTTCAGCATTCACTCACAACAACACCCATCCAAGAGAAGTGCCAGCTCGTAGCCAAGTGTCTTTGTGCATATGCATCAATATATGTTAACTTTTATTCAAGTTTAATTGATTCTTTGTTATAGACAACTACTTTGTATTAAAAATTTCTTATGGGTGCATTTGGTTGGGGGAGCATTTTACATTGCTTCAATAATGTCATTTTCATTATGATGTTTGGTTGTCAAGTAATATAAGATTCCGTTAATCCTCTAAAATCAGTATTAATTACTATTGGTTATATAGGTGGTAATCTAAATACAGCCATTTTCTTAGGTATTTTAAGATTACTTCGTAATCTTAATTTTGATACAATTGTACCCCTAACTATTAAATTTTTTTGACAATAGTGCCCTTGATTTGAAAACAATTTACTAGAATATTCATTGACTATTTTGTTCTTAAAGACAATATTTTTAGGAAATTATTACTTTTTTACTTCCATCGAATTACCCAAGATAAATAGCTGGATTTGGCCACTACCGCTAGATGTTGTGGCAGTGGCTGGAATGGCACATGGTCGGCCATATCTAGCATCGAATGCAGCCAGAAGTAGTTCACTGGCTTGGGTAGGTAGGGGTGATTTTTTTAAAATTTAAACTTTTATTATGGCTGAGGTGTTTTAGCAAAATCTCTATTCTAGGGGGTTAAAAGAAATAGTAATAATAATAATAATAATTATTATTATATTATAAAAGAAGGTCAATTAAGTAATCTATATAACATATCTACCAATTTATTCTAATCTAACCAAACACATTTAATATAACATTCCCAATAATGTTCAAGGTAATCTATCTTTACATTAATATAACATCCCTAGTAATACAATATTGCCTAAACCAAGCACATCATATAACTAATATGAAATAATTTCCAAGTCATTGCAGTTACTTTTTTTGTATGGACAACCATCATTACAGTTACTTTTTTTGTATCGACAACCATTGACCTTGACTTTTGACTTGGAAAAATGAACGATTAATTTCTATTGACATCCGCCTTGATGTGGAAAATACTATTGACTTTTGTGTTTGCAACCGTATTGCTGAGCCATAGCTTGTCTTTTCTTTAAAATGTAAAATTTGGAAAAATTAATAAGGAATTATTCATTTATTCAAACATAACACTCTAATAAACGTTTATTAGTAGCAAATAGATTAAAATAAACTAAAGACAAATCGTATTCATTATGTTTTTCAACTCAATCAACAATATTTTTTGAAATGTTGAGGTGAAGTTACCACTTTGATTAAGAAACTAACATAACATTGTAGGTCAAGTTAGAAAAAAATGGGATGAAATGAATTTCTTTGCGGAAATTTCTCTAACCTTAGACTCTATTTTATTTCAATTGTTTACGTACCAAAAAAAAAAAAAATAAAGAATGTTGGTGGAATTTTTGTTGGAAAGATGTTAGTTTCAAGAAGGCTATACTGTGATTTGAAGTGGTCAGGAAAGAACATTTCAAAGTTGGAAACTTAATAGAATGATTTTGTTAAAATTACTAAATAAAAGGATCAACGTTCATTGTATTGTTTTGGCTATTGATAAGAGCTTGAAAATACACATTTCGTTAGCGGTTTATGGGGATTAATTGAAGGAAATTAGGCTTAATTTGGTAAAGTTGCTTAATATTTTTCGCAATTGCCTTTTACCGGATCACAAGTGTTTTTGAGTGTTTTTCAGGTTACTAGTGCTTAAATGTTATGCTCGGATGAAGAATCATGTTGGCAATGGAATGAGTGACGAGTGGAAACAAACGGATGAAGAATCAGAGTTAAATTGAAGAAGTTATGGAAGTTGAAGTAAAGAGAAGATTCTAGATTACGTTCCGGCTTGCACAGGCCTCAGTATTTTGATAATACCTTGAGCTATAGAATTCGGATTAAGACAATTCTTGGACTGTTGGAAAGCTGATTCAAAGGGATACATTTCATATGTTTACAACTTTTCCAAATGCGATCGTTATCGAGTTCAAAAATTAACATCTTTGAAGAACAATGAAATGAAGCGGAAAAAGGGCAGCAACTACTGTGCCGTGGCACACTTTTTCCAGTAGCTACTGTGCTGCACCGCAGTGCCATAGCATAGTCAAGGAAGTCACTAACTTGTTTTCCATTTTTACCGAGGAGAATAGGGTTAAGAGTTTTAAATTAAATAGAATTAAGGAAAAACAAACCCTAGCCCTTGGGGGATATAAATAGAAGTCTTTTAGCATTAATTAGGGGATTCTTGGGTGAGAAGAAAGGGAGAAAAATCTGTAGAGAAGAGAAGTAACAGAATTTCTGGAGCTTTAATTCACAATATAGAGAAGTTTTTCTTGTTCTTTTCTTGTAAACTCATGATGAATGTTTTAATAAATATGATTGTTTCTTTCATGTTTATTATGAACTAATTTTATTTTCTAGGGCTAAGATGTAGCCCAATCTCTTAATTATGTATTAATCTTTTATTGTTAATGTTTATTAAGAATTCTTCCAAAGTTTTGCTGTTATTCCTAATGCTTTTGATTCTTAAGGGCCCAAGAATTGAATGAACTAATGGACTAAGTAGAGATCGAGAGATGATACTTAGTTGGTCTACGGTAGTAAAACCATAGGTTGAGCGAACGCTAGAGATAGGTTACCGCGACTTGTGAGGTTCTGGTAAACTCCATAGAGCGTAATGATCTTCAATTACTTAAATCTGATTAGAGATAATTCAGGTTAGTAATTAGGAGTTAATTCGATAATTGTTCGAGAGAAATTTATTGGAAAAGAAGGGAGTTTGACCTGTAGGAAGAGCTTAATAAAATTAGTATGAGAGATCGATATATATGAATAAGAGTTGGTGTGAAGTCTTTGCCCTAGGTCTAGTCATCTTGTTTTTACCTAAAGGTTTATTTTAATTGTTCTCTTTTCAGTTTTCTTTTTAAATTCAGTTGTTTATTTAATTTAGGTTTTCCTTGATAAAATTTGGATTAATCAAATAGTAATATGATAGTTTAATTGGTAATTGATAATAGTACTTCCCTTGGGTTCGATATCCGTATTTTATACACTTTGTTACTTGCACGATTTCGTACACTTGCGAAAATCAACAACAAGTTTTTGGCGCCGTTGCTGGGGAATTGCTTTTATATCATCATTATCAATACAAGCTATTTAGTTGCTAATTTGGTTTGTAATTTATTTTTATTTATTTATTTTTTTAGTGCTTTAATTTTTTTTGTCTGTATTTTTAGAGTTGGACCGTACAGAGGATTTAGGTTCAATGGCAGATACAAGAGGAGAAGAAGAAGTTCAAAAGGCACTTAAGAATTACTCAAGACCTACAATTGAGGGATGTGCTTCTAGTATTAGGAGACCATTGATTCAAGCAAATACCTTCGAGATAAAGCCAAACATTATTCAGATGATACAACATTCAATTCAATTTGCAGGGTTGTCTAGCGATGATCCTAATTTGCATATCACAAATTTTCTGGAGCTATGCGATACATTCCGACATAATGGGGTCTCTAATGATGCAATTAGGTTAAGGCTCTTCTCATTCTCTCTTAGGGATAAAGCTAAGGCTTGGTTAATTTCTCTACCACCTGGAAGCATCACTACTTGGAATGAGTTAGTTCAAGTGTTCCTTGTGAAGTATTTTTTGCTGATTAAGTTTGCCAAGATGAGGAGTGACATCACAAATTTTTTCCAACAAGATATGGAGTCGCTTTATGAAGCTTGGGAGAGATATAAGGATCTCTTATGTAGGTGTCCTCACCATGGGTTACCAATATGGTTGCAAGTGCAAACATTTTACAATGGATTGATGCCAAATATACAAGCCATGGTAGATGCTGCAAGTGGGGGAGCCTTGACTAGAAAAACGCTAGAGGAAGCATATAATCTGATTGAAGTGATGGCAAGCAATTACTACATGAGACCTTCAGAGAGAAATTCAACAAGGAAAGTAGCGGGAGAGCATGAAGTTGATAGCTACACTGCGTTGGCTGCTCAACTTTCAACCATCCAAAAGCAATTAGGAGTTGCCTTAAAGGTAAATGCTATTGAAACTCGTTCTCTAATTTGTGAATTTTGTGCAGGGAACCATTTGTCAGGAGATTCTCAAGTAGGGAATCCATTTGCTCCACCTCAACAAGCAAATTATGTCAACAATTTTCAAGGAGGGCAAGGGAATCCATATTCCAATACATATAATCCAGCATGGAGGAAACACCCGAACTTTTCATGGAGCAACAACAATGAGCAAAAACAACCTCCTGTTTTTCAACCTCAAGAGCCAAAATCTAATTTAGAGAATGTGTTAACCAAGTTCATTGAAGAGACAAGCAAGAGGTTTGAGAAGACTGATGTCTTGGTTCAAAATCAATCAGCCTCTATTAGGAACCTTGAGACTCAAATTGGGCAAATCCACAATATTTTAGTGGGAAGAGTTCAAGGAACGTTGCCAAGTGATACCGAGAAAAATCCAAAGGAGCAACTCAATGCCATCATGTTGAGAAGTGGCAAGGAGTTATAAGAATAAAGAAAAACTGAAAAAACTGAGGAAAAAGCTGAAGACACGAAATTGGATAGAACCAACAATGCCTCAACACAATGCCTAGGCACAAAATTAGAACTTGAGAACAAAGCCCAGGATGTGAAGAAAGATGAAGCCTCTCTTCCATATCCTCATAGACTACAGAAACAAAGATTGGACAAGCAATTTGGTAAGTTCATGGATATGTTTAGAAGCTTACACATAAATGTTCCTTTAGTAGATATGTTGGAGCAAATGCCGAAGTATGCCAAGTTCTTAAAGGAGATCCTTACACACAAAAGGAGGTTTGAAGAACATGAGATGGTCATGCTCACCGAGGAATGTAGCGCGTTACTTCAAAAGAAACTACCCCTGAAATTAAGAGATCCAGGGAGTTTTAATATTCCTTGCACAATTGGTATTTTTTATTTTGATAAAGCTTTATGTGATTTAGGAGCCAACATTAACTTGATGCCATTTTCTATTTTCAGGAAACTTGGTTTAGGAGAGGTGAAGCCAACCACGATTCATCTTCAATTGGCGGATAGATCCATAACATATCCTAGGGGAGTGGTGGAGGATGTCCTAATAAAGGTAGACAAATTTATCTTTCCAGTAGATTTTGTAGTTCTTGATATGGAAAAAGACCGGAACATACCTTTAATATTAGGAAGGCCTTTTCTAGCTACAAGTAGGACTTTAATAGATGTAAACCAAGGTAAACTAATCTTAAGGGTGGAAGACGAACAAGTGGAGTTCAATGTTTTTAACACGATGAAATGTCCATCCGAGTTAGATACTTGCTTTGAGATTAGCATCCTTGATGACAAAGTAGCAGAAAACTTAGAAGAAAACTACCTTAGCTCACCCCTAGAAAATTGTTTAGTCAACTCTAGGATTATGGAGGCTAAATTTGAGAGGGTAGATGAACAATAATTGAAGCCTTATGTATATGGTGGATTGAATGATAGAAGGGTTTGGATTCTCTTAGATGATCCAGATTGAAGAAAATGAAAAGTCAAGCTTACGACTTCAACCAAGCGCTTTTGGGAGGCGACCCAAGCTTTTATTTTTATTTTTATTTTTCTTTTATGATTAGTGTAATATTTTTGCAGATGCTAATTTTCAAGTATGTTTAATTTTTATTTTTTTTTCGTTTTTTGTAAATAATTTTGATGTTGTGGTTGTTTCTCTAAATTCATAAATTTAACATGTGATGTGTGTTTCCGATAAGATGCACCACAAGTTTCTTTGTTTTGACAGAATTAAAAGACAACAATGGAATGATACGAGTTGGTGATCGAATTGCCACACGTATTCACACTTCACTATTGCGAAAGGGGGTAACTTTTCTTTTTCTCTTTTTCTTTTTGTTTATATTTGTACATTGGGGACAATGCAGATTTTATGTTGGGCGTAAGGGAAGTTTCTTTCCAAAGACTTCAAATTTATGGATTTATGAGAATTTTTATTTTTATTTTTGTGTTTTGTTTTGAATTTTGGTTATATTCTTGGATTAATTTATATGTCTACGATAGGAATGTGATTGCAATAACATGTAACAAGTGGAGGACATTAATTTTTGCCTTTAATTACGGATGATTGTAAATGTTAACGATATTTAGTTTGAGACCCTAGCGATTTGTAGATTGAAAGTGGTTAAGTTTACCTACTTAGAGACGTTTTATGTGTGAATTTTTCATGAACATGTTTGTGATCTCAACAAACTCTAGAACTCATTTGACAACCACTCGAGGCGAAATCCTAGAGTTCACATCATTTAGGAAATGATTTAGGCTATTTTTGGACCGATTGAGCCTTTCAAGTCACCCTTTTTTTATTATCATCGCTAGTTAACCATTTGAGCCTTTTAAACACAATTTAGCCTTGTTTTTCTTTCTTTGAACTTAATTTTTACCCTACCCTGATTATGAGCCTAAAACACAATCTTACCCGTTTTATCTTTAAGAGACTAATTGTTATTCAAGCTTAGTACGAGTATTGGTGAGGAAGTATAGTTTTGCCACAACTCAGGTTTATGAGAAAAAATTGGTTGGGGGTTGTGGAGTGCTTGTAAGATTAGTGGGGCTGTGTGTGTGTTTTCTACTTTCTTCTTATTATTGTTGTAAAAAAATGAAGGAAAAAAAATTTAAACAAAAAAAAAAAAAAGAGAGAAAGAAAAGAAAAGTGAGCATTGAAAAGCATTGTGAAGATCTGAAATTATGCAATTGGGTTTATATTACTGTCAAAAAGAAAGAGCTCGATAAAGATTGGGAAGCTACTGAGTGAAAAAGGGAAGTGTTTTTGTATGATAGTAATAAGAATGAATGAAGATTAAGTCTTTTAATTTGATTTTTGTTGAATTCCCTTTCCGTTCTTTCATGAACCCATACCTTGGCCTAAAGTTACAAGCTTTACAAAGACCTATTGATCCAAGGTAATGTGACATTCTACATTAGTGGAGAGTGTTTGAAAAGGAAGCCTATGGAGTTTGATTCCATGATTCACATATAAGTCATAACCCGAATTCTGAGATCAAAATTTTGTTCATGAATGTTATGCATAAAACCATCCAGGTTTGTAGACTAATGGTTTGTGGTTGTATGGATATTCTAGGGTCGATAACGAAAATGGAATTGATGTTTGCATTGTCTATGAGTTTAGGCGATTTTTAATTATTCTATCTATTTTGTGTATATGCAATTTTTGAGACAACTTTATGAATTGATCCAAGAATTTTTGTTAATTTCAGTTCTTTTAATGTTTATTTTCATTTTTGGGGTTTAGGTTAAGTTAGAGTGGATGTTTGTGGGTATCATCGCTGAAAACCCTCACGAGACTACAACTCATCCAACTAGGGCCGCCTAGGGGTTTAAAGGCTTGTTGAGTACGCTAAATGCAATCGTGTCAATCTATGAAAGTGATTTAGGATAGTTTAGATATAGGTTTTCATTGGTTGTTTTATTTTCAAGTTTAGAGGCTTATTTTATCACTTAGTTTGCTAGGGACTAGCAAAAAGCTGGTTGGGGTTGTGATAAGAGCTTGAAAATAACATTTTGTTAGTGGTTTATGGGGATTAATTGTGGGAAAGTAGGCTTAATTTGGTAAAGTTGGTTAATATTTTTCATAATTGCCTTTTACGGGATCACGGGTGTTTTTGAGTGTTTTTCAGGTTACTAGTGCTTAAATGTTATGCTTGGATGAAGAATCATGTTGGCAATGGAATGAGTGACGAGTAGAAACAAACGGATCAAGAATCGGAGCTAAATTGAAGAAGTTATGGAAGTTGAAGTAAAGAGAAGATTCTAGATTACGTTCCAGCTTGCCCAGGCCTCAGTATTTTGAGAATATCTTGAGCTATAGAGCTCTGATTGAGACCATTCTTGGACCGTTGGAAATCTGATTCGAAGGGCTACATTTCATATGTTTTTAACTTTTCCAAATTCTATCGTTATCAGGTTCAAAAATTAATATCTTTGAAGAATAGTGAAATGAAGCGGGAAAAGGGCAGCAGCTACTGTGCCTACTTTTTTCAGTAGCTACTATGCCACAGCACAATGCAGTTACACAGTCGCGGAAGTCACTAACTTGTTTTCCATTTTTAGCCAGGAGAATAGGGTTAAGGGTTTTAAATCAAATAGAATTAGGGAAAAACAAACTCTAACCCTTGGGGGATATAAATATAAGTCTTTTAGCACTAATTAGGGGATTCTCGGGTGGGAAGAAAGGGAGAAAAATCAGAAGAGAAGAGAAGTAACAGAATTTTTGGAGCTTTGATTCACAATATAGAGAAATTTTTCTTGTTCTTTTCTTGTAAACTCATGATGAATGTTTTAATAAATATGATTGTTTCTTTCATGTTTATTATGAACTAATTTTATTTTCTAGGGCTAAGATGTAGCCCAATCTCTTAATTATGTATTAATCTTTTATTGTCAATGTTTATTAAGAATTCTTCCTAGTTTTACTATTATTCCTAATGCTTTTGATTCTTAAGAGCCCAAGAATTGAATGAACTAATGGACTAAGTAGAGATCGAGAGATGATACTTAGTTGGTCTACAGTAGTAAAACCATAGGTTGAGCGAACGCTAGAGATAGGTTACCGCGACTTGTGAGGTTCTGGTAAACTCCATAGAGCGTAATGATCTTCAATTACTTAAATCTGATTAAAGATAATTCGGGTTAGTAATTAGGAGTTAATTCGATAATTGTTCGAGAGAAATTTATTGGAAAAGAAGGGAATTTGACCTGTCGGAAGAGCTTAATAAAATTAGCATAAGAGATCGATATATATGAATAAGAGTTGGTGTAAAGTCTATGCCCTAGGTCTAGTCATCTTGTTTTTACCCAAAGGTTTATTTTAATTGTTCTCTTTTCAATTCTTTTTAAATTCAATTGTTTATTTAATTTAGGTTTTGCTTGATAAAATTTAGATTGATCAAATAGTAATAGGATAGTTTAATTGGTAATTGATAATAGTAATTCCCTTGGGTTCGATATCCATATTTTATACACTTTATTACTTGCACGATTTCGTACACTTGCGAAAATCAATAACAGCTATCATGATACATCATCAATATTAAGCGAATATATATATTTATTAAAAATCTGGTATATTTCTTTTCATAACTCATTTGTTATAAAATTGAGCTAATGTATGTCTTTAGATACTTGATTTAGGTGTGTCAGCGGCTTTATGTCACAAATCTAGGCTCTGTTTGGTACATATATTGGGAAAACTATTCTAGTTTTCCCAATAAAGTTAACACAAAATTTGTATTTGGTTCACCTGTTTTCAAAATATAATTCTAAATTATTCAATTTCTTTTAAATCCCTATATTGGTTAATTTAACTATACAACCCCAAAAAAAATTTAAAAATTGACAAAAACACCCCAACAACCCAAATTTACCAGATTCCTCTTACCACCGCCAAGTAGCTAGAATGTGTAATGGCACTCACTACGGCCTGAGTGCACCGATCTAGCCTTTTCTGACCAGATCCACCGTGGATCTGGCCGTAGACAGTCGTCAACGACGGCCAAGATATGGTCATCATTGACCATCAACGAGCGCATATCTTTGGTCATTATTGACGACCAAATGCAGCTAGATCGGACCGTCAATAGCCAGATCTAGCTCTAGATCTAGCCTTTTCTGGCCAGATCCACTGTGGATCTTGCTGGAAAAGGCCATATCGACACATAACCGAGTAAGATCCGGTGCCTAAGCCTCATGTTCAGATATGGATGACTGGCCACTCTCCTCAACGGTCCGGCCAGGTCCACCTGTCCATTTGGGAATGAGTGGGTTGGGAGAGTTTTTGTTAACTTTGAATATTTTATTATAGGGGTGTTTAGTAAATCAATAAACATAGGGGGTATTTTTGTTAGTTTTTTAAATTCTGCATCGTAATACCCACCCAATTTAACTTTTTTCAAAATATTTTTTTTAAAAACTATCCAATAATAAACCAAACGGAGCCCTAATATTTAAGAACTAATTCCTAGCAAAAAATCCCAAGGAATAACAGTTATTATTCTTCATCTAAATTCCTTTAAAAATTAATAATTTATTATTCAATAACAAATAAAAAAGAAAGACAGAAATAGGAAACTAAATCATAATTGTTGGGTATAAATTATTAAGGTTGGACAATTTTAGAGAGAAATTGAACTAACAAAGAATATTGAAAAAATTTGATAGATTCCCAACCCATATTGGAATCCTTACTAAGATTTGGTTACTGTTGTACGGTAATAAAAATTTGGCTCGAGCTCGAGGAAGCATAGCAATCCTAGCTCAAATGCCGTGCCAAAAAAATCAAACAAAACACCCATCCAAAGCAAGTGCCAGCTCACCGTCAAGCGTCTTTGTGCATATGTGTCAATCTATGTTAACTTTTATTCAAGTTTAATTGATTCATTTTTATAGACAATTACTTTGTATCAAAATTTTCTTATGGGTGCGCTTGATTGGGGGGCATTTTACGGTACTTCAATAATGTCATCTTCATTACCATGTTTGGTTGTCAAGTAATATAAGATTTCGGTAATCCTCCAAAATCAGTAGTAATTACTGTTGGTTATATAGGTGGTAATCTAAATGCCACAATTTTCTTAGGTATTCTAAGATTACTTGGTAATCTTAATTTTTTTACAATTTTACCCCTAACTATTAAATTTTTTTTGACAATAGTGCCCTTATTTGAAAACAATTTACAAGAATATTCATTGACTATTTTGTTCTTATACACAATATTTTTAGGAAATTATAACTTTTGTACTTCCATCGAATTACCCAAGAAAAATGGCTAGATTTGGCCACCGCCGTCGGATGTTGCGGTCATGGCCAGAATGGCGCACGGTTGGCCATATCTAGCACTGAACACAACCGGCAGTAGCTCATTGGCCTGGGTGGGTGGGGGTGATTTTTTTTAAATTTAAACTTTTATTATAGTTGTGGTGTTTTAGCAAAATCTCTAATCTAGGGGGTTAAAAGAAATAGCTCGAATAATAATAATAATATTTTGTTATTATTATAAAAGAAGCTCAATTAAGTAATCTATATAACATGTCCACCAATTTATTCCAATCTAACAAACACATTTAATATAATATTCACAATAATCTTCAAGGAAATCTATCTTTACATTAATATAACATTCCTAGTAATACAATATTTCTTAAACGAAATGCATTCTAAAACTAATGTGAAATGAACACAATTTCCAAGTCATTGTACTTACTTTTTTTGTATCAACAACCATTGATTTTGACTTTTGACTTGGAAAAATGAACTGTTAATTTCAATCGACATCCACCTTGACTTGGAAAATACTATTGACTTTTGTGTTTGCAACAGTATTGCTGAACCATGGCTTGTCTTTTCTTTAAAATGTAAAATTTGGAAAATTAATAAGGAATTATTCATTTATTCAAACATAACACTCTAATAAACATTTATTAGTAGCAAATCGATTAAAATAAACTGAAAACAAATCGTATTCATTATGTTTTTCAACTCAATCAACAATATTTTTTGAAATGTTGAGGTAAAGTTACCACTTTCATTAAGAAACTAACATAACATTATAGGTCAAGTTAGAAAAATTGGGATGAAATGAATTTCTTTGCGGAAATTTCTCTAACCTTAGACTCTATTTATTTCAATTGTTTTACTTACCAAAAAAAAAAATGTCGGTGGAATTTTTAGTGGAAAGATATTAGTTTCTTAAGAATATTTCAAAGTTGGAAACTTAAGAATGATTTTGTTAAAATTACTCAATAAAAGGATCAATGTTTATTGTATTGTTTTATCTATCATGATACATCACCAATATTAAGTGAATAGATATATTTATTAAAAATCTGGTATATTTCTTTTCATAACTCATTTGTTATAAAATTGAGCTAATGTATGCCTTTAGATTCTTGATTTAGGTGTGTCGGTGGCTTTATGTCACAAATCTAATGTTTAAGAACTAATTCCTAGCAAAAAATTTCAAGGAATAACAGTTATTATTCTTCATCTAAATTCCTTTAAAAAATTATAACTGATTATTCAATAACAATATAAAAAGAAAGACAGAAATAGGAAACTAAATCATAATTGTTTGGTAGAAATTATTAAAGTCGGACAATTTTAGAGGGAAACTGAACTAACAAAGAATATTGAAAAAATTTGATAGATTCCCAAGCCATATTGGAATCCTTACTAAGATTTGGTTATTGTTGTACGGTAATAAAAATCCGGCTCAAGCCCGGGGAAACATAGCAATCCCAGCTCGGATGCCACGCCAAAAAAATCAAACAAAACGCCCATCCAAGGTAAGTGCCAGCTCGCAGCCAGGTGTCTTTGTGCATATTTGTCAATCTATGTTAACTTTTATTCAAGTTTAATTGATTCATTGTTATGGACAATTACTATTTTAACAGAGAAGTAAATTAACACAGAAGCTAGAGCCTAGAAACATGCTATTTCAACAACACATTGTTACCTCTCCTTTGTTATCTCTCTAATTGAACTCATAAATGTTTCCACTTACTGTCATATTGAGATTCAAAGTTAAAAGTTATCACAGCATAACCAACATAATAATCAAAATTAAAAGCAAACTCTATAAACTTAAATTATTGCAAGCAAAAACAATATTTTCCTTCAATTAGATAATTCCAATTGATGAGTAGCATACCACAGACCTCTTTTCAAGAGACATCTCCATGCTTACGCTCGAAATCAAATAGAAAAAACTTAACGTAAAACTTTAGATTCCAAGTTAAGTGCATCATCTCCCACCACTGTACTCAATGGTATAGAGAGAACAAACCCCAACCAGATCCAATTCCCTGTCATGAGAAGTTAATGGGAAAACTTGTATTTAATTAAAGTTCTCAACAGATCCCCAAATTCAGTTATCTAAGCATTCTGATTGCTAATAATGTTAAAACAGGAAATGAAAAGGAAAGAAACACAATTGGAATGCATAAAATAATAGGAATGGCCATTAATATCACTGGCTTGAAAGACCAAGACAGATCACTGACCATTTAAATCAACTTCTCCCAACTATATATGGCCACTGATAGAAAGTCCTTGCTTCTTCCATAAAAACCACCCTGAATACATTTTAAGGTGGTCAGGATTCTATATTTCAAAAAAAAAAAGACCAGTATAAATAGATTAGCGCATCTCTCAAGAGCTCTAACCATAAAGTATTTTTACATTGATATAAATTCTCTGAGATACTTTATTATATACTGAGTTTAAAATAGAAATCAAAATATAAAACAATAAAGCAATTGATAAAATGAACTTAAAATAGTGATATATATGATTGTATGGGCTAAAAATCGTGTTGGATCTTATCAGACCCAAGCATGAAACATCTACTATGTGGCCCAAGCCATGACCCAATTCCGGGTGAATCTACGTCAAGTTTTATGTCACAGGTCAGACCCATTACACCAACCTAGCCTCTCCCGATTCGATCATCCAGATTGGGCCTCATCATTAGCCCACCTAGGGTTAGGTCCATTAGTCCACGATATACTCTAAGGGTCCATAATCCCACTAAAACCCTAATGCATCTACTTCCTATTTGATATTTATCCTAATTCACTCAAGATCCTATATCTTATGAGAATTAGGGCTCTTAATCTTACAAAGGCAAGTAAATCAGGTTATTTCCTATCTATTAGAAATAAACTATTAGGGACTCAAAGTCCTACTAAGATTTGAAGATCCTACATCTATTATATAAGCAAAGGCCTTGCCTCTCATTAGGGATCCATTATTCAATACTACCTACTAGCTCCTAAGTTCTTGCTCCTGAGAATTATACACCTATCTAGTCTTCGATTAAACTTCTGGTAACTCTTTATTCCCTTAACCCTCATTAAATAGCTTTTTTCAGCCTTGCTGACTTGAGCGTTGGAGTGTCTACGGAAAACACCATACCAGTGTTTAACATAAGTTTCACGCTTGTTTTCTTTGTGTATAGGTTCAGTGGATTGTCAATTACCTCAATCTCATAGAATCAATCCGTTTCGTAACAGTAGATTTTTACCGTTTACAATGATCAATTAGTAATTTGGTTTCTCATATTAAAATATGACAAACCAATAATTGAACTAATTAAAAAGCATATAAACAAAATTTAATTTGTAATTAAATATTATAATGTTTTACTCTCAAGCTTGGGACGACAGAAAAGGAAGATTTCAGTTTTTGTTTGTCGGATCCACTTATCAAGCCTCCATTCTGAGGATATAATCATATTGATCCAATTTTCAAAAACAAAATCTGGATTTGAATTCACGACTTTTTAGAAAATTCTAAAAAAAAAATTAAAAATTAAAAAGAATTAAAAGAATTTAACTGATTGAAACCTAATTTAATTGATATAATTCCTATGTGACGGCAACATTTGCAGACAAAAATGATTTAAATCTGTATTTCAATTTAAGGATAATGTTTTCATTTTTTTACTATTTGTAACTGCATTTTTATGCTGTTACCATAAGCTACCACAAATACCGTTGTTTTTTTGTACTGAGTTGCCGGAGCAAACAGTTAGAAGAAAGGCTGGCATTGCGTTGAAATGTGATTGGCTTTGGAGATGGACTCGGTTTCGTAGTGCCCGTCACAAAGTTATAGCATTTCTTCCTTATCAATGTTGAAACTTTCATTGGATTCTCCATTAATTTCAGTTCCTTTTTCATATCAAAGTTAAAACTTCCTCTCAAGTTCTTATAAATTAAATATTAATTCTCCAAATTTATATTTGATAAAAGCACCGACAATTGATATAATGGAATAAAACCATTACACGAATAACAGAAGCATATAAGATGTTTATTTATTAACTTCAAGAGAAATTATTGGAATTTACACAATAATTGTTGGTTTCATTTTTATTTTTTTTTTAACATTTTTAGGGGCCTTTTTGTCATTTATTTTTTCAGTCAAATAATATTTAACTAATGGCGTATTAAGTCAAAGGATCCAAATGATATTATTTGAAATAACAGTTCTTAGTTTTGAAGATCAAAATCAAAGGGAAAAAAATAATGCTTTCCCACCAAATTGAATTATTGTTAAAAAAATGTTGAACTTGCACGCAAACTTCTTGTTTTGTAGCGTCACAAAATACTCCCAAGTCTTCAACAAGCATATCTTGCTTTTATGTGCTTTATCAAAATTGATTATTAATTAAACATATCGACATATAAAGTATCATAGTTTTCAAATTAAATATGTATTTCATCATTTATTAATGATTTTTTTTTTTTTTTTTTTTTTTACAAACAATGAGTCATAATGTTATCTATAACAGCCAGAATGTATCATAGATGACCTTTTGCAAGGAATAGAACTTAAATTTTTTTGTGTTAGTTTTCTAAACAAATGACACTTCAGTGATAATACCTCTTATTTCATCAATAAGATCAAATATAATAGAGAAGTTATAATACTATTCAACCTAAATTTACAGTTTTTGCGATAAATTTTATAAATATGATATTCTGTATCTTTTATGGATGATTATTACTTAACGAATGAAAACATGATTCAATATTTTTAAATATTACATTGATGATTAAATATAAATAATAATATAATCCTTAAAAGATTAGTAGAGAGTCATTATTTTAGGTGATTGGATCTTTTGAAATTATAAAAGATGCAAAATATCAAATTATGTGACCAACAACCTTTTGGTGTGTGAGTTATATATCCAATAAATTTAACATTGATATGCTACCTAGGGAGACCCTTACATGCAGAGTTCATTGGGTTTTGGACAAAGGAAGACAAGCGAGGCACTGTTGGATTATTCTGATCCCTTCTTCGGATCAAGGCTTTAGCTTTAGAAAGGTGAGTAGAATAGTAACTTGCACTAAATTCATGTTGGATTTGAATTGGTTAGTTATGTATTACGCATGTATGCTTATATTGGTTATATGTTGCCTTTTATATATATATATCACACACACACACATATATATGTGTATATGTGTTTTTGTGTGTGTGTGTGTGTGTGTGTAAAGTGTTTGATATTGCATGATTATGGGTTATGGATCATGTATCGGAAGAGAATTTTTGGCATGCTTGTGTGTTTGTGTGAAATTGCACAATTTGGATGATTAGAAATTCAATTGTGAGAAATTGGTTGTGGAATTGGTAGTTGAATCGGAAAATCCAGCCAAATTTTGGGGAGGACTGGTTTGTTTATTCTTGAATGGAGGATGAGGAAATTGAAGGACAAGTTTTGTGGAAATAAGAGTTATTGTAGGGATGAAATGAAATTCTTGGTTTGGGTTGAGTTGGAGAAGTGGATATAGCTTGGTGGATATGGGCTGTTGTTAAATTGAATAAAATCTTGGCAGTTTGTTTGTTAAACTCTGGACAAATTGAATTATGGATGACCTTATAAAAAGAGATGGGCTCGGCCCACATTTAAGAAGTTGTGAGTGATGGGTATTTTGGGTTGGTTTTATAAGAGTAATGCTATGTGTACTAACCAAATTATACTAATCCAAGTACTAACAATTGAAATTTTGAATTTTTTTTTTTTTTTTTTTTTAGGTTTTGGGGGAAACTAACGTGGCAATAAGAGAGGTTTGCCATGTCAGTTAGTACTTAGGTTAGTATGGTTTTGGTTAGTGCACATAATATTATTTGGTTTTATAATTGTGAAAGGATATATTAAATTAGTCTTGAGTTTGTATATTTGGTGGGCTGGCATGTTAATAATGATGAGGCCCAGTTACTATGTTTAGGGTATTGAGTTTGATTGTAATCGGTGGAAAGAATAATAGGAGAAAGCATAATTCGTAGGGGGCAGATTGTCATTTCTACAAACGTTCAAGCACAGATAGGGGATTAATTGAAAGGTTTGAAACCTTTGGGACTAACTTGAATTAATGGTTAAATACAAAGTGTAGATTAATATTTTAAAAGTTGTTTACTTTGGAATGTTACATTCGTTTTTACATGCTAGCGTTATTAAGAATTATATGGAACCCAAATTCGAATACTTGCATGAAGGCATGTAATATGATTAAAGGTTTGAAAGTTCGGAAGTGTGATTGTGGAAGTTTTATTTGGAGCGTAACCACCTTTCTAGTACCTGTTTCCCCTTCCAGACATCAGCTAGTATCTATATTTGACCTCATGCGCATGATGAGATGATTTGTCCTACCAAACAATGACATGACATTCCATCCTAATAGGACAAGAAGGACACCTGACAAGCCCCGGGTCAGATATTATAGGATACCATATCATGACTCCCTAAGGGTAGATTATGGGTTGAATATAGTTATCCAGTGATGAGTATAACATTCTGAGGTAGATTGTGGATGGTACCACCCCAAGGGTAGACTATGGGTGAGGTATTGTTACTTGACGCCCCGAGATTAGACTGTGGGTCAAGTATGGCCATTCTATGATGCTTTGGCCATCTTGAGGGTAGACTTTGGATGGCGCCACCTTGAGGGTAGACTGTGGGTGGCCTAGTTGTTTGTCTATGTTAGGGACTCTATGTACTAGGGTAGTGGTAATCGTGGTTATAGTGGTTGCATTAACTGAATGAGTGGAATTTGTGGATATCCAGTGGGCATGGGCTGGTGATAATCCTAGGATTATACTGCTTTCTCTATGCTTTTTGGTAGGATTTTGGATACTTCTTATTAAGTTTTGTGCCTGAATTGCAACTTAATTTCGAATATTTTACGTTTCATGCCAAACGTGCAGTTGGAGCAAAACCAAGTGAAAATGAGTTTCTGGACCCATAATCAAGTGAAATTCAGGAATTAGAAAATTTCTTATGCGACTTAGAAGCACTATGAAGCTTGTTCCTTTCGGGGATCATGAAGATCGAAGACTCAAGCGAAGAAGCAAGCAAAGGGCAATTTCGTAATTATAGAAAAGTTCAGAAAAGTTCTCCGCGACGAAAATAATCCTTTGCTGCGACCAGCTAGTCTCGAGTCAGATGGTTCAATAAAATTCAACCTGATGCCACGGCGAAGACTGCAAAAATTTCAGTTTATAAAACATTGCGTTTCATTTGTATTGGATTAGCTTTTAGGGTTTTTGGTCGACTATTTAAGAGAGACTTTTTTCATTTTATGGGGGAGTCGACGTTGTTTGGAAAGAAGAAGAGAGAAATTGGAGATTGGAAGCATTTGGGTTCTTCAATTAGGGAAGATTTCGTTATTATCTTATTTTCTAGCATGTTGAACTTTTTATTTACAGTTTATATTACGATTTGCTTTATTTTGATTATGAACTAACTCACTTTTGGGTTAGGGTTTTGATGTAACTTAGGATTATAATGGTTTAATGTATAAATTGATGCTGTTTTTAAGTTCTATTGCTTGGATTGTGTGTTTATTCTTGTTCTTAATGCAATTGAATGTTGAGCATGATGAGACTAAGAAGTGATTCATGTGTTAGCCTCTTAGAGTAAATACCATTGATTGAGTGAACACTAGAGATAGGTTTGGAGATCTATGAAATCACTTTAGGATTTTGCTTAGCTTAATGAACTTGGAACTGTTAATCTTTATTTTGTTGGGTGCGGAAGGTTAATGGGAATAAGCAGGAGAATTAGCCTGAGAAGGTATATTCTGCAGATTAGGGTGTCCGATTTATAATCCTTGCATGTGAACTTAAAAGCAAAGAAATCTTAGATTAAATCAGAGTATCCTAGTGAAGTCAAAACCCTAACCGCTCTGTCTTGAATTGATATTGTCTTAATTAGTTAGATTTTAACTTACGTTGTTGATTTTGTGTTAATTTTTGCTTTAATTGTCCCCCACAAATCCAACCAATTTTCCTTTTTTGCAATTTGACACAAAACTAGGAAAATTTAGTACTTGACACGCAATCCTTATAGGAAGGATACTCTACTTATCACTTTATTACTTTTTGCGACTAGTGCACTTGTTATATTTTCATGTTTGTCAAAAATACGCATCAAGTTTTTGGCGCCGTTGTCAGGGATTGATTTTGTGTTAATATTGAAGTTTTCTAGTTTTCGCTAGATTGGAGTTTAATTTTAGTTTAATTGTTTATATCTTAATTTTGTGTTTCTTTTTTGTTCACTTGTGATCTCACGCTCTTTTTCTGTCCTGTGTAGTTTATGCGAAGAGCAAGACATCATCCAATGGTTCCTATTGATCCAGAGAATGAAAGAACTGCAAGAAGACTTATCAGAGAAAGAAGAGAACGAGAGGCTATAGTCATTGAAATGGCTGAAAACAGAACTTTAAGGGAATACTCAGTGCCCTTTATTGATGATAGTGATCCAAGTATCACTAAAGCGCCGGTGCAAGCCAATAATTTTGAAATAAAGCCGGCAATCATCCAAATTATCCAACAGTTGGTACAATTTGGGGGAGATGCAAAGGAAGATCCAAATTCACATATTGCTAACTTCTTAGAGATATGTGACACATTTAAGGCAAATAGAGTGCTAGATGATGCCATTAGGTTAAGATTATTTCCATTCTCATTAAGAGATAAAGCAAAGGGACGGTTAATGGCACCACCAACAAGAACAATCACCACTTGGAATGAATAAGCATAAAGGTTTGTAACTAAATATTTCCCACCAGCGAAATCAACGAGGATGAGGAATGATATCACGTCATTTCTGTAGGAAGAGAACAAGTTACTTTATGAAGCATGGGAAATATATAAGGAACTACTAAGAAAGTGTCCACACCATGGTTTGCCTGTTTGGATGCAAGTACAAACCTTATATAATGGGTTGCTGACAAATGTGCAAACAATGGTGGACGCAACATCTGGAGGAGCATTGCAAAACAAGACATCTGAAGAAGCTTATGAGTTACTTGAGGTTCTGACAAGTAACAACTATCAGAGACCCAATGAGAGAATGCATCTGAAGAAGTCTATGGGTAACCATGCGAGCATTGAATGCTAAGTGGGGAACACCTTTGCTTCAACTTCCTGATCATCAGAACAAGTCAACTATTTGGCTGGGAATCAGAGACAACAAAACAATCCTTTCTCCAACATGTACAATCCTGGTTGGAGAAATCATCCAAACTTTTCCTAGAGCAACCAAAATAATCAATGGAATCAAAGAATAGTGCCAAACAATCAAATAGGGGTGAACCATCAACCATGGGATCAAAGAGTATCGAAATTGGAGGATATGTTTGGGAAGTTCATGCAAGAGACCACAAGTTTTATGAGTGAAACGAGAGCAAATTTCATAAATCAAGGGGCGTCAATTTGAAACTTGGAGGTACAAATGGGTTACATAGCCGAAAAGTTGAATGAGCGACCTCAAGGCTCCCTACCAAGTAACACAATTACAAATCCACATGAACAAGTAAATGCAATAACTTTAAGAAGTGGAACAATCTTGGAAGAAGTTGAACAAAAAGGGAAGGATTTGAACCCACCAATCTGATGAAGAAATCGAGGAAGAAATTATTGTTGAGAAGAAGCCAACGAGTCCTAGAAAAGAACCAAAGAGGGAAGAGATATCAAAGCAAAAGAAGGAAAAATTGCCATTTCTTAAGATACCGCAGGAGTTGGCACATCATACCCCTCATGTTCCTTTTCCTCAGAGGCTTAGAAAGAAAAATCAGGATAAGCAATTCATGAAATTCCTTGATGTATTTAAAAAACTACACATTAGCATTCCTTTTGTAGATGCCTTGCAACAGATGTTGAGCTACACCAAGTTCCTCAAGGAAATCCTGTCAAACAAAAGAAAGTTGGAAGAGGAGGAAATAGTGATTCTTACAGAGGAATGCAGTGCCATTCTACAGAAGAAGCTACCACCAAAACTCAAAGATCCGGGGAGTTTCACTATCCCTTGTGTTATAGGAGACATCACATTTGATAGAGTTTTATGTGATCTAGGTGCTAGTATTAATCTAATGCCTTTTTCTGTTTTTCAGGAAACTAGGGATCGGTGAAGTGAAGCCTACAACCATATCTTTGCAACTTGCAGACAGATCCATCAAGCATCCAAAGGGCATTGTTGAAGATGTATTGGTTAAGGTGGACAAATTCATATTTCTGCCAGACTCTTTCGTGTTGGATATGGAAGAAGATAAGAAGATACCTCTCATCTTGGGACGACCATTTCTTGCTACCGGAAGAGCCTTAATTGATGTACAAGAAGAGAAGTTGATCATGAGGGCGCAAGATAAAGAAGTGACATTCAATCTCCTTGAGACTCTAAATTTTCCATCGAAGCAAGATTCATGTTTCAAAATTGACTCGGTGGATCAGTCGACAATTAAAACTTCCAAGATTGATGACCTTAAATTGCCATTTAAGGAATGCATGGTCAAGTCAAAGCAATTCAAAGATGAAAATCATAAACCAAAAGTTTGCACAACATACCTAGACAATCCACAAAGAGTAAATGTCTTCACAAGGGACGATGTTGTAAAGATTTAGGTATAAGATCATGCAAGTCGAAAGGGGGTTGAAAAAGAATGCTAACTAGGAGATCACTTCAACACCTTCTCAGTTCAAGAATGTTGATGGAAAGTTAAAATATCAAAAAAGTGTCGATGAGAATGCTCGAATCCTAAAAGGAATGACCAAAGGATGGAAATGGGTGGTTAAGCCCTCAACAAAGACCCTATGTGCCAAAAATCATCAACAATTGAAGCTTCATTCCAAGGAAAATGTTCGAGATGTGATGTATGTGGATGGTTCGGATTGACGAAGGACCCTTGGAGAAAGTCAAGCTTCTGACTATAAACAAGCGCTACTTAGGAGGCAACCCGAGCGTTCTGATTTTGAGTATTTTACCTTTGTTTATTTGTTATTTGACTTAGGAAATAGCTTAATTTCATTTTCATTTTTTGTGTTTCAGGTGAATGATCGAAAGTTGAAGAAGCAAATTTTTCCATATTTCATTGTGGCAAAAGAATATTTTCGCCGTGGCAACGTACATACTACCAAATTCGTGATGTTGAATTTTCCAAATTTTGTTGCTGCAAGGAATGAATTTTGCCACGGAAATAGACTGTCGGTGATCATTGTGAACAATTCAAGAACTTTGCCATGGCAAAGAATGAATTTCGCCGTGGCATTGAACATTCTGTGATTTAAGAGAATTTTTTTTTCTAGATTTCCCCGTGGCAAGAAAAACACTTTGCCGCAGTATCGAGTAGTTCACACTCGAAGAAGAGGAAATTCAAGACCTTCGCCACGATGAAAACCAATTTCTATATAAACTCGTGTCATTTCTCCCATTTTTCAGAAGTATCCAAAAAGCGTCCAAGAACGAAAAACTTCCACTTTCAAATCATGGTCTTCTTTAGTCAATTTCTTCACACTACTCCATTCCATAACTCCCATAAACACCCAATCACCTCATTTTTTCAAGGATTTTGCAGATTATTGAAGAAATTGCGGAAACCCTAGCTTTTCTAAAATTTGGGAATCTTGCAATTTGGGCAGAAATTGACAAAATTTAAGGTGAATCTGTGGTTGGCAAGGTATGAATTAGTATTATCGAGCTTTGACTTCAATCAATTTTGGTTTTTAATTGTGTTAGATTTGAGAATGGATTAAATTGCTTGAGTGTGGAGTTGTTGCAAATTGTGAGGTGGATTTGAGTGGAGAATTGTGGAGTTTGAATTCTTAGTGTTGAGGAAGTTAGGGTGTGCAATTTTGAAGTCGGTTGAGTGCATTTGGAAGATTGGTGATTTTGGGGTTTGGGGTAGATTTCGAAAGTTTAAGAGTGAAGTGAGAAATTGATTTTTAGGTTGTGAGAATTATGCATTAGTGTTGAATTCGGGAGATGAATTGCTGATTTTGGTGGTAGATTGTAGTGATCTATATTGAAAAACAAAATGCCACTCAAAACTGTTCCTAAGGGTAAGGGCAAGCAGGTTGATAATAGGTTTGTTAACGACAAGGCTAAGCAATGATATGAAGTAGCCATTTTGAGAAAGGACAAGGGTTTTATTATCGAGAGAGGGCTGACCAGTGCTTTTGCAGATGATTGGATCAAAGGAAGAGATTGGATACCCTTTCTATGTGAACCTAAACATCTAGCTGTAGAGCCCATTGTAAGAGAGTTCTAAGCCAACTTCCCTGAGTGTGATCCCGAGCACGTGTATTAAGGGGTATCAAGGTGCCATTTAGTGCAAAGATCATCAATCAATTCTATGAGATGAATCCAATTGAACGTGATGAGTACATAGAATTCAAGGCTAAGCAGATTGACTATGATAAGATAATTAAGGTTATTGCAAAGTCAAGTACCTCTTAAGAGATCTCGAAAAAGGAAAGAGAAGCTTAAAAGGGACTAATTTGATGGTCATGGCTAGAATTTGGCAATACTTTATCTTTGTGAGGTTGATTCCATAAACGCACTACAATTCAGTGGATATGGAAAGAGCAGTCTTACTTTATGCCATTGCAACTGGAAAGAAGATGGATGTGGATGAAATCATAATGGAGAATATAAGGCATACAGCCAATCCAGTGAGAGCCAGCTTTGCCTTCCCATATCTCATCACTGAGATTTGTATGAAAGTTGGAGTCAAGAAGGCAGATGATGAACCACTTCATCATCCTGCTTCAATCCTCAATCAAGCCTATTTTCAATGGCTCCAAGGTTGACCTACCATTGGAGGAGCCAGTTCAAGCTCGAAAAGACCAAGAACCACAACCACTGCCACAACACCTACTCCATCATCCACAAAAAATTAGTTGTTACAACAAATCCTGAAAAGATAGACAGAAATGGAAAGATGTCAAGATTAGATGTAGATTAGACCTGAATGATGTATGAGATGCAATACAAGTGTTGCACCAATCTGGGCATTGATTTATCCAATTTCCAATGGTAAGACTGGCAAGACGAAGGGGAAGATGAAAGTTATGATGATGTCATGGAAGAAGATGATGACGTCGACGAGGGAGAGGAAGATGACAAGTGAAGCCTGAAGCACTTTTATTTTTAGTTTCTGTTTTCATTTCTTTTTGTTTTGTAAATTGGAATTGATGTTGATTTCCTGGGTTTTTAGCTCTTTAATTGTTTTTGTTTAGATTTTAGGTTTAGCTTGATAAGGTTGAGATAAGGATGTAATTCTTTCATATTAATCAGTGAAGATATCTAACACATTTGAGACCATAGATTTTCGTTTGTTTGACAGATGATGAGGAGGAGGAAGAGGAAGCCAAGGAATGGATGTTAGGATGTTGCACAGAAATCAGCCTTTACAAATTAATTAGGGGAGTATCTTTTAACCCCTACTTTAGTTTTTCTACTCCTTGGATGTGCATGATGTGACATCAGGGACAATGTCATTTTAAGTTTGGGGGTAGGAAAATTTTAAGCTCGAAATTGTGTTTCTTTTTTTTTAAGGTTCTTTGATTGTTTTTTTTGTTTAGTATATTTTTTGTTGTGTTGCCTAAGATGAATTGCATAAGTCTATGATGAGAATATGATTGTTGGGATATTATTTATGGAAAATGCTAAGCATTGCTTCAAGTTTAGGTTGGGTGATTAAATTTTCTTTTCTAGAGGTTTGTTGAGTGGTTCAACCACCAATTTCATTCTTTCGGCATACTTAGATTCATTTTATGTGGTCAAGTGAAGTCTTGATAATGTTGGTGGATTCAAGAACCTAGTTGAGAAGTGCTTGAGCCGAAATTCTGGGAATAGACATTATTGAGGAAATGATTTACGCAAAATTTCTTTTTTGGAACGTTTGAGCCTTTCTAGCCAACCCATGAATGAATTGTCCCTAGTTACCTGTTTGAGCCTATTGATTTAGCCTTATTCTTCTTGTGCAACCAAAAATGCCCAAACCTTTCTTCCTAAACACGTTTTCATATCCTTTAGGAGAATTTCAGACCTCGTGTGTAACATAAAAGAGTTGAGAGGCGTGTGAAGAAGTGTGGATTAAAAAGTTCAAAGTTTGGGGGTTGTAAGAAAAGGAAATGAAAAGGGGCGCAAGCAACCCCAATTGTTTTAATTTGAAAAAAAAAAAAAAAAAAAAACTCTGTATATAGTTGTCATTAAAATTTCTGATTTCCTTATGCATTTCTAGCACAAAAATAAGAAATGCATAAGTTTGGGGGTTGTGAAAAAGATTGTTGAAGTTGGTTGGAAAATGAAAAAAAAAAGAATGTGTTGTGGATTTTGCTCTTTGTGGTTAGATGAGAAAACTGAGTTTTCTTACTTTGTTTTTCCTATCCTTTCTTTTGAGCCACTCACCAAAGCCTAAAGTTACAAGCCAACAAAGACTTTTTGATCATTGGTGATGTCTAGTCCTCATTAGTGGAGAGTAGTTCGATACTTAGGCTTATGAAGTCCACCACCGTTTGATAAACTTCACATTTCTACATAAAATAATCTGGGAAGTCGGAAAGTGGATTGAAGTAGGGATTACCTACTTAGGGGATCGATAAAGGAAGATAGTCAATCAATTTATAACTTCTTAGAGTGTTAAGCATTTTCTTGTAATAATGTATTAACAATTTTTGAGACTTGCATTTTAAATCAGTTCTAGGCATCTCTTTTGTGTTTGATTTTGATTTTAAAGTTTCCTTTACCTTTCTCAATTTGTTTTCTTTTTTTGTTGTTCTTCTTTAGTCGAATTTTGTGCCTGATGCTCAAGGACAAGCATACCTTAAATTTGGGGGTATTTGATAATCCTAGGATTATACTGTTTTCTCTATGCTTTTTGGTAGGATTTTGGATACTTCTTATTAAGTTTTGTGCCTGAACTGCAACTTAAATTCGTATATTTTATGTTTCAGGCCAAAACATTCAGTTGGAGCAAAACCAAGTGAAAATGAGTTTCTGGACCCATAATCAAGTGAAATTCATGAATTGGGGAAATTCTGATGCGGATTGGAAGCACTATGAAGCTTGTTCCTATCGAGGATCACGAAGATTGAAGACTCAAGCGAAGAAGCAAGCGGAAGGCAGTTTCGTAATTTCAAAAAATTTCACCGCGACAAAACTAATTCTTTGCCACGGCCAGCTAGTCTCGGGTCTGATGGTTCAGTAAAATTCAACTCGATGCTACGGCGAGATTATTCTTCACCGTGGCAAAACCTGCAAAAGTTTTAGTTTGTAAAACATTACGTTTCATTTGTATTGGATTAGCTCTTAGGGTTTTTGGTCAACTATTTAAGAGAGGCTTTTTTCATTTTATGGGGGAGTCGACGTTGTTTGGAAAGAAGAAGAGAGAAATTGGAGATTGGAAGCATTTGGGTTCTTCAATTAGGGAAGATTTCATTCTTATCTTATTTTCTAGCATGTTGAACTTTTTATTTACAGTTTATATTACGATTTGCTTTATTTTGAATATGAACTGACTCACTTTTGGGTTAGGGTTTAGATGTAACTTGGATTATAATGGTTTAATCTATAAATTGATGTTGTTTTTAAGTTTTATTGCTTGGATTATGTGTTTATTCTTGTTCTTAATGCAATTGAATGTTGGGCATGATGAGACTAAGAAGTGATTCATGGGTTAGCCTCTTAGAGTAAATACCATTGATTGAGTGAACGTTAGAGATAAGTTCGAAGATCTATGAAATCACTTTAGGATTCCGCTTAGCTTAATGAACTTGGAACTGTTAATCTTCATTTTGTTGGGTGCGGAAGGTTAATGGGAATAAGCAGGAGAATATAGCCTGAGAAGGTATATTTTACAGATTAGGATGTCTGGTTTATAATCCTTGCATGTGAACTTAAAAGCAACAGAAATGATAGATTAAATCAGAGTATCCCAGTGAAGTGAAAACCCTAACCACTTTGTATTGAATTGATATTGTCTTAATTAGTTAGATTTTAATTTACGTTGTTGATTTTGTGTTAATTTTTGCTTTAATTGTCTCCCACAAATCCAACCAATTTTCGTTTTCTTCAACTTGACACAAAACTAGGAAATTTAGTACTTGACATAAAATCCTCGTGGGAACAATACTCTACTTATCACTTTATATTTGCATGTTTGTCAAAAATATCATTAGCTGGGGCGGAAATTGTGGATACCAAGCCGATGTAGGCTTGGGTAAAAGATGGATTCATGTTGGGAGAGGTACTATATATATACTCAATTTGGTGATGGGTGTATCAATTCAGGTGAATTTGATATGATGACTTATGGCATTTAGAAATTTGGTACGAGGGTGTGGGTTACTTTGTCTGGCATGAGTAGTACGAATTAAGGTTCTACGGTTTTCCTTATGCATGTTTTTAAGACTAAAAGCTATTCTTTTTATAAATTGTACTATCCACTCACTAGGCTTCCCAACTCATGGTTTTATATTTTTGTCCCTAGGATTTTATACAGGTTACATGAGGTGCTATATGCTTTCAGTTGGCTATAGAAGCATATTCATCAACATGATGCTTGTACATGTTAGAGCACTCGGATACAGTTATTTTATGTAAAACTGTTTTCTAAGATTTATATTTTTAAAACTCTTTATTTTGTTATACCAATGTCATCGAAGTTTATATGAATGGAGTTTTATAAAAGGTTTTTGAAAAAAATTCACCCTCCTTGCGAGATCCTGAGTCTCTCGGAGCGCCTAGATCCGATGGGATAAGGACCACCCGGGAGGGGGCATGACATCCATTGACCATTTGACCTTGACCTAGAAAATACAATTGACTTTTGTGTTTGTAACAGTATTCTGAAACCATGGCTTTTCTTTTCTTTAAAACAAGAGAAACCATGACCTTTAAAAAAATGTAAAATTTGGAAAATTAGTAAGGAATTATTCATTTATTCAAACAGAAGACTCTAGCAAACGTTTATTAGTAGAAAATCGATTAAAATAAACCCAAAACATATCTTTTTCAACTCAATCAACAATATATTTTGAAATGTTGAGGTGAAGTTACTACTTTCATTAACAAATTAACATAACGTCATAGTTCAAGTAGAAACATTTGGGATGAGATAACTTTTTTTGTAGAAATTTCTCTAACCTTATCTGCAAATGAGCTAGTTGATTGAAAAGTCAAGTATTTAGATTTGACTGTCAGTGGAAATTTAATTTGTTGGAAAGATATTAGTTTCAAGTATTAAAAATCTGGTATATTTCTTTTCATAACTCATTTGTTATAAAATTGATCTAATGTATGTATTTAGACTCTTGATTTAGGTGTGTCGGTGGCTTTATGTCACAAATCTATTGTTTAAGAACTAATTAAGTAATTCCTAGCAAAATATTTATAGGAATAATAGTTATTATTCTTCATCTAGATTCCTTAAAAAAAAAAATTGATTAATCAATAACAATAAAAAAATAAAGAAAGACAGCAATAGGAAACTAAATCATGATTGTTGGGTACAAATTATAAAGGCTTGACAATTTTAGAGAGAAACTGAACTAACAAAGAATATTAGAATCCTTACTAAGATTTGGTTATCACTGTATTTCAATCCTCTTAAAAATCAAAGATCAATTTATTGCAGTAAGTGATTAGTTATAAATAAATGGTATTGATTGATTCAAATAATTAGGTATGAAAAAACAAGGGACAAGGATCCCCTTTTTGTTTTTTCCATCCTATTTTTTTTATTGATTTTCAAGGATTTTACATCATGTGTCAAATAGAAAACTCAATGATTGATGTTTTATTTTAACAAATTGTAACTTATACATATCGTATTATTTACTCCTAGAATCACTTCTACTTAAGTCTCTTTCGATCTAAATAACTTGCTTAAGAAAATAGTTCCCAAATTTTAAAAACCCTATGCTTCCTTTCATCTATTTCATGGAAATTAAAACATAGATAATAAAGTCCATTCAAAAATCTTTAATTGAAAATCCAGACAATTTGAAGGTATACGTTTGTTATTCTTCTTCTTCTTAATTCATTTCCAATAATTTTTGAATTCATTTTCTCCATTTTGATATGAAAATTTTCACTATTTTTTTTGTACGAATTGCAGAGAATTGTTATAAAGATAAAAGTATTTTTTTTTTTTTTAATTCGATTTGAGTTGAAGTAAGGATTTGAGAGAGATAAAGAAATAAGAAAAAGAGAAGAACACTAAGTTTATAACTGTATTGATTAATTGATTCATAAATTAGTTACAAGCTCTATTATATAGCAGGAGCACAATACACGTGAGTCAAGTTGCTCATTAGCAAGGCTAGGCTAAAGTCACTTGCTAGTTACTAAAATCATGGTAGACAATTTGGGAAACCAATCCTAACATCCTCCCTTAAACCAAACTTCCATAAACTTGTTGATTTAACAACTGATTCTAACATCTTTCCGCAAATGAAGCTTCACCATGCAACAGCATTCAGAGAGCATATACAAGAGCACCATACAAGAGCATTCAGAGAGCAGATACAAGAGCATATACAAGAGCATTCAGATAACAGATTCATCAATGGAGAGGCATTTGGAGATCAATTCCATCAGAGGAGAGAACAATCCAGTTCAAAGGAACGGATACTTGGTGAACCATACAACAACATTCAGAGAGCAGATTTATCAGTGGAGAGGCATTCAGAGAGCAGTTCCATCAGTAAATCTTGAACAATAAATAAGAAATCTGAAACAACTTCAACACCTTAAAAGAAATAGAAACTCTGTAGCTTGTTACATTGATGGAGGAGCTCTTATATTGAGCTTATCTCGCAATGTTGCAAACTTAGAAGTTGGCAATGGTTTAGCAAGAACATCTACTTTTTGAAATTTAGTAGGAACATACTGAACTTTTAGTTTGTTTTCAGTCACCTGGTTTCTCACATAATGAGCATCAAGCTCAATGTGTTTTGTCCTGCCATGAAAGACAAGATTAGAGGCCAAAGATTCAGCACTTTGGTTGTCACACTAAATGACAGGAATATCAGTAAGCTGTAATCCTATTTCAGAGAACAGCCTGCAAAACCAGGCTAGCTCAGTTAAACCTTGTGCAAGGGCTCTATACTCCGCTTCAGTAGATGATAGAGCAACAACTTTCTATTTTCTAGAGTGCCACTGAATTAAGTTGGAGCCAAGGAACACACAACATCCATTTGTTGATCTTCTGCATGTAGGCTACTGGCCCAGTCTGCATCAGTGAAACACTCCAGATGAAACCGATGACCTTTAGTGAAATGAACTCCATAATCAGAAGTCCTTTTAATATATTTGAGAAGCCTCTTACAAGCCTGCCAGTGTAGTTGTGTTGGAGCCTTTAAAAACTGACTCAGTTTATTAACAGATAGGCAATGTCTGGTCTGGACAGTACAAGGTATTGTAATGCTCCAATAGTACTCCTGTAAAGTGCAGGATTATCAAATAATTCACTATCATCTGGTGTTAGTTTAGTGCCTACTGCCATCAGTGTAGAACATGGTTTGCAATCAACCATTTTGGTTTTGATTAGAATGTCCTTTGCATACTTTTCTTGATTCATGTATAGGCCAGATGCATTTCATGTGACTTCAAAGCCTAGAAAATACTTCAAAGATCCAAGAATCTTCAAGGCAAATTGAGTGTTGAGCTTCTATACAGTTTCTTGAATCAACTGAGGAGTATTCCCTATCAAGAGTATATCATATACATAGACTAAAACATACATGATTTGCTCTTGATGCTGATAAATAAACAAACTTGGATCAGCCACTAAATGTTCAAAGCCCCACTCCAGAAATGTTGTTTTAAGCTTGTCAAACCAAGCTCTTGGGATCTGCTTTAGCCCATAGATTGCCTTTTTTAATCTGCATACATGATGAGGACTAGCAGAATCCACAAATCCTTCTGGTTGTACCATATACACATTTTTAGCTAATTCACCATTTAAAAATGCGTTGTTAATATCAACCTACTGTATGTCCCATTCATGGCTCACGGCTAGACTAAGAATAACTCTAATAGTTGGTGATTTCACAACTGGACTAAAAGCTTCCAAGTAGTCAATTCTAGGGGTTTGCTAAAACCCTTTTGCAACTAATTTGGACCTTTGGATAGAACCATTAGCATTATGTTTAACTTTAAACACCCCTTTACAACCAACTGAATGCATGTCTAGAGTAAGTGGAACTAGTTCCCAAGTGTGATTAGCTAAAAGTGCATTAAACTCTGATTGATAGCAGTTGTACAAAAGGGGTGAAAAAAGGGTGAGAAAAGCTTTTGAAATAGTGTTTGGTTCTTTGGTATGAAGGTGAGATGAGAAAGGAAGGCAGTATTGTGAGCTTAGGCTTTGGACCTAGTTATCATATGATGAGTGTTTTGGATAAAAGTGTTAGATTTAGGAAAAGATAAATCAACAATCAATGGTATAATGTCAAAAGATGCATCAGAAGCAATGGTTATAGGAGAAGTAATAAACATAGGAGTGTCATGTACTAGAGTTAAATCATGCTTGTTGAATACTTGATTAGGCGTAGTAGGACAAGTAGAAGAGGATGTTGACTTTTTGGCCAGTGGAGTGTAGACAGGTTGTCAGACACTGGTTCTGAAGTATGAGTTAGCTGAGAATGACTCATGGTGTTATCAGAAGATGTAGAGATACTGAAGAGGATAGGTTATGTGAGGAATAAGTTGGCATAGAATTAGGAACATGCCAGGTTGAATGAGAAACAGGAATAGATGGAGGCTCTATAGAAATAAAGGTAGTAGGTTCTATAACAAAGGTTCAAGAACTGGAAACTTTGTGAGATTAGAAAGGAAATCCATCTTATCAAATTTGACACTTTGACAGATATAAATTCGACCATTAGGTGCAAGACATTTTTATCCTTTGTGTTGCAAACTGTAACCAATAAAAGTGTATTTAGTGGTATGAAAATCAAATTTATGAGGGTTATAAGGTCTAAGAAATGGGTAAATGGCATAACCAAAGACCTTTATGATAGAGTAGTTTGGTGGATAGTGAAATAATTTTTGAATGGGAGAGAGATTGGAGAGCACAGAAGAAGGAAGTTTGTTTGTTAAATACACTGCAGTTTGAAAGGCATGCCACCATAATTTAAAAGGCATGTGAGCTTGAGCTAACAAGGTTAGACCTTACTCAACAATTTGTCTACGTTTCCTCTCCACTCTACCATTTTGTTAGTGATTGTGTGGACATAAATGCCTAAAGGAAATTCCATGTTGACCAAAGTAGGGAACAAGGCTTCTAAATTCTCCTCCCTAATCGGTTTGAACACATTTCAAGGTTGAACTAAATTGTCTTTCTACTAGCTTGTGAAACTAAATGAAAATAGAGTAAGTTTCAGACTTATTTTTCAAGGGAAAGATCCAGGTAAATCGACTATGATCATCCAAGAACTGGATGTAATATCTAAAGCCCTCAGATGAAGAGACAGGTGATGGTCCTTAGAGATCAGAGTAAATCAGATCAAGAGGTTTAGTTGACTGAGAAAAGGACCTAGGATATATTGATTGGTGTAATTACCAAACTAACATGCTTGACAGAAGGCGTAATCAGCTTTGGATAAGTGAGGTATTTTGAGTTCAGTTAGGATCTTGGTTAAAATAAAACTATTTAGATGTCCTAATCTTTTATGCTACAGCATAACATCAGTTCTTTGAGAAGGAAATGATTGAATACCATGCATTTTATTTATATCAGATGCAACACAAAAGGAAGATACATTTTCAGAGTTATAGTTTGTAACAAAAATTACAGAATTATTACAATTCAAACATGGTTAGCTAGTAGACAAGGCACAACCTAATAGACAATTAGAGACACTAATAGACGATAAAGGCAAACTACAAGTGCTGAAAGATGAGGCTGGATTATTGTCATACGGTTGAAGATTAGCTAAAGTTGCCAAGGCTCCAGTAGGAAGAAAAGAAGCAGAGATTGGAATCTGAAGTCGGTATAGGCCATTCTTAAGCATTCCTTGAAAAATGAGTGCTTGTCCCAAACCACACAATAACCAGGGTAAAATTCAACAAACACTTCTTTATCTCTAGTAAATTTGGATATGCTAAGTAGGTTCTTTGTAATTTTAGGAACATAAAGAACATTCCTAAGATGCAAATTTCTACCAGGACAGGATAACATAGAGGAACCAATATGAGAGATTGAAAGTAACTCACCATTTCCCACTTGGAACTGCTCACTTCCAATATAGCTAGTGCATGCTGTTAATTGTGCAAAATCAGAGGTTACATGTTCTATTGCTCCAGAATCCATGTACCATGTTGCATCCTAAACAATTGAAGGTGTAGCAACATAGTTGATTGTTGTAGGGGTTGGATTTTGATTTTGATTTTTTGATTGAGATTGAGCCATGAATACCTGATTGTGTATATTTGCAAGTGCAGAAGAAGATTGATATCCAAGTTGTACAGTTGGTGATCCAAAGCCAGAAGTAATTAGTGGGGAGAAATCCTTTGATGATTATACTAATGATCCTGAATTCATACCAGCTCTAGAGTAGTGCACAGAGGGCCTGAACTCATACCAGCTCCAGTGTAATGAACAGAAGGTCTAGAGTTAGGACCTTGTCATAGTCCTGAATGTGGATAATAAGATGATCCTCCATAAGTGAAGTTAGAGGGTCTTGTAAGCTCAGGAGGTCTTGCAAAGTTAGGAGCAGAAATATTACTAACATTACTCCTGACCAATGCATTGTTACCAGTAAAATGGACATCAAATCTGTGATAGCAATTCAAAGCTAGGTGTCCTGTCTTCCCACATACTTGGCAAACAAATTTGTTCCTACCACCTACTCTACCTCGGCCTTTTCCTCCAGTAAACCTTCCTAGTTGATAAGGATAAAACTGTTTAGGAGGAGTTAGGTACACAAGGTAATTTTGATTTGCAGTATAGTAGGATGGCACAAGGTTATGAGGCTATTGTAAAGGTGTTAAGGTTGTATGTGATGCAGACTAGGGTACATTAGTAAGAAACGAACCATTTGCATCCAATTGTGACTTATTTCTGTTACTATCTGAAAGATTCAGCATGCATGAAGAGTGTTGGAGATGGAGAATGAAAGCATGAAAGCATGGATTAAAAAAACGGTTTACATGCAAAGCTTGGATATGAGATTATACCTACTCCTTTGCTTTGGATTGATGAAGATTAGCTTCAAAAGGATGAAACCTCCACACTTTAACACCACCTTGAGAGGATTAGAGAGTGGCCTTGGCTAGGGAGAGAGAGCTTTTAGTTTGTGTTTGAGTGAACAAGTGAATAATGAACAAAAATGCAACCTTTTGCACTTATATATACTTGGGCTATTTTGCAATTATTTATTTTTCACTTCCAAGCCCAATAAAATCTTATTTTATAAAGGGACCCCACGAATTTAATATGCTACCCTTTGAATAATCAATATTATTCAAGGGCCCATGTAAACTAAACTAGTTTACATTAACAACCCATAAATTTACCCTTTTTACCCTTTAACTATTAAAAGGTTATTTTTGTTCATCTCATTAATCTTAACACTTTAAGATATAATAATTAAATATAATTAATTATTGCTTGACCATTTTAACCCTTAAAATGTCACAAATTGTTTTCTATGTAACTATTACTATAGAAATCCCGTTATTACCCTCGGAAGGTGCTAGCCCTCTTCGGATAATCATTTCTCTCTCTCATCATTCTCTAACTTCTCAAGGCTATTGGTGTGACCATGTAGGTCCACCGTGGATTAGCCGTGAACCGATTCTGGATGAATCCGGAAACCCGTCCGGAGGCCCAACGACTATGGTAAACATCTAGCAATGTGCCATAGTCCCTAAACCATGATGAAGAAATACTTCATCGAACCCATTTCAGATCATACGTACCATGCAGGTAAAGCCCCTCCATTGAGATATCCTAATCGAGTATGGATTCATGGAACGTCAAAATCCTAAACTCGATCTTCTACCGACTTGTCGATCAATATGTCCGGAACTTGTCATCACAAACTTACTTTTGTATGACTAATAATAGACTCGGCGAGATTCAGTTTTCGACATTTATCGATGTTCGTCTAGGAACTCGAATCCGGATGGAGTCAGCGGTACTCCCGATCCTATATTTCCGAGTCAATGGATCCCCTCTTGACCATCGTTCGTTTCCGCATATGAACAACACATGACCAAATAGGCTTTATTGTACGAAACATGATTTGTCTCGTACTTATACACCGTATGAACCATACGCATCCATATCGGATCCGACTACAATGTCTCAGGTCAAAGGACTACATCGTGCACTGATATAACCAAACGATAAATCATTGACTACATGCTTTTCCAAGTATTTGTCGTTATTCGGTCACGTTCGAAAAACAGTTCACCAACCGTTAATCCATACCAATGCCCTAGTGACATGACTATCATCGTCATCCGTACTTATATCAACTCATGATATCTTTGGAAGCATCCGGTATGCCCTCTTGTACAATATAGTTGCCCAAATTTATATTGCTTCCGTGAGAACCTTTTCGATAATTCATTTACCTATTAAATGAATCATCTGGACAATTCATATACATACTTTATTTTAAATGCATGACTGAATAAAGGAAGCAATTTACATATATGAATTGAAGAACTCTTTCTTCTATTATTTATGATATATATAGATACAAGACAAAATACTCTGAAACCGACAACACTAATGGTTTCTAGGGCATACACTAATGTACACTAACAAACTCCCACTTGCACTAAAGCCATTCGATGTTGTATCTCATACCCATCTTCTCAAGATGATGGTCCAATTGCTTAGTGTCATCGCCTTAGTCGGTGGATCAGCTACATTTTCTGAAGGAGTCTTGAATCAAAATCTCTCCGGCTCAACGAATTCTCTCAAAATGTGATACTTACGCTGAATGTGTTTGGATTTTTGGTGTGCCCTTGGTTCCTTTGCCTGTGCAATAGCTCCAGTATTGTCACAGAACATGCTTATCGGGTAAGCCATGTTCGGAACCACACCAAGTTCAATTACGAACTTTCACATCCAAACAGCCTCTTTCTCTGCTTCCGAAGCAGCAATGTATTCAGTTTCTGTAGTGGAGTCAGTTGTGGTTGTTTGTTTGGAACTTTTCCAACTAACAGCACCTCCATTACATATAAAAATGTACCCCGATGTAGACTTTCTATCATCAATATCTGATTGGAAATCAGAATCTGAGTATCCTTGAATGTTTAACTCGGAACATCCATAACTCAGAACTAGATCCTTAGTTCTTCTCAAGTACTTAAGGATCGATTTTCTGAGACCAATGTTTCTCCCACAGGTTTGGTGATATCTGCTCGTAACACTTACAGCATAAGCTATATCAGGTCTTGTACATAGCATTGCGTACATTAAGCTACCTACGGCAAACGCATAAGGCACATTACGCATCCGCTGTCGCTCTTCATCGGTCTTTGGACCCATCTCCTTAGAAAGATGAAGACCATGAGTGAAGGGCAAAAGACCTCTCTTAGAGTTCTCCATGCTAAATCTTTTTAGCATTTTCTCTATGTACAATTTTTGGGATAATCCAATTACCCTTTTCGTTCTATCTCTATAGACACGAATGCCAAGGACATATGTCGCTTCTCCTAAGTCTTTCATCGAGAAGGTTTTAGACAACCAAACCTTAACCTCTGTCATCATGCCTATATCATTTCCCATCAAAAGTATGTCTACATATAATATGAGAAACGTGATGGCATGATCTTTAACCCATTTGTATACACGGGGCTCATCCAGTTCTTGACAAAACCAAAGCGATTTGATTATGTCGTCCAAATCGAATGTTCCACTTCTTGAAGCTTGCTTCAATCCATAAATGGATCGATGCAATTTGCATACCTTATGTCTTTCAGCAGAGGATACAAAACCTATCGGTTGTTCCATATAGATGTTTTCCTCAATAAACCCATTGAGGAAAGCTGTTTTGACATCCATCTGCCAAATTTCATAATCATGGTATCTTTGCGATGGCTAGCATTATACGGATGGATTTAATCATAGCTACGGGCGAGAAGGTTTCCTCATAATCCAATCCTTGTTTCTGAGTATAACTTTTCGCCACCAGTCGAGCTTTGAAGGTCTCTACCTCCCCATCCTTGCCTAACTTTTCTCTTGTAGACCCATTTACAACCTATAGGAACTATTCCCTCAGGTGGATCCATAAGCGACCATACTTGATTGGCATGCATTGATTCTATCTCAGAATCCATCGCTTCCGCCATTTTCTGAATCTCTATCCGGTATTGCTTCTTCCGTAGCTTCTAGGATCATCACCATGATCATCTACTCCCACTAAGTAAGATTCAAAATCTTGCTCATGTAGGAACCCATATCTCTCTGGAGGTTTCGATATTCTAGAAAACTTTCATCTTTGGAACCATAGTATACGTCTTGAGGTTCGGCAGTGGGCGTTCCATCTTGACAATCTCGGTTCTTGGCTCTTGAACTCTTCCTTGAGTTCAATATTTCTTCAACGCCGCCTTCCTCCAAGAACTCGTTCTCGAGGAAGCGCATTTCTCTTGATCCAAACTCTTTGATCACTTGGGAAGTAAAAGCAATATCCTAAACTATCTTTAGGATATCCAATGAACCGACCCTTCTCGGATTTAACATCCAGCTTATCGATTTAACCAATTTAACATAAGTGGGCAGCCCCAAATCTTCATATAATTCAGACTTGGGCGTTTTCCATACCATATCTCATACGGTGTTTTACGGGACGAGGTTTTAGGACGGGACCCTATTAAGGATGTGCACAGTCTGGAGAGGCGTACCCCCATAGAGACATTGGTAAGTCGTAAAACTCACCATCGATCGTACCATATCCAATAAGGTACGATTTCTCCTTCGACACTCCATTAAGGCAGGGGTGTATAAGGAGGAGTCAATTGTGAGATGATCCCATTTTCTTTTAAGAACTCTTGAAACTCTGTACTCAAGTATTCACCCCCACGATCTGATCGTAGTATTTTAATACTCTTTCCAGTTTGATTTTATACTTCATTCTTGAATTCTCTGAATTTTTCAAAGGATTCAGATTTGCATTTCATTAAATACAAATACCCATATCGTGACATATCATCTGTAAAGGTAATGAAATATTCAAATCCTCCCCTAGCTAAAGTACTAAATGGTCCACACACATCTGTATGTATGAGTTCTAAAAGTTCTTTAGCTCGCTCTCCTTTACTCTTAAAGGGAGACTTGGTCATCTTTCCTTGGAGACATGATTCTCAGGGTTGGATAGGGTTCGAACCCAATGAGTTTAGGATCCCACTTTCTCCAAGTGTATTAATCTTCTCTCTCCTATATGACCCAATCTATGATGCCATAGAATTTTAGGATTTGATTCGGATCGAGTTCTTTTATTAGAAATGGTATTGATTGAAGCATAGTCATTCAATTCTAAGACATACAAACCATTTGTATTCACACTTTACCAACTAAAACATTTCCAAAATGTATTGAACATTCATTTCCATTAAACGATACATAATAACTGCCTTACACAAAGCGAAATAGAAATGATGTTTCTTGTGGCCTTTTCAAAGTACAATACTTTAAACAAATTCAAAACATGTCCTGAAGGTAGTCTTAGTGAGCAAGTCCCCATGGCCTCGGCTGCAACTCGTGCCCCATTTGCCATCCTCAAAATGATCTCGCCCTTTGTCACCTCAGAACTATTCTGAAGTACTGCAAAGACATACAAACATGAGATGTTGCTGCTGAATCTAATATCCAGGAATGACTATCTGAATTAACACTTAATTCATATTCAATCATAAGACATTGGTTCATACCTGCTTTTCCTTTGCCTTTCTTGGATTGAGGTATTGAGGGAATGTTCCTCTTCCAGTGTCCATCTTTTCCACAATGGAAACATTTTCCTTTTGCATCGGCCTTCTCTGCCTTTGCCGCCGGCTTCTTGAAGCTCTTATTCTTGGGTCCAACTTTTGGACCTCTCTTTGGTAGCACTTTGGGCTTTTTATTGGCCCTGCTAGTGGAGGCGGCAAAAACATCCTCATGTCCCTTCCCTTTCACATTACATCTGTGAAATTCTTTAAGCTCATTTAGCGGAGAGAGGTTTCTCTCAATCCTATTGAGATTGTAGTTAGTTATAAACGGTTTATAACTTGGAGGAAGGGATTGTAGAATCAAATTCACTTTGAGGCGGTCTGGTATGACCACCCCATATCCATCCAGTCGATCTAATCCATTGATCATTTTAAGAGTATGATCAGCTGGAGGTTCCCCTTCCCTCAACTTCATGCTAAAGAGGGATGCACACAATTCATACTCAACCACTCTTGGATTTTCGCTATACAACTCTTGTAGAGCTATGAGGATATCATAAGCATTTGAAACCTCTTCATGCTTAGTTTGAAGTTCTCCATTCATGGAGGCTAACATGTAATTTTTAGCCCTCCTACTATCCTCTCTCCACTTTTCAAGAGCATCAAGCTCAGGCTTGTGGAGCATCCGGTCCAATATCAAGTGGAAGAGGTGCTTCTAGGACATAAGCAATTCTTTCAAAATCTAGAACAATTCTAAGATTTCTTAGCCAATCTTTTAGGTTGGGTCCGGTTAACATGTTATTGTCCATTATCCTTAGGAGAACATTGTTGGCCATTTTTCGATTATTTATCACAAAGATGAAAGCGCAAAGAAAAGTAATTTTATTAGTGTCTTGTAATCTTTTAAACCTTTTAATGCATAATCAAATTAGCTCCCACTATTTTATTCGAGTCCTACACTCCCTTAAATAGGATCCGGAAATTTTCGTTGGATTAAATTTCTTAGTGGGGAATCAATTTCTTATCAAATTCAATTAACCTCACATAATAGAATTCTTGGTTAATTAAGTCTAATAAGTAGGAAACTCTTTTCCTTTTATATCACTATATAAGGTTTGATTCATATTCCTTGTCCTAGCGGATACCTCACATAATAGAATTCTTGGTACCCTAGGCTAGTTAAATCCGAACCATTGTGCTTTCTTAGGATGGACATTTTCATCATGTCCTCACATAATAGAATTCTTGGTCAAGGTGAAAATATCCATCCAAGAACAAGATCAACTTAATTCTATGATATAAAGATTGTATCCCTCACATAATAAAAATCTTGGGATATTAAAATTTATATCAAAGAATTTAGTTATCCCACAATGGGAGACTTGGATTTAATAATTTTAAATTGGGGAGATTTAGGTTTAACCTTTAGTTAATTCATTTTAGCATGCCATGTTTAATTAACAATTCATACATATCACATATATGCATAAATTAAAGCATGTGGGTTGACCATGGGGCTTTTCGAAAATACATCCTAAAGGCAAACTATTTACCCTAATACTATATCTTGATTGGATCGTCATCCGGATGCTCTTCGGTTCTCGTCTAGCCGATTCCATTACATATTGGATCTTAGGCACGCAGGCCCGATTAAAATAAATAAATAAAATTTAATTATTACAAGCCATTTAATAAAAGAATATTACAAATACTTTTGAATATTTTGAAAACCAAATGGCGCCCATGATCAACCCTCTAATCTAATATTCATTCATCACATAAATAAATATTAAACATTCATACCAAATATAATAAACAATTATTTAAAGGCATGAATATAAATATATAAATATATCTCATATATTAATAGATATTATATATATATTCATGTGGTAATTTAATTATAACTTTGGGCCATGCAACAATTACACATTTTATAGGAATCATTACACAAACACTTTTGTCATATTCCACCCAAAGATATACTATTTAATTGTTAGCATCATTTCAATACTTTTCACAAAAAGTCATGCATGGCATAGATAAGTGGGTTTTATTACTCCAAGAGTAATCATTCTATGACACAAGTTACTTTTAACTAAAGTAATACTTTTTATGACATATTTATCTTTTCAAAGACAATCATGCCATCTTGCATCATCATTTTTTGAAACCATTCAAACAATCAAATTATTACATTTCAAAAAATATAATAATTTATGCCATGCAATGATGCATTATAAGATAATTTAATCAAATTAAACATCCTACATTAAATTTACCACAATCATATATAATATCATAATTCATCATATGAATGAATAATCCATAACTTTATGCTAACATCAAATTCCACCACTAAACACTTGCGACATTTGCATAAACTTCATGCAAAAATATACTTTAATCAAATTAAAGATAACACATTTAGCATGTCAAAGCATAAACCATTTAATCAAAGTAATGGAAATGAACATGCATGAACATTTTTCTAAATGAATCATCATGCAACATTTCCTAAAACATCATTCATCAATACATGAATGAAATGACATTTTATGGCAAAACTAGTCATGGCCGAAAATGACATATATGCATGCATGTAGTTTTCAACACATTTCATGCAATAATCATCATCCAAACATGCTTTAAATCATATTCTAACATACCCAAACATATTAGAGCAAGAAGAAAAAACATGTTTTCCAAAGATCAAGAGATGGCCGAGACATACAAATGCATCAAATATGCTTATTACATCAAACAACTCATCCAATATTAAGGCATGCTCATTATAACCATTATCATCATTCAAACATATAAGAATGAGAAGAAGAATGAACATATACCTCTGATCTATGTATGGCTGAGACATGCATGTAAAGATCTACTATGAAAAAAACATTTTTGAACCATATCACTAACATGCAAACTCAACCAAGTTTGATGAACATATGAACACATGGAAAATGCCATTTTAGCTTATAAATTCGACATGCAAGGAGCTTTTAGCTCTGATACCATTTGAAAGATTCAGCATGCATGAAGAGTGGTGGAGATGGAGAATGAAAGCATGAAAGCATGGATTAAAAAACGGTTTACATGCAAAGCTTGGATATGAGATTATACCTACTCCTTTGCTTTGGATTGATGAAGATTAGCTTCAAAAGGATGAAACCTCCACACTTTAACACCACCTTGAGAGGATTAGAGAGTGGCCTTGGCTAGGGAGAGAGAGCTTTTAGTTTGTGTTTGAGTGAACAAGTGAATAATGAACAAAAATGCAACCTTTTGCACTTATATATACTTGGGCTATTTTGCAATTATTTATTTTTCACTTCCAAGCCCAATAAAATCTTATTTTATAAAGGGACCCCACGAATTTAATATGCTACCCTTTGAATAATCAATATTATTCAAGGGCCCATGTAAACTAAACTAGTTTACATTAACAACCCATAAATTTACCCTTTTTACCCTTTAACTATTAAAAGGTTATTTTTGTTCATCTCATTAATCTTAACACTTTAAGATATAATAATTAAATATAATTAATTATTGTTTGACCATTTTAACCCTTAAAATGTCACAAATTGTTTTCTATGTAACTATTACTATAGAAATCCCGTTATTACCCTCGGAAGGTGCTAGCCCTCTTCGGATAATCATTTCTCTCTCTCATCATTCTCTAACTTCTCAAGGCTATTGGTGTGACCATGTAGGTCCACCGTGGATTAGCCGTGAACCGGTTCTGGATGAATCCGGAAACCCGTCCGGAGGCCCAACGACTATGGTAAACATCTAGCAATGTGCCATAGTCCCTAAACCACGATGAAGAAATACTTCATCGAACCCATTTCAGATCATACGTACCATGCGGTAAAGTCCCTCCATTGAGATATCCTAATCGAGTATGGATTCATGGAACGTCAAAGTCCTAAACTCGATCTTCTACCGACTTGTCGATCAATATGTCCGGAACTTGTCATCACAAACTTACTTTTGTATGACTAATAATAGACTCTGGCCAGAGATTCAGTTTTCCGACATTTATCGATGTTCGTCTAGGAACTCGAATCTGGATGGAGTCAGCGGTACTCCCGATCCTATATTTCCGAGTCAATGGATCCCCTCTTGACCATCGTTCATTTCCGCATATGAACAACGCATGACCAAATAGGCTTTATTATACGAAACATGATTAGTCTCGTACTTATACACCGTATGAACCATACGCATCCATATCGGATCCGACTACAATGTCTCAAGGTCAAAGGACTACATCGTGCCTGATATAACCAAACGATAAATCATTGACTACATGCTTTTCCAAGTGATTTGTCGTTATTCGGTCACGTTAAAAACAGTTCACCAACCGTTAATCCATACCAATGCCCTAGTGACATGACTATCATCGTCATCCGTACTTATATCAACTCATGATATCTTTGGAAGCATCCGGTATGCCTCTTGTACAATATAGTTGCCCAAATTTATATTGCTTCCGTGAACCTTTTCGATAATTCATTTACCTATTAAATGAATCATCTGGACAATTCATATACATACTTTATTTTAAATGCATGACTGAATAAAGGAAGCAATTTACATATATGAATTGAAGAACTCTTTCTTCTATTATTTATGATATATATAGATACAAGACAAAATACTCTGAAACCGACAACACGAATGGTTTCTAGGGCATACACTAATGTACACTGACACTATCAATACTCAAATTTGCAACGTTGGCAGAGATCCCATGAAATTTAGACTGTATAGCTGAGTTCAGTACATTATTAGCCTTTTCTAGCCTAAGTTCCAGTTTTTCATAATTATTTGAGCTTCTTGAACTGAAATATGATCTAGTCTAGACTCTAATCTAGTAGCAATGTTTACCACAACTACATCATAATTAGAGTCAAGTCCATCTAAGATGTAATTCAACAGTTCTTCATCAGAAATAATAATTCCACTTGAAGACAAACTTTCAGCAAATCCTTTCATTTTAAGAAAGTAATTATGCATGCTTAGATCATTTTTCTTTGTATTTTGCAGTAAACTCTTAATATGTAGTGTCTTAGCTCGTGACTTAGTGAGAAATTCTTTCTCTAGAGTGAGCCAAATCTCAGTTGAAAATTGACATTTAGAGATTATCGAAAAGATTGATTCTGAAATGGATGACAACAGACAGCTGACGAGAAGTTTGTCTGTCTTCTTCCAGAGGTTGTATTCCGGATTAGGTTTTTTGATAATTTCAGAGCTTGAGCCACCTGGTTGAATTCGAATGAATGGCGCTGGGCAAGGAATCAATCCGGTGAGATGATCCTCAAGCTCATGAGCTTCGATTGTGAATAGTATTTGTGATTTCCAAAATCTATAATTATCTCTAGTGAGCTTGGGGGAGATTACAGGAAGTGTGGTTAAGGATATTGTAGTCGAGCAAGTGAGATTACTGAAGTCAGAATTATGTTTATGTCTTGAATGAATTGAATCTTTATCGGATTTGTGAGATGGAGAAGAATTTGATGAAAAATCAGCCATTGTCGATGTTGGTCAAAGGCTCTGATACCAAGTTGAAGGTAGGATTTGAGAGAGATAAAGAAACAAGAAAAACAGAAGAAAACTAAATTTTAACTGTATTGATTGATTGATTCAGAAATTAGTTACAAGCTCTATTATATAGTAGGAGCACAATACTGAGTCAAGTTGCTCATTAGCAAGGCTAGGCTAAAATCACTTGCGAGTTGCTAAAATCATAGTAGAAAATTTGGGAAACTAATCCTAACATCCTCCCTTAAACCAAACTTCCATAGACACAGACAGTTTGGGAAACTAATCCTAACAATTTGCAGTCCCTAATTTAATTGGTTTTTCATTTCAACTCTGTCTATCAAAGCTTCTCAATTTTATTTTTTTTAAATCAAATGACTTGAAATTTTGAGATCAAAACAACCTCTAGTTATTCTTTTCCCTAATTTTTTTTAATAACAATGTACCTTATAATAAAATTTCAAGGAATTGATTTCGTTAATATGTTAATTGAGAAAAACTGATGAGAATAAATAGAAATAATGGAAGAGAGTAATTTTAGTCCTTTTCAAACTTTAGTTCGATAGAATATGAAATTCTAATCTAGTAGTTGAAGAGAAATGATACAGACAATTAAAAATAATACAGAAAAAAGAGAAAAATTTTTAGCTCAAAAGAAATTGGGGAAATAAAAAGTATTTTAAGCGTAAGTAGAATAATTAAAAGTTGTCAAATCGAAATACAACCATTGAGTTTTTTAATTGATACACGGTGTTAGATCTTTGAAAGTTAATTTTCTATGTGAAGACTTTTTTAGTTCTATTTCTGTGCATTGGAAGTTGGAACACGCTCTTTCCTTTAAGTGACTTTGAATTGATCATGTCAACCTAGAAGTAAAAACTCGCATGTATTGTTTTCGTTTCAAATATTAAAAATAATCTCAAGTTGAACAAAGTTATTTAGTGGATTGAAAAGTCAAGCTATCAGACCATATAATGCGATTAATGAATTGATGATTTAAATTAAATTCAAAGAGTAGTAATACATATACAAATAAATGTGACAACCCTATATGTTTGGCATACCATTTACTCTAATTTATTTAAGTTATTTGTAATTTAAAATTACCAATCACAAGTAATTTTCAAACACATTAGTTTGTATGATTGAGTTTGTATAGAGAGTTTGTACATGTAGCATTATTTTAATTCAAAATATCATATTTCATTATTTATACTAAATTAATGTCATCATATCATTTAAGAATACAATATATAGATAACATACCCATTCTAAGTCAAGAACGTATCTATAACGTTATATTATTTGTCATTTGAAAATTTGGAAAACGAAGTTAATTTGTTGAAAACTTTGTCAAGCAATCTGAAGTCTACAACTGGAACTGTGTAAGTCAACAGCTTTGATTTTATTAAGGAAAGCTAGTATATTGGAAATTTAAGCCGTAGCTTCTTTACTCCTATTTATATGCTGGCAATACCATCTCTAGACTATATTAGAAACAAAAATGGTAAGCAGTATTGGTATCTCTCGTTCACTTTTTTTTTGCTTCCTCTTGATTACGGTCCTCCTCTTTAATCCATAGGCTACTTTTGCTGGGAGCACTCATAGCAGTTAATATTCTCTCTCTCTCTCTCTCTCTCTCTCTCTCTCTCTATATATATATATATATATACATACATGTTTTTGTTTCGTATAATATATACATTTTTTTTTTTTTAACATAAATAATGACACAAGTTTTAGGCCATTAGATCTAGCACTTTGGGTGATTGAGATTCTATGCAACTAGCACATTTAATGCACTTTTAAAATAACATAATTTAGATTCAATTTCAACAATTCAAATACTTTAATTAACAGTTTAATAGTTGTGTCAAAACTTATATGCAAGAAATGAGGCTCTTGAATATCTCTTTGGGGTGTATAAAATTAACTAGTTAAGAGCTAATAAAGATAAATTTCTAATGTAAGAGGTTTTGCTGATATTTTTGAAGGGTTTATTTATACGTTTCACCATTTCTATTTTTGAATTTTTTTTTTAATGTATTTTCATAGGTAATTTGAATGGGAGAAGACTTTTTGGTTTAGAAAGGAAACTAGTGACTACCGTCTAATCAACAAAAGGCAATCCCCATCATGGCGGTCCATCAAGAGACTTTAGATAGTCCGAATGTGTAGACGTAAAAATCTACCTATACGGAAAGAGGGACTGATTCTGTGTGGTTGAGGCCATTAACGATCTACTGTACCTGCACACGTAGAGAAAAAAACATGAAGCGATGGAAAACACCGGGGTGGTGTTTGCCATAGGCACTCCGACGCTCAAGTCAGCAAGGCTGAAAGAGGCTAATTTAGTGAGGGCTAGGGAGTAGAGAGGTTACCAGAAGTCTAGTCGGGGACTATGACTATGGCTGTAATGTGAAGTTCTCAAGCGGGAACTCTGGGGTCTGAAGGTGTAATGTAATCTGCCATGTGAGAGAGCTAGCCTCTATTTAAATAGTGATTGTCTGGTCTCCCAATCTTGGTGGGATTAGGAGTTCTCATAGTAATTTGTTTCCTCCAGGGATATATCCTTTGGCCCCATTATCCTGGCGTGAAGGTTGAGTCCAAGTATGACTCTGACACGGACCTCGGAGGAGTTGGAATGGTAGTGGACTACTTTATCAGTGTTCGAGTAAGAATGTGATTCGTAGTTGACCGTGGGCTTTGAATTGGGCCATAGGCCCAGGTGGTGTGCTGGGATCAGGAGGCTTGGGTCCAGATGGTATGGACTAGCTATACTTCATACCGAATAGGCCTTATCCGGGGAGTTTTGGCTTGGGCCGCATCAGGATTGGGCCTGGTTTTTTCCTCATCGTCAGACGCATTATCCTATGTAGGTCGAGGACATTTTTTGGCCCCAACAGTTTGCCCCCAACTCTCTGAGTTAAGGAGTGCTTAACTTAGAGAGTAGGTGTTGTCTGAAGCATATTCGGTCAGTCTTCATGGTCGATCGATTAACCGCATGACCCTGCCCACAATCGGTCGATTCTTCGGTATGGCTGATAGGTCAGACTAAGGTGACTCGTGGTCGTGAACAAGCTCGGTGCCTTTGTTCACGTCAGGGTATGTGATCAACCCAAAGGGGTTAGGTCGATCGATTTATGGGGCCAAATGGGCAAACAGTCTAGCATACACATACTAGCTCGGTGTGTTCGATCGGGTACAAAAGTGAAGAATTGTCTGTTGAAGGTCCATTCGCTTGGTCCGCCAGGCCAAATGGGTGAATGAATGAGTTGTACACTGAAGGCGTACTCAGCTAGTGTTGCCAGCCGAGTGGATCGCATTAGCACCTACTTCGTTACAATGCTTTAGGATTGGTTGAGTCCGAACCAGCTGGTCAGAGTAGTCGCTCATTCGGTTGGAGCGACCGAGTGATGAAATGGTGCTGGTATGATCTTTGATAACTAAGGCAGGGTGGTCAGGTATGGTGATGTCGATCCCGCTCGGTAGGATAAACCGAACGAATGGTTGCCTCGGGGATTAAGTGTAGCTGGATTGAACATTTCTTGACACGTGTACGATCAAGATGCCTTCTAAACTTGGGTGGGAAAATCAAAAGCTGTGGTTTTCGATGTCCATTCCTGTGGTGACATGTGTTACCTGACACCTTTTTGCTGATAAGTATCTGGGCTCGTGACTGTTTGTTTCATCTCCTATTTTCCTTCTCTCTTCTCGTTTTTCTCTAAAACTTAGGCTTTCTTCACAGCTTCGAAGGATTCAAAGATTTGGCCATTTTCACGGTAAAACTCCTTCTTCTTTGCTTTTTCTATTTGGTTCCTTGTTTTCTTCGTGTTTGTGAGCTATTTTTTGAAGAGATTGAGTTGTGTTTTGGGAAGATTTTGGTTTGCTTTTTGAAAGGTTTTGCTTGGATTTTGAGGGTTCCTGAGTTTTGGTTTTTAGAATAGGTTCGAATATTGGTCTCTGGTGAATTACTAGTGATTTGTCTGATTTTTCTTTGTCATTTTCAGTTTTTGGACGAAGAATAGAAGACGAAGGCGAGTTAAGTAATATCTTGGTTCGGCCCGATTGGTCTGCCTAACTATATCGAGTGAAAAAGGTTTCTAGGCCGAAAGGAAAATAGCTTCAAAGGGGTAGGTAGGTCGCCCGATAGACCCGACTGAGTAGTCAGTCGGTTACCTAGGGGGAGTGAAGTTATTAGAAAGGGGGTGTAGGCTTTGAACTTGGGTCGGTCGCTTGGGGCAAACAAAAAAAAGTAGTTGTTGAATTTGTGGATTAGGTCAGTCGACCGTAAGGGTCGATCAATGATCTAACTTTTCAAGAAGTTTGGAGAATAGGGCAAATTGTCAACTGGGATAGGTTGATCGGCGTTGAAGGACGAGCAGTTGTGATGGTGTACTTGGAGTGTAGCTCGGTAGGTGGTGAAGGTCAAGCAACGATTCCAATTTTTGAGAAGTCCAGGTTGTGGGCTTGAATAGGCTAGTCGGCGGTGCAAGGCGAGTTGTGATCAGATACTTAAGGTTTGGGGAGTTAAGATTATGGAATCGAATCGGTCGGCCGAAAGGAGCGGATAGACTAAAATGTCTAGCTTGGAATCGAGTGGTTCAAGTGGGCCTGTGGCAGGTGCCGGGAATGAGTATGAGCATGCCCCGACCATGGTGATGATGCCTGAAGGGGGCGCTCTAGTGGGTATACCGGCTGGTATGAATGTAGCTACCCAGGGGACGAGTGCTGCTAATCCGAGTGGTTCGGGCAGGCAAAGGAGGGGTGGGGAAGACTCCGAAGGAGTTGGTAGTCCATTCTCATCTAGTAGTGGCTCTGAGGACGAGCCGTGTCAACAGGGTAGTGGGATTCTAAGCGAGGACTATCCACCCATGCTTAAAGATAATGATGTGTGGTAGCTCTGGGCAATGTATCACATTCCGAATTCGATCGACATTAGAGTGCCACGATCGTATGAATGGGTCAATTGGGAGGCAAAAGGTTGGGTAAGTGTTTACGAGAAATGGTTTCATGACGGGCTGAGGTTTCCCATTCCTCGCCTCGTCGGGAGGTGCTAAACCACTTCATGATTGCCCAATCTCAGATCATACCGAACAGTTAGAGGTTCCTGATGGCACTAGAGGACCTTTGTGTGTGGAACCAGGTGATGTTTGTGCTGCACGAGCTGCTGTATTCATATTTCCTAAAGGAAAATGACAAGGAGAAGGGTTGATATCTTATCAACCTCAAGCATGATCGATCTCACTTGGTGACCAACCTTCGTTCAAGTGACATGAACTGGAAGGATCGGTATTTCCTTGTGAGGGGTGAAATGGTCTTTGGGGAGAGAGGCGGAGGCGACATTCCGAGCACTTGGTGAGCCACTATTGAGAAATCTTGTCTTTTTTTGTATTTTGATTACTAAATCTTATTGTGTTTCTTCTTTGCAGATCTTGAGTTCAATCAGGCCAGGTAGAGCGGAGACGGCATAAACATGCAAACGCAGAAGGTGCTAGCCCTTCCTAAGGCGTAGAGGGATTGATGAGTAGTATTAGGTGAGTCCAACCTCAAGACCAGCCATTTGTGGGCTGGAGTTGAAGCGATTCAGCAAGGTATTCCCTTCCTTTCGTTGAAGCAAACTTGGGATGTGCTTCTGACTTACTACTACAATCATACCACTTATGGTAAGTCCAGGCTGAACCCACTAACCGTTAGAGAGTTTGCGCTTGCAAAGAGATTGATGAAGAAACTGACCGTCCCTAGTGCGAGCGAGTTTATCACCCGACGTCGGGAAAAGAGGAAGAGGGAATCCTCGGCCAGAGAGGATAGAAGAGTGGAGGATGCAGTGGCGACATCGTCAAGTCGTCAGCTCACAGCTGGAGCCAGGTCATCCCAAACAGCGGTCTTGGATGAAGAGGCTGAGATGATCACCTTCAAGATTTCGGCTTCCGCGTCAACCTATTTTGACGCGGCTACTATGAGCAAACTGGCTGACTCCTTCCTGTTCCCAGCGGAAGAGACCCGTTTGAACCAGATGGGCACGGTTGCAACCGCTGACTAGGGGGTATCCTGTGCTTTTTAGGTAAGGCAGGAGTTTTACTTTATTGTGTTCATCGTGGTTTTGTACTGATGAAATCGTTTTGCTATGCAAGCATTAACGAGCAGTCTTTATCTGAGGAAGTCCGTCGTGGCATAAGAGAAGAGGATACAGGATATGTCCAAGGCAAACACCAATTTGCATCAGAAAGAGGTGGTAGCCTAAAAGGTCGAACAGGAGAGCCAGCATCGTCTGAGGAAAGTTGAAGGTGAGTTGGAGATACTGAAGGGAGAGTTGGTTGAGAAGACTGCAGAGGTTGAGTCCCTCAAGGAGCAGTGCCTCACCATTGTAGATGATGCCATTATTAGGGCCCAGGTAGAGCTCATGCTCGAGTACAAGGCCAGGGAGACCTCTCACTAGAATCCGGATAAGGACATCCAGCTCATACAGGAGATCTGGAAGAGGGAGCTGGGTACACAGAGGAGCAGATTGATGAGCAAGTGCTTAACTTTGCTAGCCAGCTGGGGCCATCTGCCTCTGAGGGTGTGAGCGACCAAGGCTGCGAGGGATGGGAGTCTTGCGGCTGGAGCAGGGCGGCCCAGTCGAGAGATGGGGAGTCGAGTTGCATTGATGAAACTTAGCTTTGTTTTTGTTTTGCTGATGTATTTTGGGGCCTACGATGCCCTTTCTTGGCATGTGTGCCTTCATTGTACTCTAAACTGAGCCGTTTGAGGCTGTTTATATGTTATACTTGCTATTCTGTTTTTGATGCTTTCTTGATGGGTGAGTGAGTTGTTGATTGCTTCTCTATTCGTAGATGCACTAAGGGTTGAACTCTTATGCTTGCGTTGTGATCTTGGTGCGGCCCAGTGGCTGAGTCATGTAGACTTTTTGTTGGGTTAGGTCGATGACTTGTTGATTTTAAGGTGTGAGAACCCTTCACTCAGTCTAGCCGACTGGTTGTGTAGCTTCATGAACCGGGCAAGGCCGATCGAAGGCGTAGATCCGTGAACCGGGCAGGGCCGATCTAAGGCGTAGATCCGTGAATCAGGCAAGGTCAATCCGAAGGTGTAAATCCGTGAATCGAGCAGGGTCAATCCGAAGGTGTAAAAATCTGTGAATCAAGCAAGGTCGATCCAAAGGTGTAAAAAATCCGTGAATCGAGCAGGGTCGATTCGACGGTGTAAAAAATCTATGAATCGAGCAGGGTCGATCCGAAGGTATAAAGATTCGTGAATCGAGCAAGGTCGATCCGAAGGTGTAAAAAATCAATGAATTGAGCAGGGTCAATCCGAAGGTCTAAAGATCCATGAATCGAGCAGGGTCGATTCGAAGGTGTAAAGATCTGTGAATCAAGCAAGGTCGATCCGAAGGTGTAAAAAATCCATGAATCGAGCAAGGTCGATCCAAAGGTATAAAGATCTGTGAATCGAGCAGGGTCAATCCGAAGGTGTAAAAATTCATTTGATCGAGTAGGGTTGATCCGAAGATATAAATTTCTGAATAATACTTCATTAAATTCGGGCCATAAGGTCGATTATCTGTGGGGAGGTAGATAGGCCCACTCATCCCTTTTAAATGAACACAAACAAGAAAAAACGAACAAGTAGATGAATGAGTTCACCTAGAAGTAGTAGCGTTTGAGATGGGCTGCATTCCAATTGTTGCTGATGTCTTTGCCTTCGGGAGTCTGGAGTCGATAGGCGCCCTTCCCCACTTCTTTGGTGATCTTGTAGGGCCCTTCCCAAGTGGGGCCGAGTTTGCCAGAGTTGATCTCCTTAGTGTTTTAGAAGACCTTGCGGAGGACCCAGTTGCTAGTTTTGAAAGTTCTGATCCTGACATTGCAATTGTAGTGCTGGGCGGCATGCTGCTGGTAGACAGCATTATGGATGCTCGCCTACTTATGTAGCTCATCGACAGTGTCCAAGTTCTGGCACAAGTTTTGGTTGTTGGTTTCCTCGTCTACCCATTAGAGTCTGGTGGAAGGAACAGATACTTCGGTCGGGATAACTACTTCAGATTCGTATGTGAGGGAGAAAGGAGTCTCGCCCGTTGATGAGAAGGCTATAGTTTGATAGGACCAGAGGACTCCAAGTAGCTCATCTGCCTATGCAACCTTCGCTTTCTGCAGTAGCTTCTTTAATGTCTGCATGATGGTTTTATTTGATGACTCAGCCTGGCCGTTTGGCTGGGTGTTGCGGGGGGTAGAGAAGCTTAGCTTGATCCCCCACATGTTGCAGAAATCCCTAAAGCCTAAACTGATAAATTGGGATCCATCGTCATTGACGATCTCCTTTGGTATCCCGAATCTACAAATGATATGTTTCCAGATAAAAGCTTTTACCTCTCGTCTCTGAGTTGTGCGAAAGCTTCTGCTTCAATCCACTTAGTGAAGTAATCAGTCACAGCTAGTACGAAGACTCGTTGTCCGGGTGCAGTTGGTAGCTTTCCAACTATATCCATTCCCCACTTCATGAACAGCCAAGGTGTGAGAATCGAGTGGAGCCGCTCGGGTGAGAGCTGTGAGACATGGGCGAACCTCTGACAACTATCACACTTCTTGACATAAGCCGCCAAATCAGTGCGTATGGTTGGCCAATAGTACCCAGCGGTGATCACCCAGTATGCCAGGCTGCGTCCTCTTGCATGGTTTCCACACTCGCCTTCATGGAGCTCAACTAGAACACGTTTGGCCTCTTCTAGGTCTATGCACTTGAGGTCGGGACCGTAGAATGATTTCCTAAGGAGTTGGCCTTCATATATGGTGAACATGGCGGCTCTTCATTTTTGTTAGCCGGGAGCTCGTTGTGTTCCAAGTACTTCCCTATCAGGGTTATCCAACAATCAGCCAATTCGATGTCCATTGCTTCTTCGGGGTACTTGTTCTCTGGTTGTTCCTTCCAGTTGGCTAGCCATTATAAGAATAACAGAGGGATGGATGATTGGGAAGAACATTGAAGGGTCGAGCCGAGGTTAGCAAAGGCGTCAGCATGAGAGTTCTTTCCTCTTGGGACTTGGGCGATGGAGAATTCTTCAAATTGGGTTTGCATCTCTTTGACCAATTTCAAGTAGGCTATCATCTTCGAGTCGCGTGCTTGGTATGTGCCTTGTAGCTAGTTGACTACAAGCTGGGAGTCGGACTTCACCTCCAGCTTCCTTACTCCAATTTCTTTGGCTAAGGAGAGTCCAGCAATGAGAGCCTCATATTCGGCTTCATTGTTCATGCAATTGAAACCACATCGTATGGCCTGCTGAATGACGTCTCCTTCTGGTGTAGTTAATACTAACCTGAGCTCGCTTCCATTTACATTGCTTGAGCCATCCACTGAGTGAGTCCACTTAGAGGCCGACCCACTTTTCATAAACAATAACTCTCTTTCTGCTTGGACGGTGGTGCTCAAGGTGAAATCAACGATGAAGTCCACCAGTGCTTGGGACTTAACCGCAGTACGCAGTTGGAAGGATATGTCGAACTCATTAAGCTCTACCATCTATTACGTGAGTCAGCATGATAGCTCTAGCTTGTGCAGTATCTTCTTGAGTGGAAAAGATGTGAGTACGACTATGGAGTGACACTGAAAGTATGGCCTGAGCTTCCTGGATGCATGGATGAGGGCGAGGGCTAGTTTTCCTAGTTGACTGTATCGCATTTCTGTGTCGAGGAGTGACTTGCTTACATAGTAAACCAGTAACTGCTTCGTATCATCTTCTCGAACTAACACTGTTGAGATTGCTGTCTCTGAGACCGCTAGATAAGTGTAAAGCTTCTCCCCTTCCATAGGCTTGGAAATGAGCGAAGGGGAGGTCAGGTATCTCTTCAATTGTTGCAAGGCTTCCTTGTAGGAAGTGGTCCATTCAAACTTCTTGGATTTCTTGAGTGTGTGGGAGAAGAGGTGGCACTTGTCGGCGGATCTAGAGATGAAGCAGCTCAAGGCAACTACTCGTCCTACTAGGCAATAGACATCTTTGATGCACGATGGTGATGGTATATTAAGGATCGCTCTGATCTAGTTAAGGTTGGCCTTTATCCTTCTCTGAGTTACCATGTATCCTAAGAATTTACTGTCGAAACACTGAACGAGTATTTAGCTGGATTCAGCTTCATGTTATACTTTCTTAGGACGGCGAACGCCTGGCTGAGGTGGTTGAGGTGCTACTCGGCCATCAGTGACTTGACGAGCATGTCGTCGATGTAAACCTCCATGGTGTCCCCGAGATGTTCGGCAAACATTCTGCTAACTAGCCGCTGATAGGTAACCCCAACATTCTTGAGACCAAATGGCATCACCTTATAGCAATAGGTTCCCCTTTTTGTGATAAAGGTTGTCTTCTCCTGGTCATCGAGGTGCATCAAGATTTGGTTATACCTTGAGAAAGCATCCATGAAGCTTAGGAGCTCGTGACCTGCGGTTGCATCGACCATCATGTCGATATGTGAGAGAGGGAAGGAGTCCTTAGGGCATGCTTTGTTTAAGTCCGTGAAGTCAATACAGACCCTCCACTTGTCGTTCTTTTTCTTTACGACCACGACGTTTGCCAGCCATTCAGCGTAGTGGACTTCTCTGATCATACCATTACTTAGTAACTTTTCAACCTCTTCATTGACGATCCGGTTGCGCTCTGGTGCAAATTTCCTTTTTCTCTGCTTCATTGGGGGGTGATTTGGATTTACTTTGAGGTGGTAGACCATTGCCTCTAAGCTAATTCCTGTCATGTCGGCGTGGGACCAGGCGAAGAAGTCCTAGTTTTGTCTGAGGAATTCTATGAGTCTCTCTCTTGTCTTGGACCTGAGGCAAGAACCTATATGGGTCTTTCTTTCAAGGTCTTCTGGATATATTTACACTTCATCTAACTCTTCTATAGATGGTTGATCTGGCTCGATTGGATGGGTTGGATGAGATAGTAATTGCTATGAAGCATTACCTTTGCTTTTGAAGGAGTTCTTGTAACAATCTCTGGAAGCCTTCAGGTCGCCCTTGATCTCACTTACTCCCCATTTAGTAGGAAACTTGATCGTTTGGTGGAAGGTGGATGGAACAACTCGCATGTCGTGGATCTAAGGTCGGCCTAGGATGAAGTTGTATGGTGAAGGACAGTCGATCACTAGAAAAGCGGTTTGCTTGTTTACTCCACTAGCATAAATAGGAAAGACGATCTCTCCGATGGTGTATTTTTGCTCGAAACTGAACCCAACCAATGGAGTCGGTCATCTGTTGATGTTTGTTTCTTCCAAACCCATAGCCTTCACTACTTCTAGGAAAAGAATATTTGAAAAGGATCCCCCGTCTATGAATACCTTCTTGACCAGGATGTTAGCGATCTGGAGGGAGACGACTAAAGCATCGTGATGAGGGGCGACCAGGGTGGCTGGTTCGTTGTCTTCAAACTGAATTACCTAATGAGAGTGTGACCAAGAAGGCGGATGTATGGACTGGATTTCATGGTAGCTGTTGGCTTTGGCGTAGTGCTTGGTTGAGGAGTAACTGACCCCACTGATCTCTGACCCTCCTGAGATGATATTGCATAATCCTTTTGGCGTAGGTTCCTGCAAAGTTGGAGATGTTCCTTTCGTGCTTTTCTGGCTGATGGTACTCTTCCCTTTATCAGTCAACAGATCTCGGAGATGTCCTCTTTTCAATAGTGTGGTAACCTCCAACCATAGGGCAATGGAGTTCGGGGTGTTATGTCCATGGTCACCATGGAACTCACACCACTTGGTTTTGTCTCTCCTTGCTTCGGCATTGAGCTTGCCTAGGCACTTAACACTAGATCCCATTCCTTTCATGATCGCTACCACCTGGGTTGGTTCGACGTTGAGGTTGTACTCAGGGAATTTTTATCCGATCGGTCCAGTTGGTCTGTTGTCGGTTTTAAGTGGCTAGCGGCATATGGTTTTTTGACTCTGTTCTGGTTACGTGGAGGGGGTTGGTGACAAGGTTCAATTGGCCTGAACTCCGGCCTCCTTTCATTCCGCCTTAGGTCGTACCTGGAATGACTTGCCTGATTCATCTGATCTTCCTCCCACCTTATTTGAATCACTACTCTGGCCAAGGCGTCTTCCATCATAGTGCAACCGAGCTTTGTCAGTTCTTTGTATAATTCACCATCCGAGAGGAGACCCTTCCTAAAGGCGTCTACAATTGTCTCGGGGTTACAGGAAGGGATGGAAATTTTCTCTTTGTTGAATCTGCTGACGTACTCTCTCAGTGGCTCCCCTCTTCTCTGGTATACTCTATACAAGTCGGCCGATAGTTTCTTGAGCTTTTTGCTGTTGGCAAATTGCTCCATGAAGGTGTCAGTGAGTTGTGCGAATGAGCCAATGGAACAGTTTAGGAGATTAGTGCAGTACCACTGAAGAGCTGGACCAAATGAGCTTGAACCAAAACTTTTACACATGCAGGCTTCCCTCAACGCTCGGGGTTTTGAGATAGTGAACATTCGCTGCTTGTATGAGGCTATGTGGTCGTCTGGGTCGGTTATGTCATCATAGGGTTTCATGCCAGGGATAGTGAATTTGTGAGGCATGTCAGCTAGCGCGATCGCATCCACAAAGGGCGAATCGGCGTAACAGTGAGGCCTGCTCTTCTTGGTGGGGATTGGCATTGTGGGTATACGCCTCATCACTGCCTCTACATCAACCAGTCTCTTGGCTAGTATCTGTTCCATGGGAGAGGGGATACCACTAGGTCATCCCGTTTGACTTGGTTGGCCATTGCATTTGTACTCGGCATATTTTGTTGGGTCATTCTACGTGGTGTAGCCTGGTGGATCATTCCTTCATGTACCGCCTTGTAGCTTGGATCATCGTTCACTCGCTCTGGTTGGATGACTCCCATTGTAACGATCTAGTGTTTCACCCTACATGAATGGTCAAGGGGGTTGTTTGGTACTCGCTCGGTCCGTTGGGATGGATGGACTCGATTGGGATAGTTTGGTTTGGGTGGCCATTCGACCCGCGAGGGTGAGCCGAGCCAAATGGAATTTGTGTAGGGATGGTTGACTAGAGGTGAGATCGGATGGCAAGGATGGACGGTTCTTGTTGGAGCGGGCTTTCTATCACTTGGATGCCTTGATCTTGTGACTGAAGTGGATCAACTGAGCGAGGTTCCATTGGTAGATCTCTTTCTCCATGGACCAGGATCGAATCGTCAACCATCGATGAACTTAGTTGATGCGACCTTTTATCTAAGGCCACAGGTCTGTGTTTTGGGGTTTAGAGAGGTTGCATAGATGGAACTGAGGTGCAAAACCGATTAGGTGGTACCTAGCACGGCAGAAGCTCAAGATCATAAAACTGACTTACCTTCTCTTTTATAGACTAGTTTTTGAACCTAATGGAGGCGTTTTCGGTCCAGATGGTAGTGTTCTCAACTTCCAGTATGGCTACCTTGTCTGAATTCTGTTGCATGAGGGTGGTCAAAGCCTCCAGTTTGGCCTCGAGATCGGGGTTAGTGTTATCAAAATTGTCAGCCATGGAAAGTTCCTTTACGTAGCAAGGTTCGTTAAGCCGAATGATTGGTAGAGGCCCCACGGTGGCTGCCAAACTGTAGACGTAAAAATCTACTTGTACGGAAAGAGGGACTGATCCCGTGAGGTTAAGGCCACTAGCAATCTATTATACCTACACAGGTAAAGAAACAAACGTGAAGCGACGGAAAACACCGGGGTAGTTTTTGCCATAGGCACTCCGACGCTCAAGTCAGCAAGGCTGAAAAAGGCTAATTTAATGAGGGCTAGGAGTAGAGAGGTTACTAGAAGTCTAGTCTGAAAGATTTAGCATGCATGAAGAGCGGTGGAGATGGAGAATGAAAGCATGAAATGATGGATTCAAAAACCGGTTTTTAAACAAAGCATGGAAATGAGATTATACCTTCTCCTTTGCTTTGGATTGATGAAGATTAGCCCCAAAAGGATGAGACCTCCACACTTTAACACCACCTTGAGAGGATTAGAGAGTGGCCGTGGCTAGGGAGAGAGAGCTTTTAGTTTGTGTTTGAGTGAACAAGTGAAGAATGAACAAAAATGCAACCTTTTGCACTTATATATACTTGGGCAATTTTGCAATTATTTATTTTTCACTTCCAAGCCCAATAAAATCTTATTTTATAAAGGGACCCAACGAATTTAATATGCTACCCTTTGAATAATCAATATTATTCAAGGGCCCATGTAAACTAAACTAGTTTACATTAACAACCCATAAATTTACCCTTTTTACCCTTTAACTATTAAAAGGTTATTTTTGTTCATCTCATTAATCTTAACACTTTAAGATATAATAATAAAATATAATTAATTATTGCTTGACCATTTTAACCCTTAAAATGTCACAAATAATTTTCTATGTAACTATTACTATAGAAATCCCGTTATTACCCTCGGAAGGTGCTAGCCCTCTTCGGATAATTATTTCTCTCTCTCATCCTTCTCTAACTTCTCAAGGCTATTGGTGTGACCATGTAGGTCCATCGTGGATTAGCCGTGAGCCGGTTCTAGATGAATTTGGAAACCTGTTTGGAGGCCCAACGACTATGGTAAACATCTAGCAATGTGCTATAATCCCTAAACCACAATGAAGAAATACTTCATCAAACCCATTTCAGATCATACGTACCATGCAGGTAAAGTCCTTCCATTGAGATATCCTGATCGAGCATGGATTCATGGAATGTCAAAATCATAAACTCGATCTTCTACCGAATCGTCGATCAATATGTCCGGAACTCGTCATCACAAACTTGCTTTTGTATGACTAATAATAGACTCTGGCCAGAGATTCTGATTTCCGACATTTATCAACGTTCGTCTAGGAACTCGAATCTGGATGGAGTCAGCGGTACTCCCGATCTTATATTTTCGAGTCAATGGATCCCCTCTTGACCATCGTTCGTTTCCGTATATGAACAATGCATGACCAAATAGGCTTTATTATACGAAACATGATTGGTCTTGTACTTATACACCATATGAACCATACGCATCCGTATCGGATCCGACTACAATGTCTCAGGTCAAAGGACTACATCGTGCACTGATATGACCAAACGATAAATCATTGGCTACATGCTTTTCCAAGTGATTTGTCATTATTCAGTCACGTTCGAAAAACAGTTCACCAACTGCTAATCCATACCAATGCCCCAGTGACATGACTATCATCGTCATCCGTACTTATATCAACTCATGATATCTTTCAGAAGCATCCGATATGCCTACTGTGCAATATAGTTGCCCAAATTATATTGCTTCCGTAGGGAACCCTTTTCGATAATTCATTTACTGATTAAATGAATCATCTGGACAATTCATATACATACTTTATTTTAAATGCATGACTGAATAAAGGAAGCAATTTATATATATGAATTGAAGAACTCTTTCTTCTATTATTTGTGACATATAGATACAAGACAAAATGCTCTAAAACAGATAACACGAATGGTTTCTAGGGCATACACTAATATACACTAACATAGTCGAGGACTATGACTACGACTATAATGTGAAGTTCTCAAGCAGGAACTTCGGGGTCTGAAGGTGTAATGTAATCTGCCATGTGAGAGAGCTAGCCTCTGTTTAAATAATGACTGTCTGGTCTCCCAATCCTGATGGGATTGGGAGTTCTCATAGTAATCTGTTTCCTCCAGGGATATATCCTTTGGCCCCATTATCCTAGCATGAAGGAGGAGTCCAAGTACGACTCTGACACGGACCTCAGAGGAGTTGGGATGGTAGTGGACTACTTTATCAGTGTTCGAGTAGGAATGTAATCCGTAGTTGATTGTGGGCTTCGAATTGGGCCATAGGCCCAGGTGGTGTGCTGGGATCAGGAGCCTAGGTCTAGATGGTATGGACTGGCTATACTTCATACTGAATGGGCATTATCCGGGGAGTTCTGGCTTGGGCCGCATCGAGATTGGGCCTGGTCTTTTCCTCATCGTCAAACACGTTATCCTATTTGGGCCGAGGACTTTTTTTGGCCCCAACAGAATGTTCCCTCAAGAAGATAGCACTGGATCACTAAAAATATATCATATGAGCGCAAAACCACAAGTTAATGTTATAAATTTAGTCATGAAGATATGAGATTTGTCTTTGTTAGTTACCAACAGTTTGAGAATGACTTTGTTAAAAGTACTCAAAAAAGGATCAACGTTCATTGTATTGTTTTAGTTACTATGATATATAATCAATATTAAAAATCTGGTATATTTCTTTCATAAATCATTTGTTATAAAATTGATCTAACATGTCTTTAGACTCTTGATTTAGATGTGTTGGTGGCCTTATGTTTAAGAACTAACCACCTAATTCCTAGTAAAAACATTCGAGGAATAACAGTTATTACTGTTCTTCTAGATTCCTTTGAAATATTAAATTAATTAATCAATAACAATAAAACTAGAAAAAGAAGAAAACCAGAAATAGAAAACTAAATCATGATTGTTGGGTACAAATTATTAAGGCCGACAAGCCGAATGATTGCAAACTCATCAAGCAAGGCCAATGGGTCAGATAATTGATATGAGATTTGAGAAAAGCGATATTATTTGAGTCTTACTTAATATCTTTAAAAGCCTCTTAATTGATTTTTAAAAATTAAAAATGTACATTAAAGTGAAAATTACCAAAAAAAAAAAAAAAAGCGCAAATAGCCTTAAAAAATTTGACATAACTTGATAACATGATATGAACTTACTCGTTAAAAGCAGCTTGGAAACCCGTTTCATAACGGGCAATGTTTGGGTTTAGGCTTAAAAAATATTTGACCATTTTGACTTCTTGATTATATCTTAGTAATTTTAGTTAAAAAAACGAATTGTATTTTTTACACTACCTTGAAATTTGATGATGAGACCTTAGTATTGGATTTTCTTATATTATTTTTATTCTTCGAAAAAAAATATTGATAATGTGTGGGATTATAGTATAATGAAATTTTTTACATTTTAATATTTATGTGTTTTGGTATATAATTTAATATTCTAATATAAATTTACTTAAAAGATCATATTATATTTCATTATTTAATTCAAAAGTTTAAAAAATTAAAAGTTTATGAGCCAGGTTTGGATAGCGTGATAAAAATAGTTGGGTTCAGTGTTTCATATTTAGACTCAATGCTAACGGATTGATTTAGTTTGAAAAAAATTGACAAAATGTGAGCCAAAACCATTTTAACACGACCCATTGTCAAGTCTAGACACAAATTTTCATAAGAGTTGACTCATCTTCATCTTTTTTTTTTTTTTTTTTAATTTATCTCACATACAAATCTATTCAAATCTGAGAGTTTTGAGAGGAAACAGAAAGAAAAATACAGAGAGAAAGAAGAAGAAGAAAGTTCTGAAAATTCGTGTTTTTACTTGACTTTTGTTTGTACAGTAAGTGCACTTTTTATAGTGCTCATAATAGTAGCTAACTAACACAGTAACTAACTAACTCAGGTTTAGTCTATAGGTTACTTAACTAATTTTTACTAACTTTTACTAACATCCTCCCTTAAACTGGACTACTCTGAACTACACTTAACATTTGTTAACATCCTTCTGTAAACAGAACAACTTTGGACTACACCAACTCTTGCTAATATCTTGCCGTAAACTAGACTTGGATGATGAACAACATCCTTCAGTGGAACTGAGCAATTTGTAGCTGAAGCAATAGCTCAACAAGTAACTATAGTGCAGAAGGAGCTTTTAACTCAACTCTTTAAATCAACCAAATAAACTTAGCATAATTTTGTAGGAGCAGCTTCCAATTTGAACCAACCAAATAAAACTGAAGCAATTCGTAGCTGAAGCAACCTCAAGTAAGGCATAGATAATCTTGAGCAAAACTGAATTCAACCAAGCAAAAGAACTTGATACTATAGCATAAGCAAAATGAACTTGATACTACAAGAGCAAGATGTTGGAGGAGCAGCTTTCAAAAAGGGCATTCAAAGTAAAGAACAGCAACCAAACAGCAACCAAAACAACAACCAAAACAGGTAGGCTTTAATTCTATAGAAAAGCAACTAAGTAAAGCTCAAGCCAAGTAATCTGAACTTGATACTACAGGAGCAGCTTCCAAGAAGGCATTCAAAATTAAAGAACATCAACCAAATAGCAACCAAACAGCAACCAAAACAGGCTAGGCTTTAATTCTGTAGAAAAGCAACTAAGTAAAATTGAAACCAAGTAATCTGAACTTGATACTGCAGGAGCAGAGTGCTGTAGGAGCAGCTTCCAAGAAGGCATTCAAAATTAAAGAATAGCAACCTGTAGAAAACCAACTAAGTAAAAACTGGAACCAAGTAAAGTGAACTGATGATGCAGGAGCAGTTTCCAAGTAAGACAGCATAAGTAAAGAACAAAGCAGTTTGCAGATTAATTCTGCTTTAAGTCTACAGGATTTTAATTCTACTTTAAGTCTGCAAGAGTAGCTTCCAAGTTGTTGTCTAAACAGTCATTGTTGACGCGTGATTTTGGACGCCAACGACTCGCACGTGAGAAGCGCTAAGCTGACTCAGGAGACACACGTGATGTATACATGAGATTTGAATATGGAGCTGAGATTATATATTTTGCAGAAAAATAAGTAAAAGATTGGCAAGAGGGGTTTTTATAGTGGTTCGGATGCAACAATCGACTCCTGCATCCACAGTTATTTTATTGATCTCTGACTATTTCTATGATTTTGCCTGTAAGGCATACAAAGATGAAGAAATACAATGTTTTTATAGAGAAAGAAATGAAGCTCCCATCTCAGCCCAGCCTCCCTCTTCGGGAAGAGGAGTGCCCATTTATTCACATTTGCACTCAATGCAATGAGTGTTTTGCAAGCTGCCTTGACACATGGAAGGCTCTCGTCCATTCATCTCTTTGAAATGAGATAAAGTTGGTGAGAATATTTTAGAGATATGGGCTTGGCAGCTGGTACAGAGAGACATTAATTGTGCTGACATAGGCATGACTTTTGAGGCATAACAGAAGCCCCCCGGTTTTTGAAGTGTAGTCACGCTTCAGAAACTAAGGTCTTTGATCTGAATGGCTGCAATCTCGAACTGAAGAGCTCGAACTGAAATCTGAAATCTATTAGGAAAACGACCTGAAATTTGTTAGGAGCGACCAGAAATCTGTTAGGAGAACGACCAGAAATCTATTAGGAGAGACCAGAAATCTGTTAGGAAAACGACCAGAAATCTGTTAGGAGCGACCAGAAATGTGTTAAGAAAACGACCAGAAATCTAGTAGGAAAACGACCAGAAATCTGTTAGGAAAACAAGCAGAAATTTAGTAGGAGCTCGACCTGAAATCTGGTAGGAGAACGACCTGAAAGGTCATAACGAGCTCAATCTGAGTAAAACGAGCTCAACTTGAGAGCAAAACGACCTCGACCTGAGAGGTCAAAAGGAGCTCAAAAGGCAAAACGACCTCAATTTTAGAGGTCAAAACGAGCTCAATATGAGCAAACGAGCTCAACTTGAGAGCAAAACGACCTCGACTTGAGAGGTCAAAACGAGCTCAAAAAACAAAACGACCTCAATTTTAGAGGTCAAAATGACCTCTCCTCGACCTGAGAGGTCAAAACGACCTGAATGAACAAAACGACCTCAACTTGAGGTCAAAACAAGCTCAATGAGTAAAACGGCCTCGATTTGAGAGGTCAAAACGAGCTCAAAAAGCAAAACGACCTCAATTTTAGAGGTCAAAACGACCTCTCCTCGACCTAAGAGATCAAAACGACCTGAATGAGCAAAACAACCTCAACTTGAGAGGTCAAAACGAGCTCAATGAGTAAAACGACCTCGACCTGAGAGGTCAAAACGAGCTCAAAAAGCAAAACGACCTCAATTTTAGAGGTCAAAACGACCTGAATGAGCAAAACGACCTCAACTTTAGGTCAAAACGAGCTCAATGAGCAAAACGACCTTAATTTGAGAGGTCAAAATGAGCTCAATGAGCAAAACGACCTCAATTTGAGAGGTTAAAACGAGCTCAATTTGAGAGGTCAAAACGAGCTCAACCTAAGAGCACAAGAGATCAGCGATCTGAACACGCGATTTGAAGCTAAAGATCCGCGATATGAAGCTGAGGATCAGGATGGCATGGGCGTGCGATCTGCGATCTGGCCACGCGATCGGAGAACTCTGATGCGTGCGATCTGCGATCTGGCCACGCGATTGGAGAATTCTGATGTGCGGTCGAAGAATTCTAACGCGTGCGATCTACGATCTGGCCACGCGATCGGAGAACTCTGACGCGGGTTTGAGATCTGAGCACGCCATCAAGGAACTTTGATGCAGGTTTGAGAATCGGACCTGCATGGGCCACCAAACTGTTGACGCGTGATTTTGGACGCCAACGACTCGCACGTAAGAAGCGCTAAGCTGACTTGGGAGACACACATGATGTATACATGAGATTTGAATATGGAGCTGAGATTATATATTTTGCAGAAAAATAAGTAAAAGATTGGCAAGAGGGGTTTTTATAGTGGTTCGGATGCAACAAGCGACTCCTACATCCACTGTTATTTTATTGATCTCTGACTATTTCTATGATTTTGCCCGTAAGGCATACAAAGATGAAGAAATACAGTGTTTTTACAGAGAAAGAAATGAAGCTCCCATCTCAGCCCAGCCTCCCTCTTCGGGAAGAGGAGTGCCCATTTATTCACATTTGCACTCAATGCAATGAGTGTTTTGCAAGCTGCCTTGACACATGGAAGGCTCTCGTCCATTCATCTCTTTGAAATAAGATAAAGTTGATGAGAATACTTTGGAGATATGGGCTTGGCAGCTGGTACAGAGAGACATTAATTGTGCTGACATAGGCATGACTTTTGAGGCATAACAGTCATCAACACAAATGTCTAGAATATTAGCTTGTAAGGGAGAAGCAGCCAAGTAAAGTATATCCATTCAAGGATTAGAATACTTACGTATGTTTGGAGGGTCCTCTGAATATCTCTGACTTTGGACAGGAACACTATTCATGACTACTATTCATGGTTATTGTTCACCGTCTACTATCACGTGATTTTTCGCTAATAGATCCAAAGTAGGATCGCACTCACGGAAGTCTACACGAAGATAATCTGCAGAACCCTTGATTATTTTGCTAGAACAATCAAGGGTTTCAAGAATCAAGGTAGAAGAACAAGAAAAGTTTTCTTCTTGAGAGAGAGAAAGATAGGGTGGCTAGCGTTTTGATTGAATGAATAATTTTTTTCTGTTTTAATTTTAAGTTGCACTTATATAGTGCAACAATTAAAACCCTATTCCACTTAGGAATAGCCATGAGCTCCAACCCTAGTTTACCCTTGCAACCAAACACACCTTTTATGATATTTTAATTAATTAATTATTATTATAATTAAAATCAATTAATATATAATAATATATTAATATTTAAATATAATATCACTAATTTAATTTTAATATTAAAATTAAATACAGGCAACAACCTCAGCAAATTTAATTGCACTGTGAGATTACCAAAATACCCTTTCGTCCTAAAAGATGAAAATTACCTTCTCACTAATTGATTCTTAAATTATCTTCGAAGTGTGTGACCCGCAGGCTCCTCATCATATCGGCAGTGTGTAATATCGCGATTAACACCAATTAATCGTCTCACTACACACAAACCAAGATTGGCCCCTATCAAGGCATCATGGCCACCTGATAGATTCGGATTCAGCGAAATCGTAACTTATCAACGAAATGGCTACCGTGCAATCAAATTCTTTCATCAATTGTTATCTCATCGAGACTGAGGTACAAAAATAGTGTTAACCTTCGATATCCTCGACATGTTTGTATTGAGTTACTGGACCAATGACAAGAATATTAAATTGGATTGAGTATCAACTCAATCCTACTATGGCCACAGATTTAGTGTCATTACCATTTACTGAATTACCGAGTGAGATAACTTCTCCCGTTCCCAAGAGTGATGAATCCTTTGTTGATCCACCATAGTCTTGATACACTTCTCAATGTAGCCAATCACTATTGTATTGATAGCTCTAAATAGAACTATGTTGGGTTAGTGTCAAACTACACCAATTGGTGCACAAGGCGCTTCGATGGTCTCAAGTCTAAGGATCACATGCAGCACCATCGGTTAGAGGATTTATTCCATAGACACTGGGGTTACCATCTATATGGAATCCTCTGGTGGGTTTGTCTAGTGAACTTGCCTCTAGCAAGCACCCATGTGTTGCATTAGGTTGTCGGCAAACAACCTTAACAAGTAAGATCAATCACTGTCTTTCGATAGGGTCGTTCAACACTATGATAGTCTTACCGTATTATCTATGTCCTTAGTCAGAATAATACTGAGGCTACAGACATTTCTAGAATGGCAACCATATGTGATCATAGGGTTCTCACTATCAAGATTTGAAACACTTGATACCCTCATCACGGTTCTACTATCCTAAGGACATATATCATTACATACACGATATAGAAGAATATGTCTTTTATTGATAAATAAACATTTATTACAGAGTCAATTTTACAATAATTAGTTGGCTCTATGGCACATACTCTAACACCATCTAAATCTAATTCTCTTAATTCACATGGCAATTCTGAAATAGTCTTGAGATGTGAACAACCTTTGAGGAAAAGATATTCAAGAGATTCGAGCTTAGAGAAGCCTTTTGGGAGACTCTCTAAGGTTTGACCAATTTCTAAGCTTCAACCGGATTAGATTGGATAAATACATAATTGATGATGACAATTCTTTAATCGTCTGCTATTATTCTTTTCTAAGATTGAAACCATATTAAATTGAAAACATCCTGAAACTTTAGAAATTTTGATGCTCTGAGTTTAAGGATCAGCTTCCCATTTGTTATATTTGGCTGAAGACAAAAATGCCTTGTAGGATTTGGACTTGGCTTTATTGATGCTCCAAAGACAATATTTGTTTACGTCTGAATTACATTTTCCCTCCCAATTTGTGAAAGAACAATTTTCCACCCAACCGTCAATTTATTTGACCAACTTTGACTATGGAAATACGATTTTACCATCGTAAATAAAAATTAAACAACTTCTAGAAATTAAAATCCTAAGTACAAAAATTGACCACCCAAAATTATGAGTTTTTAAAAGTATAGTCTTCGTTACAAATTTTCATAATTTATAAATCCAAGAAGATGCGTAACTATTAAAAAGAATTAAAGAGTATAAATAAATAGTAAATACTAAATAATTAGGTCTGGTTTTCAATTAAAATCTTTCTAATTCCTATATAAGTCCTTAAAAGTGTAGTCTTTGTCACAAATTTTCATTCTGTTATGTTATATTACATTATTTTTCTTTGATTAACAATCGAACTAACTTTGATTCACCATATATAACACTCTGTATAAATATAGGTTTTGAATTATATTTAAATTTTCTTTATAAAGTATGATTGTTTTTATTTGCTTTTGTATATATTAAATTATTCTTTGTTATTTAAAATTTTTGAAGTTTGAAGATATTATCCAACATAATTTTAGCATAATTATGATCATTAATGAACTCAATTTCCTTTTTATCAATGCTAGGAGAGACTGAAGATTTAGATGGCAAAAGAAGAAGACTTACTTTTAGTCAACGCCCAAGTCTTTATACATCTAAAACTATATTATTAACCACCTAATACATGATTAATTTATTACAATTTGATTTATAAAAGTGGATGACACATTAATTTATTAAAGGAAGTGTTCCCACCCAAAGATTAGCGAAATTCCAAGTTCCCACCCCTGGTTTCATTTATTCCACATCCCCACCCTTAAATTAATAGAAAACTATTTAATGTAATAGTGAAAGGGTAAAATGGTCATTTGAATTGCATTAAATCTTAAATAAAAATAAAAATTTCAAAATAACCCTTTACATCTCAAATTTCTCTCACAAGCACCCCTCATCACTCCCCTCCCTCGCAGTTGTCGGAAAAATCTAGATTTTGCTGAATTCCAACTCCGTTTGACATCACCACCACCACCACTAGCTTCCTCCACTCATCCTCGACAAAACGCATCCATCCCCTAGCCTCGTCCACCTCTATTTTGGCCGAATCTAAGCCTTTTCTCTGCAATTTTCCCCTCCCTCGCCGTTGCCAAAAAAATAAAGATCTAACTGAATTCTAATGTCGTTTGACATCACCGCCACCAGCACTAGCTTCCTCCCTCCCCTCTCCCTTCATCCCCAACAAAACCCATCCATCCCTTAGCCACGTTCGCCTCCATTTTGGCCAGTTCTAAGCCTTTTATCTGTGATTTTTCCCTCCCTCGTAGTTGCCAGAAAAGTCCAAATCTAGCTTGATTTCAGCGCCATTTGACATCACTGTCACCACCACTAGGTTCCCCCCACTCATCCCCGACAAAACCCATCCATCCCCAAGCCTCATTCGCCTCCATTTGGGCTGGATCTAAGCCTTTTCTCGCGATTTTCCCCTCCCTTGCGGCTACCGGAAAAATACAAATCTGTTTGGGTTAAAAAGTAATTTATTGGTAAGGGCAGCTTGGTAATAACATTCTCCATATTGGGTTAGAACCCAAAAATATAACAGTGTTAATTTAAAGGGGGTTATCTGAAATAAATGAAACTAGGGGTGTGGAAACTTGGATTTTCGCTAATCTTTGCGTGGGAACATGTCGTTTACTCTAATTTATTATTAGCCACCTAACACCTAATGACGGAAATATCCCTATAGTTATAGAAACAATAGAAATCTTGCTACTATTATTCTTTTGGTGTTAAAATAAATGGTAGAGGGACAATTAAATAAATATTCATTCACTTATCACGTTATAAACTCTAACAATTAAATAACAGTAGGGGAACATTTGTAATTTTTTAAATCTCAAGGGACCTTTGTATCTGATTAAATCTCAGGGGATCGAGTAAAATCCCTAAAATAAATTATTTATATAAAATATATCGATGTAAGAAAGTTTAAAATTTGAATCACACCTATAATAATGAAAAGTATTATATCTCTATAATTATAAAACCCCTAAGAAATCCTAGAAATTCTTAAAAACCATTCTAAAAAAATAGCACTCTGATAGAAGAATTTATGATTGAAATGATTTTTTTTTTTTGTTTCATATGTGTGGGTCTAATCTACTTATACAAAAAAAAAAAAAAAAAAAAATGATATAAGGCAGTATGAAAAATATATCCATGTTTGAAACACTTTGAGATTTTGAGAAAGAACGTTGTTATGCCTAAAAAGTCATGCTTATATCAACTCAATAAATGTCTTTTTGTACTAGCTGCCAAGCCCATACCTCCTCAGATATTCGTACCAACCCTATCTCTTTTCAAGAAATGAATGGATGAGAGTCTTCCATGTGTCGAGGTAACTTGCAAAACACTCATTACATTGACCTCAAATATGTGTAAATTGGCACTTCTCTTCACGAAAAGAGGAGGCTGGACATATGAGGGTTAAGCATAGATTTGAGCTTCATTTCATTATTTCTCTCTGTAATCAAAGCTTTTCTCCATCTTTGTATGCCTTATGGGCAATATCATAGAAATAGCTAAAGATCAATAAAATAACAGTGGACGTAGGATTCGTTTTTGAACATCCGAACCACTATAAAAACCTCCTATTGCCAATCTTTTAGTTATTTTTCTGCAACATATATAACTTCAACACTATATCCAAATCTCATGGGTCCATCACGTATAATTTCTAAGGCTTCCTTAGCACTTTGCAAGTGCGAGTCGTTGGCATCCAAAATCAAGCGTCAACATACATTCCTTTTTTTTTTTTCTTTTTTATCTTATAAAATATTTAAATATTCCAAGAAACTTATTTTTAATATTCTTGGAATTTATTTCGTGTATTTTATTTTAAGAAGAGCCCAATAACACCCGTATAAAGCCAGACCACTGATCTACTGAGCATTGTTTTAAAACCCGAACTGGAGGGTAACCTGGTCAACTGACTAGGTCCTAGGTCAACCGGCCTAATCGGTTGAACCCGCCGGTTGGACCAATGAATCATTGTGCGGCTGTTAGCACTCTGAAAAATTTTTAAAAAAAAAAAAAAAAAAACAAAGCAGCAACACCATAACTTACAGACAAGAAAAAACTGAACCAAAAATTGCAGAGGCAAGAAGCAGACCCTAGGGGATCTCCACCAAACACAAGGCAAAAATAACACAAGCCAGAAAAAGCACCCACCACCATTATAAAAATGACGGCCAACAGGCAACCATGAAAGCACCTTCTTAAAATAGCAGAGGGCTTAGGCCGCCCACTCACCCAGCAAAACACGCCAAACAACATAGAAGCAAAACCAGAACAACAAAGTGGCCGCAGCACACTCAGTGAAGAAGCAGAATCCTGAAACTACAAAAGAGAATAAACCAGTAAAATCAGTGAAGAAGATGAAGAAGTACAGTTTCCGAGTTTTGCAGCTTTCGCTCGTCGTTGAGGTTGAAGAAGATTCGGTTTCCATCTTCTTTAGACTTTACAGTTCGGACTTTAGAGTGAAGAAGAAGAAGAAGAAGATTGAAGTGACGAAACTTCACCAATTCTTCCTCCAATAAAGTGCCTTTCAACTCTCCGCCAATCACACCTCTCCTCATTCTGGACTGCTATAAATAAAAAACCACTACTAATTTAATAGTATCACTTTCTTTCGTTTCGGTTTCTTATTTTTATTTTCATCCTAGTATGGCGTTGGTGAGCCTTCGGTGTAGCGGAGGAGGAGCGATGTGTTCAGTGAGTGTTGCCGGAATTGACCTACATTGCGTTCAATCGTCGATGCAATTACGGAGATGGAATTTGAAGGATAAAGTGATGCAATTATGGAGATGGAATTTGAAGGATAGAGTAAACGCAAACTGTAAAGAATGAAGCCCGATTGAAATGAAATGAAGATGCAAATTGGGAATCAAATTTTTTAGGGATTACTGTAACTCCTAATTAGTGAACTGGTTTAATCACTGGACGGTTAGACCAGCGGTTCAGTACTATTTACTAGTCTATTTCCAGTTTAAAGCAGTTTTTAAGTAATTAACGAGTTTTATAATGAACCGGACCGAAGTTAAGGTTGGTTTCTGATCGAACCAACCGGTCCAGTCCGGTTTTTAAAACAGAGCTATTGAGCCCATATTATACATACCATACAACACCCACATCAACCCAAATCACTAGCCCTTCAAGCCTAACTAAGAAAGGCTCAAGCCTAATAACACCCGTTTTCAAGAAAGTTGAAGAGTGAATCTTTTGACACCCCACTAATGGACTAAAAAATTCCCACTTTTTAAAATTTTATAAAAACAAATTTACCCTTATATTAAATTATTAAAGTTAATTTTAATTTTCTATTTTTCACAAATACTTTTGACACCTTGCTATTATTTTACAAACCCTAATTTGTTTTCTTTTATGAGAATGAATAATAAAGATAGGATTTGAAATATGAAATTGTTAATAGTCACATATAAATTTATTATTTATTTTTTGTTCAAAGTATTGGTAGCTATTTTAATTTATATGCTTTCTATGTTATTAACTCTATCATGTTCTTAGGATTATTTTTGAAGATTTTTTTAACTTTAATTTTTTTTCAACTTTCAATTTGGTTATCTAAAGTTTTGTTTTAGGAATAGCAATGGGAAAAGGAATATAGAATCGGTAAAGGGGATAAAATATTAACTCTTGAGAAAAAAAAAAAAAAAATGGAATAAAGGGCATTTATGAAATTTATGGGGTGCCATAAGAAAAAAAAAAAAGAAGTTAATTTTAATACTTTGAAATGAGGCTTCTTTGGGTGCAAATAACTCCACTCAAAGTTGAAACACCTCCAAGCCCAACCCAAAATGAGAGTCCTCTTACTTTCCAAGATATAATACCAAATGCGGGAGATTGCATAATAAGTAACAAATTGGGATTCCTAATTCAAAATTTTGCATCACTTTGTGTGCTAACGCCTAACTGGGAGATTTTAGTTCTATAATACTTAGAAGCAACTATCACAAGCGAAAATGAAGATTTGAGCAGTGAAAAAGGTAGGCTCGTTGAGAGTTTGAAACTTTGGGAATCGTCTTTGAGTTACATGGAGCTAATTAATTTTAACTTCCCAGCTTGGTTGCTTTGAGATAGAATTGTTAAAATAAATTTTAGCTCTTATTTTGGACTCTTATAATATATATTCATTTAAAACTCTAATCTAAACCTGCAGCTTCTCCGAAATATAGTAGAAGGAACTTCCAACATTGCATCATGGACGATGTTACATGCATCTTGCAAAAGAATTTCTTAAACATCCGTCCTCAAATTCAGTTAATTCTTGGAGATCTAAGAACTCTTTTATAATTGGGATGGAGTTCAGCTTGAAAAAACCATCTAGCCATAACTTTTTTGACCTAAAAAATATATTGATAATTAGGGTTCAGAACGAAGAACATGCAAACTGATAATAATGATACGATGAATTAATAACTTAAGATAAGAATTTTCTTGAATTAGGTTTGTTTCTGGTTTAGGAGCCAAATCTGAAATTCAAGGTGGATGTGTTGTTTACTATAATTTTCATTCGTGTAATAGGAACTAAATATGAACATGAGCATGAAAGGACAGATGTTAGATAGTTTTCCCCTGCTCCATTCTTATCTTCGGGGTTTGAGACAGAGAGAGAGAATGTTTCAACAGTAGAGGAGATTGTGCTATGAAAGAGGGCAATGAAAAGTGAAATTGCTGAGTCTTGCCATTTTAACAAGCAGCACAAAAATCAAATTTATCACAAAAATCAAGTGATGCTTAAGTATTCTGCTGTGGCTGGAAGGTTGTATTTCATCAGCATTGTTCCTGTTGAAACTGAATACAGTGGTATATAATATCAAACCTGTGATAGCATTACTTGGCAATGAGTACAGATTTGGAAAATGGTCTTTCTTTTGCCTCTAACGTAACTCTAATGTTGATTCGGCAGACATAACACCTCCAGGTGACTGATTTTGCACCATATCTTTTTCTCTTTCACAAGTCTATATTTTGTTGTCTCGCTAACTGTCAATTTCAATGACAAAATTGGTTACAATTTTCATTCCAGTTGCTGGCCTACAACGGCTGTTTTGTTGAAACTTTCTTCAGCTGGCTTCCTGTGCTTCTGCTTTCTGCATAATTACCAAAGCTTTTGGGAGTTAAAATGTTGGAATTTCCGCTGTGGTATGAATTATGGGTATGTTAATGCATTTCAAAGGTGATAATTTGCTAGGCCTATGGCCATTTGTTGAGAGACTTAAGTCACTGAGGTGTCATAATTGTTTAAGAATTTTCATTCATTGGCTTGCCAAACAACCATTAACGGACAAATTAATTCATGTTCAATTACAAGCGAATAATTTAACTTATAATATTGTAAGTCAAACTTATATCATTTTAATTTCCTGCAATTTGAGGAAGAATTGTTGAATTTAGATTTATAAATTAATCACTCAAAAAAAGTATATAAACAGAAAATTTTCCACAAACAGGGGAGAAACAGAGGAATACATAGACAATTTGATCAAATTCTAACAATGTTCAATTGAACCATGTAATACACTGTTCCAATTCATCACAAAGACTACTTGGGCCGAGCAATGGCAAGGACAAACTTTTGAATCCTAATAGAAATTAAAATGAGTCACATACACAAGTTTCCATACGTTAGTTCTTCCATAAGATAAGATGTACAATAAAACATTTCATTGAATTTCATATAGTTTTTTAGTTATACCTAATCATAAACTCCAAAATATTTAACTGAACTTCTCCTTCAGTTCCAATTTGAACTCCAAATCTAGCAGTAGCAGATCACCTACCTCATCTTCAAAGGCATTCCCTTTACCAAAATGGAAAACCTCACCAACCATTCGTAAAATTAGCAAAAGAAAATAAGCAGAAAGCGCAATTTTAGTTTGTTGTCATAAAAATTGAGCACTTTAAAATCTTTACGAACATCGGCAGTAAAGTTATTACTAATTCAAAAAGCCGCAAGCTATCCAGGCACTATACTATCAATAATAGGGGAGACGTCCAAGTGTTTATATACTCAAGAATTAATTTAGTGGTGCAAAACTCAATTGCGTCATTGCAACCTGAATTTTCAGTAGATCATAAAATTTCTCGAACAATAAAATTGCCGACAAATTCAATAAACCAAAACAATAAAACAAACCATAAATTTAATTACCAGTTCCATATCATGCTAAAAACTACAGAGGATAAAGAATTTTCCAGAGAAAGAACAAGATTTTCATAATATTAATAATAGACATGAAAGCAAATTGTAATAGATAAATTACCATTAAGAGGCTCCAGCAGCCAAAAAGCACAATCAAGAAGAGGAATAAGCAACCAGCTCTGAAATAGCAATGTGTGTTGGCATTTGGTTCCACTTCCACCTCTTTAGATGTTCCATTTTCAGTTCTACTTTCACTTCCACAAGTGTTTTCATTGTGCAATTTCAATAAATCTTCATTGTCTGCTATTGTTGTTTCACCTAAATCTTCAGTACTGGTCATGTTGGGCTGTACATACAGTGGATGAACCCCACAACATTTCAATATCAAACCTGCTCCTGGGCTTACTTTCTTTTCATCAAACAATACACTGAACTCAAATGAGGCAGTCGTGCAGTCACCTTTAAGATCTATATATTGGATAAATACACCCATGATGAAGGGGTGTGAGAAGTGGAAACTGCCTTTGGCAGTTTCTCACGAACCGTTCCCATATAAAAGGAAGGTTTTTTCTTTTAGAAGAGGTTACTCAAAAAAACTCACCAAAAACGCAAAGGAAAAATACGCTCTCTCTCTCTAGAATTTGGAAAAGAGAAATACACTTCGTGGTTTTTTTCCAGATTAACTTTATTGCTTCAGAGATAAGGAACAGAAGTATTTATGCTTTGTGTTAATTCATTGTAGTTCATTTATATACAAATGTGATTACAATAGTGACTATGATCTTAGGATTATGTTAGGATATATGTTATTCCATGTTATTTCCAACATTGGTATCAGAGCCGTGGTTTATATTGTTTTAAATACATACTGTTAATGTTGAAGCATGTTATTGGTTTGTCAAATGCAGTTCTGAAATTTTTCAAATTTTGTACGTAAAAAGTTGTCATTTTGGTAATGATAATTAGACCATTAAATTCCTTATGAAATTATGAAGAAAATGGTTTTTGAATCATAAAAAATGGAGTTAAAATAACTTAGATATGCCTCTTTGAAGTTTCGGGTTTCGTATGGGTTGATTTTCGGGTCGGGTACCTAGTTGCAGACTCGGATAGATGTTGAAGACGACAAGAACCAACATGTCGTTTTCCATCCAAACTGATGAATGACATGTTGTTTTTCCTGTTTGACTTCTTTTTTTTGAAAAAAAATTCAAATAGGCATGGGTGGTGAGACTTGAACCCTGGTCTCCATGGTTAGGGTATGTTAAAGCCCAATACCCCAACCACTGGGCTAATTTTGTTTTTGTGTTAACTACATTCACAAACCAAATATATTCCTATCCGGCCCAACCTATAACCAAAATAAAAAAATTTGGGTCAAGTTGACCCGTGGACCCGACCCATATGACCAAACGGGTTAGCCAAACCCGGTAATGAGTCAAACCCGACCCGTAAAGTCAAACGGGTCGGCCAAACCCAGTCAACGCATGACCTGCAAGACCAAACGGGTTAGTCAACACCCAACCCGTAAGTCAATAAGGTCAACGGACCAAACTCGGGTTAAGATTGACCCAGTTGAATGTGAAACAAGTTGACCCGACCCGAATTTGTGTGGCCGCATGTCACACACGTGAAGTGCCCTGCCGGCGCGTGGAGGCGCGTGAAGGATTCTAAATTTTTTCCTTTTGCTGTAAGGAATAAAAAATGAATACTTGGTATATTGTTATGAGTCTAATTTTGTTATTGAACCATAAACACGTATATATATTATTTATCCAATATAGTCAACCTTTATTTGATAAATAAATAGTTTTTTTTTGTATTTGTTACAGAAAAATGTTACGTTATAGACATGCAATGGTTGCTAGAACACCCGCTCAAAGGGAAAGGGTTATGAACATGATTAAAACTCTGCAAACTCACACATTGATTTTAAGAGACACAGAGGATGAGTTGGTGCAACTCGTAAATCATTTCATTCATGTGAATGAAAAGATTCAAGAAATTGTCTGGATAGGGGGATTAAAGGAAGATGAGTCGAAATACCAAGTTCTAAGAGAGACTCTTGGTTACCCTAATCTTGTTGGTCTCCTTGATATGGTTTGGACCAAGCTGAAAGTTCATAACTTTAAAGATGACAATAAAAATTATAAACGTTTAGTCAACAACTATATCAAAGAGTACATAGATTGGGGTGCAAAAAAGATAGTTGGTGCATCTATAGGAGTCTCCACTCGTAAAGGACATCACAAGAAACTAGGAGTTCCCCTACCTAGGGTTAATTACAAGTTAGATAAAGACTTTAGGATAAGGATTATCAGATCCTTCCCAGTTTTACGAATGTGGTTGTACACTTAATTTTTTTTTAAATTGTTTGTTTTAATTTCATTACATGTTGAATTCTATTTACATAATGTAATTAATTTTATTTATTAAAATTTAAAATTTTATGTGAATTGATGTTGATTTATATTTATATAATTGTGTCTAAATATATTTTTAGAATTGCAATTAATTATATCTATGATAATTGGAAATTGGAATTTTGGATGATGATTGTTGACATTGTTAACTTTTGATTCCAAATCTAATATACAATTATTATTGGTATAATTAATTAAATAAATATGTATGTTCCGAGCATTGAATAACATGCATTATCCAATGTGTAATTTTGTTTAGAAATGGCATCTGTATCTAAGAACATTGTCGCCGAACTTAACAAAGGAGAAAAATTTAACGGCGACAATTATGAGATATGGAGCATGAAAATCCAATATGTTTTGGAAGAACAAGAGGTTCTTGAAGCTCTTACTACAACCATGGAAGAGCCTGAAGAGGGAGTCACAGCTCAACATAGATGAGACCGTGCCGCTTATGACATATGGAAGAAGAAGAAGAATTCCACTGCTCGCATCACTTTGTTGAGCAGCATGGATAATGATCTCATGAAGAAGTACCGGGATTATGAATTAGCAAAGGACATGTGGTCCGCACTTGCTCCAAAGTTTGGCGGTACGTCCATTACCAAACTCCGGTCACTCACTATCAAGTTTGACACATATAAAAAGAAGCCTGAACATACTATGAGAGTACATTTACGGCATTTGTCAAACATGATAAGTGAGTTAAGAGATGCAGGTCATGTCCTAACAAATGAACAACAAGTTCAAGTTGTCATAAGATCATTGCCTCAAAATTGGGAACACATGAAAATACACCTTACCCACAATGAGGGCATCAGAAGTTTAGAAGATGCCATACGACATTTGGAACTGGAAGAAGATCGTCTTAATGCGAGTAAGGCCAATACTGATGTGTATATGGCTGGTTCCTGTTCACATCGTAGGAAGGGATTTAAATGTAAATTCCAAGGTGGATCCCAAAGAAAAGGCAATTCTGATAAGTCTCTAGGGAAGAAAAGAAAGTTCTTCAAACACGGAAAAGGAAAGCATCTTGCCAGGAAGAGAAATATGGCAAAGGTGAAATGCTATAATTGTGGTAAAAAATGACATTTTGCTCACGATTGTAGCGAGCCGAAGAAGGTAAATTACTTGTTTGCACAAGTAAGTTATATAAATGTTTCTAGTTCTGTTTTTCTGACTGAATCTCATCCTTTGTGGACTGTAGATTCAGCAGCAACAGACCACATAGTGAAAGACAGGAGTGCTTTTGTGGATTTTCGACGAATACCATGGGAAACAAAATGGATATATGTAGGTAACAATTCAAAAGTGGAAGTTAAAGGGATCGGCACATGCAAATTGATCATGCGTGGAGGTCGAATCCTATACCTACATATATCCATTTTGATTTCCGTGTTAGAACTTGTTAAACTTGGTTTTAATTTAAACTTTTCCAGTACTGGTGTCCATTTATTTTTGGACACAACATACTAGGGTTGTGATTATTTTTCTGATGGTTTTATAGTACTTGACGTTGCTTATAATAATAGTAATGTTTGTTTTTCCTTCATTACATCTTCTAATAATGATGATGTGAATGTATGGCATGCAAGGCTTAGCCATATTGGCCAACAACGAATGAATATACTAGCAAGAGAAGGCTTGTTAGGATCCTTAACAAAAGTAGACTTGACTACTTGTGAACATTGCCTAGCTGGAAAAACAGCAAGAAAACCATTTGGAAAAGCGATAAGAGCTGAAGTTCCATTGCAACTAATTCATTTTAACATATGTGGTCCAATGAACGTGAGGGCTAGACATGGGGCTGTTTATTTCATCACGTTTATAGATGATTTCACTCGATATGGTTATGTTTTCTTGATTTCTCAAAAATCAGAAGCTTTAGAATGCTTTTAGAAGTTTAAAAACTTAGTTGAGAATCAATTAGATAACAAGATAAAAGTTCTTCAAACCGATCGAGGACGTGAAATTTTATCTGATCAGTTCATAAATTTTTGTGATGAATTGGGAATAGAACGTCAATTAACTATTCCAAGAACTCCGCAACAAAATGGTGTTACAGAACGAAGAAACAGAACCCTACTTGAGATGGTGAGGTCTATGATGGCACAAGCAAACTTGCCCATCACCTTTTGGGGTGATGCCTTATTGACTGCCACATATATCCTCAATCAAGTACCATCCAAATCTATTACTACTACACCATATGAGTTATGGACAAATCGGAAACCCGATTTGAGTCTCCTAAAACCATGGGGATGTGCTGCATATGTTCATGATACTTCCCATTAATATGGAAAATTAGGTCCAAAGGGGAAAAAGTGTATCTTTATAAGATACTCAGAACATTCAAAGGGATACGTCTTCATAAGAGAACAAGAAAGAGGTAGTATCACTGCGTTTGAATCACGAGATGTCACATTCTTAGAAACCGATTTTCCTAAGAAGGGCGAGATAGGTAAAGACTTGTTTCTATATGAAACACAAGACCAAGGCAATTCTGTTGCCGACAATCAGTTGGTTATACTACATCCCAGTGGGAGCAATATGGAAGTTGATGAATTAGTTTCAAATCCTCCATCATTCCATACTGGCGATCTAACTATGATAGCTGGTCTAAGTGGGAGTAACACCAATCAATCTCCAATACGTCGATCAAACAGAAAACAAGTTCCACGTCGACGATTTGAGATTGACGGGGAAATTTTTCTAGTTACTCCACAAGATGACGAAGAGCCAAGGAATTTAAATGAGGCTCTCAATTGCCCTTCTAAGGAAAAATGGATGAAAGCAATGGAAGAAGAATTGGAGTCTATGAAATCAAACCAAGTATGGGAATTGGTTGATTTACCAAAAGGACGCCATTGGGAACAAGTGGGTTCTCAAAATCAAGCGTAAAGTTGATGGCAGTATTGAAAGATACAAAGCTCGCTTAGTCGCGAAAGGGTATACACAACAAGAAGGAATAGATTATGAAGAAACTTTTTTGCCTGTTGTGCGGTTTACCTCAATCCGACTTATTCTAGCTATAGTTGCAAGCATGGATCTTGAATTGCATCAAATGGATGTAAAGACTGCTTTTCTCAATGGAGAATTAAAAGAAGAAATCTATATGGACCAACCAATAGGTTTTATTAGAGAAGGTCAAGAACACAAAGTGTGTAGACTTTTAAAGTCAATTTATGGCCTCAAGCAGTCCTCAAGACAGTGGTATATTCGATTTCATAATGCGATAATGTCGTATGATTTCAAAATGATAGATGAAGATCACTGTGTATATACAAAGAGATCCAATAACAAATTTGTTATATTATCATTATATGTTGATGATATACTTGTAGCTGGAAATGATAAGGGATTTGTCAATGAAATCAAAGGATGGTTATCTTCTCATTTTGAGATGAAAGATATGGGTGAAGCTGCATATATCCTTGGAGTCAATATTTCAAGAGATCGCTCAAGAAAATTAGTATCTCTTTCACAAGAACCATACATTAAGAAAATTCTTGAACGATTTCATATGCAAGATTGTAAACCCATAGACAACCCTATCGCGAAAGGCGAGACTTTAAGTCGTAAAATGTGTCCGAAGACTCCACAAGAAAAGGAACAAATGAAGAATGTTCCTTATACAAGTGCTGTTGGAAGTCTCATGTATGCCTTGATGTGCACTAGAGCCGACATCTGTTATGCCGTTGGGTTGGTAAGTAGATACCAGTCCGACCCAGGACAAGCACATTGGAAAGCAGTGAAGAGAATCTTAAGATATCTAAAAGGGACAGCTGATTACTCATTATGTTATCAAGGAAATGATTTACACTTGAGAGGCTACACCGATGCTGATTGGGGAGGAGATTTAGATGAAAGGAAATCTACTTCTGAATATGTTTTCTTACTAAATGGTGGGGCCATATCTTGGAGCAGTAAGAAACAATCATGCATAGCCTTATCTACAATGGAGGCTGAGTTTGTAGCATTTTCAGTTGCAGTGCAAGAAGCCGTTTGGTTAAGACGGTTCATGAATCAGTTGGGAATAATTAATGTTGCTATTGAACCAGTAAGAATAAACTGTGATAGTCAAGCAGCAATAGCATACACTAAGGATCATCATGGTAAAACGAAACACATAGATATCAAATATAATTTTGTGCAAGACTTGGTGGCACAAAAGGAGGTGAACATGAAGTACATATCTACGCATGACATGGTTGCGGATCCATTCACAAAGCCTATACCAAGAGATACTTTCAATAGACATGTTAGATCTCTAGGCTTACGTAGGTGTTGAATGTACTTATACTTTGAGATTTCCCAAAATTGTTCATATTTGTCTTATCAATATTAAATAACAATATTGTCAATGCTCAATTTCGATTATTATGGAACATACATGAAGGAGCATATATATACATATTAGTTATGTAAATATTATATATGTCTATTTTGAAAAGCATGTCGGACAGTTAAAAGATTGGCCTTCTCACACAGGCAATCGCCTCCATTACTTCGTAGGAATGGAGATGAGACGATTTTAAGCTTATTATCTAGGTGATAATAGAGAGCCAAGCTTAAAATGTTTAACGTCACCTAAAAGATAGAATTTAAAATAATGTCATAATGAAATGTGACCACAAGTAATAAATGATCACTTTATCTGTCTAATTGCCAGATTAGAGTTCTGATGAATTAAAAGTATGTAAAGTGAACTCAAGTTAGACATTAGGTATGTCTGAACTAAAATCTGTACAACATTTACAAGAAAAGAGACATGCACTCCATGGGAAAGGAGTGTTAGGAAACGACCCGGTTGCGCATCGGAAAACAAAAAAATTACAACCATGGATCATTCCTTAGAACCCAAAATCAGAGCATAGAAAATTACAGTTTATATTTTATAAGAATCTGCAGAAAAATAAATCTAAAGGTTTAGATTCATACCCACGTTGGAGGCTCCACCAATATTGTCTCTGAATGTGTTTGCTACCGATCCAAGTATAGGATCGAACCAAGAAGTCCACACGAAGACAACCACCAAGAACCAAGGAGGGATTTGCTAGATCCTCCTTGGCCTTAAGAAATCAAGAAGAACAAAAGGAAAAAGTTTGATTTTCAATCAAACAGTGAAAGTGGCGTGGGAGAGTCAAAATGGGGCTGCTCTGTGTGTTTGTTTTAATTGAAAAATGAACTAAAAAAAAACTTGTTTTCTTTTCACACACACACATTTTCTTTTATAGGCAAACTAAGTTGCCCTATTCCCACATGGAATGGGCTTGGGCTCCAACCCAAACACCCCATGTTGCCAAACACTCCCAAATTAGATATTTTATTTATTTCATCTTTATTTCAATTAAAAATCAATTAATATATATTTAATATATATCTATTAACATTTAACAATAATGATAATTTATTTAAGTATATGCGAACATATATTTAAATAGAATTTCACTTATTTAATTTTTTCTAACAAATTAAATAAAGGCCACGACCTCAGCAAATTTAATTGCACTGTGAAATTACCAAAATACCTTTTCGCCCAAAAAGACGAAAACACCCTTCTTTCTTCCTGAGTCTTAAATTATCTTCTATGTGTGTGACCCATAGGCTCCTCATTATACAGTTAATGTATATTATCGCGATTAACACCAATTAATCGTCTCACTTATACACAGACCAAGATTGGCCCCTAGCAAGGCATCATGACCACCTGATAGATTCGGATTCAGCAAAGTAGCTACCTATCAACGATATGGTTACCGTACAATTCAATCATTTCATCATACGTTATCTCAACAAGACGAAGGCATAGAAATAGTGTCAACCTTCGGTTACTCTGGATATTATATATTCAGTTTCTGGACCAATGACCCGTATTATAATCTAGATAGAGCAACAACTCAATCCCACTGTGGCCACAGTTTTAGTGTCATTGCCATATACTGAATTGCGCCGTGAGATAACTTCTCCCATACTCGGGAGTGATGAATCCTCTGTCAATCCACCATAGTCTTAATACACTCCTTAATACAGTCAATCACCACCATAGTGACAGCTCTGAATAGAACTGCGTTAGGCTAGTGTCAAACTGTACCAATCGGGCACAAGGCGCTCTGGTGATCTCTAGTCTAAGGATCACATGCACCACCATTCGTTAGAGGATTTGTTCCATAGACACTAGGGTTACCATCCATATAGAATCCTCTGGTGGGTCAGTCTAGTGAACTTGCTGCGGCATATCCACCTACAACAAGCACCCATGTGTTGCACCAGGTTGTCACCAAACAACCTTGACAAGTGAGATCAATCACTGCCTTTCGACAGGGTCGTTCAACACTATGATAGCCTTACCGTATTATCTGTGCCCTTACTTCAGAATAATACTAAGGCTACGGACGTTTCTAGAATGGCCACCATATGTGCTCATAGGGTTCTCACTATCAAGATTTGAAACACTTGATACCCTCGTCACGGTTCTACCATTCTAAGGACATATATCAATACATATTGCAATAATAATGATTTATGCGATATAGAATAAAATGCCTTTTATTATTGATTAATGAACATTATTACAAAGAGTCAATTCTACAATAATTGATTGGCTCTAGGGCATCTTTTCTAACAAGGAGGAAATGCTGTAGCATGTGATTCATACCACATGTGCAAAACATTGACCAAAGGGATAATGAAAGTCAAAATCTCAACTTTAACATTGTGTGAGACCCTGAGTTTTTAAGAATAAAATCTCATAGAATACCCTTATTACTCTATTCTGTTTCTTGAAAACTTCATTTAATGATTGCTATCTTAGAGTGTTGCCAAAGGATTAAGATAAATTCAATATGCTGGGACATTTCTAGAAAAGCAAGTTAAATGAAAGTTGCAAGAATCGAGAAAAGAGGAAGATTACGTTTTGAATTATCACACTATAATCACGTGTATTCATTGGTCGACCAATTATGTTTTACTTTTATGTAAAGACAAAACATAATTATGAATACAACGCATATTTATTGTAAATGAGATTGTTAGAAAAATGTGATAAGTAATCTAGGGTATTGCATACAACATACAACTTGAGTTTCACAATTCGAGAAGTTATATACTCCTAACAGATATATGACTAACGTGCTCTCGAAGTATGCATGGTCACACGGCATATTTACTAAAGTATGAACCTTAAAGAAGCACAGAGAGAGAAAGTCCCATCATGTGTGAGTGGGAGATATTGGATAAATACACCCATGATGAAGGGGTGTGAGAAGTGAAAACTGCCTTTGGCAGTTTCTCACGAACCGTTCCCATATAAAAGGAAGGTTTTTTCTTTTAGAAGAGGTTACTCAAAAAAACTCACCAAAAACACAAAGGAAAAATACGCTCTCTCTCTCTAGAATTTGGAAAAGAGAAATACACTTCGTGGTTTTCTTCCAGATTAACTTTATTGCTTCAGAGATAAGGAACAGAGGTATTTATGCTGTGTTAATTCATTGTAGTTCATTTATATACAAATGTGATTACAATAGTGACTGTGATCTTGGGATTATGTTAGGATATATGTTATTCCATGTTATTTCCAACACTATACAAGGCGTATATCCTAATACTATGTGATCTGACTCCGAATTAGACAAAAAACAGCTCCAACAAAACTTACCAATAATACTGTAATTGCACCTACAGTTGACTTGAACTGTAAAAACATCTCCACGATTACTTCTCTCAAATGCAAGAACCGCCGATATAGCAAATCCAATAAACTTTCTATTACTCCCATGTTGAGGTAGCTTAATTGTAATTGAAGATTCTGAACTTTGATGGCTGAACCACCCAGGAATTTCACTCCCAGGTAAAGATAAGCTGATTTTACGTATTTCATCAATTTCCTGTAATATGAAATCAATCATAAAACGATAAAGCGCACAAGGAGAAGAAAGAAGAGAAAAAAAAGAGTGTAACCTTTGCATAACAAAGTCGTAGTGCTACAATTGCCATGTTTTGCCGTGAATTTGTCAAAAAGTTGTTGCCTGCGTTCTGATTCAGGTTCAAGCAGTTTGTAAACGTGAATCCTATATGCCGACTCGAAGATGATTAAAGCCTTTCAGACACTATTTCCATTTCTTGTTCATCCAATTCTTCTAGATTTGATGGAGGCACTGCTATTGATTGGAGTTGCCTGCTATTGCTTGCATCTAAACATTCTAGTGCCTGTGGAAGTTCTGGTATTGTCTGAAGCTTCTTGCAATCACGTAACAATAGCCATCTCAGCTGAAAAAGTTTCTTGATACTTGTAAGAAGATTCTCAAATATGTTTCCACTTAGATTTAATATTTCCAATGACGATAAACAAAAGAGAGCTTCAGGAATTTCTTTTATATTAGAGAAAAATAAGCCTAACATTCTAATTTCCTTCCAACATGTAAGAGGGATGATAATTGACTTTTGGGAATTCTATAATGCCAAAGACCAAGACAACGAAGAGATTTCAACTTTAAAATGCTTTTTGAAATACTCTTGAGCCTATCACACTCGCACAGTAGTAATGTATGTAACTCCGTTAGACACTCAATTGATGATGGGACTTCATCTATTGTTGTCCTAATTAAATATAATTCTTTGATATTCCCCAAAATTTGTGGAAACATCCTGAGATTACTACAAAATGAGAGGTTAAGAGTGATAAGTGTTCTAAAATGTATGTTGCTTGGAAAAGTCCTAAAACTTTCACAGTGAGACAGATTTAAGATACGGAGGTTGTTCAGATATTGGATAGATAAGCGAATGTCAACAAAACTTTGGTAATGTTCAAGCTTTGGACCATCTGAATGATTTAGCTGATCAAGCAACTTGACATCTGAACCATGCTGTAGTAAAACATAACAATTATAATAAATCAAAATCAACATACAATACATTCTATAACAAAGAAATACATTATTTAACTATTTGTTATGCCTGGGAAATCAAGGGCTAACGTGGGAAATCACGTGAGGAAGAGGGTGACCTGCTCCTGTCAGAACTATAAGCGCACGCCGACCTGCCAGACGCTGCGGAGATCCCACGTGTCTGTTCCCTACTCCAAATCGCGTGAAATCAGTTTGGAAGGTGAGCAATGTGACATAAAAGAGGATTTGTCCTGACATTCACACCAACCCACATATTTAATGATGATTACTTGCACTCATCTCACTATAAAAAGGAGAAGACCCCTTCATTGAGGGGATTCGGCCATTTTTACTTTAAACTAGCTATTATCTCTCTTGTAATAGAAATCTATCTTTCGAAAAGTCATTTGTAAGTCAGTCCGCTAAAGCGACCTGACCCCTATCATTAATACAAACATCAGTGGACGTAGGATTTGCTACCTTAGCATCCGAACCACTTTAAAAAGCTCTCTTTATTGCATTTACTACACTTTTTGTTCTATATTCACGTGTGTCTCTTGGCCAGCCAACGTTACGCACGTGTCGATTAGTTGGTGTCAAAATCACGCATCAATAGTTTGGCGCTAGAAAGAGGACCTGATTTAGTGTTCATCCTTCATCAGGAGAATCTCTAAACTACTGGTCCTACAGCAACAAATGGCCCGCTAACCTAAACCTGAGCAAGCCAACTGGGGTGCTGAGGGAGTCCCCCTGACATAGGGGGATACCTCTTCTAGGATACTTTCAGCTGCACAAAATGCTGCGGTAGATATCCCAACAACTTCACAACTAAACCTCGCCATCAGAAGCTACCTGGAGAGGTTCGACAATACTCTCCGACGGTCAACCAAAGGTTACTCTGTTTGGACCAAGGCGTGCCATCCGAGCAGTGGCGGGCGGTACAACCGCCAAAAACACCTGCAGGTCGCGCGAAAGCGCAGCAAAGGGAAATAGCATGTACTGCGAGCACTACAGTGCGTAGACATAAGGGTAAGCAAGTGGCAAAAAGCAAGCATACGGGCTCCAAAGGGCCAGCAAACGTAAACCATTGCCCAAGCAGGGTACCGTAAAGCTGAGACTCGGTGAAAAAGTAAATCCCGAGCTGTCCCATGCCACGTCGCAAGCGACCCCAAGTAAAAGTGCTGGGCAGGGCGATTTTTATCACCGCCAGCAGAGCAATCTCGATCATCATCGTGCGGGTGGTTCCCACACCTCGCGGGGCTGTTTGTACCACTTGGAGGGTCATGAAAACACTCCGCATCGTCCATCGCCATCACACGGCTCTAGCAGGCGTGTGTCAAGAGCGATCGGAATCGCCGACCGAGGCGAAGAGGAATCCAACCTCCAGACTCTCTTGAACCGCAATCGCGAGGGTCGAACTCTCATGGGTGAAAGCAACCCCCAACTGGCTCCATTGCCACAAATTGAGGAGCTGCAACGAGCTCTAGATAGGCTAAGAGCTTAGCAAAACGAGCAAGGGCAGGTCACCTCGGCATCCCCCTTCTCACCCGAAGTGTTAGTTGCTCCACTCCTGTCAGGATTCAGGATGCCCGACATGCGGGCATTCGATGGAAACTCTAATCCGCAAGATCATCTGTATGAATTTAACGAGCTAATGGAGCTTTACCAGGTCTCAGATCTTGCGAAATGTCATTGTTTGGCCGTGACTTTAGCCTCTCACACCAAACGGTGGTTCAATCGCTCCCAGTAGGATCGATCGGTTCGTGGCCTCAGATGAGCACGACGTTCTTAAGGCATTTTTAGGCAAACCGAAAGTTCTCGATGCATTTAAGCTATCTCAGCAATGTAAGGCAGGAAAGGGATGAATCCCTACAATCTTACATCGATCGTTTCCACAGGAAACTCAACAAAGTGGCTCATGCTCCCGAAGAGTCCATCCGAACACTCATAATAGCGGGAGTTTGCCCGCAAACCGACCTGTGGAAAGACTTACAGGCGAAGGACGATGTTTCCCTCGCCAGATTCTATAACCTTGCGGAGAAATACCTCCGAATAGAAAGTTCATTGGTGGCACTCCGCCAACGCGACCAGGGTGCTCCAGGTAGTACGTCTGGTCGAGGGGAAAGCAGAAGAGCTGATCACGTAGGGGCCGCCGAAGATCAGCGAAAAGGAAAGAAACTACGCTATGAGCCCAGAAAATCCTATGCTTTTGTTCCTCGTCGCAATCGCGACAGGAACCAATACACTCCACTGAACTCTTGTGTATCGGCTATTCTCGATAAGTCCGAAGAAGCCGGTCTGCTCGGAGAGCCCGAGCCCATGAAAACTCCTACGACAGCCAGAAATAATAAAAAGTACTATTGCTACCACAAGGGATAATGGGCACCATACCGATGAGTGTCGAGCTCTAAAATAGGCAATCGAAGAGCTCATCAAGAAGGAGCATTTCAAGGAGTACATCAATGACTCTGCTCCCTCACAAGAGAAAAATCGGGGGGAGCCGAGAAAGAAACGCCACAATCAGAAGGGTGTGTTCAGCCTAAATTTGATTTTCGGGGGACCACATTTCACTGGGAACTCGCGAGGTGCCCAAGAAAGGTATGCTCGCGAAGCTCTTTACGACCCCATCAGAGTGATGAGTGTGGAGCAGTGACCATGAAAGGTTCGCAAGGAAGAGGAAATCTCCTTCTCCGAACAGGATGCGGCCATATTGCATCATCCCCATGATGACACCCTTGTAATCACGCCCCTGATAGGGCGCTATAATATCCAAAGAATGTTAGTGGATAACGGAAGTGCTGTGAACATCCTGTTCGCATCTACTTTCGAAAGGATGAATCTGGACAAGGCCGACCTGAAGCCCGCCTCGTTCCCATTGTACAGGATTCATGGGAGACCATCTACCTCCCCAAAGGAACGATCTCACTCCCAGTCACACTGGGTGACTATGACAAAGTGACTAAGGTAATAGAGTTCTTAGTAGTGGACTGCCCATCAGCCTTCAATGGGATCCTGGGGAGACCTTTGCTAAGGCAGTTCAAGGCGGTCACTTTAATTTACCATCTAAAAATGAAGTTCCCCACCTTGACGGGGATCGGGGAAGTCAGCGAGTCTCAACGCGTATCGTGCGATTGCTATGTGAAAGCAGTCCATATGGCGTGCAAGGGAAAGGGCACCTCACGAGGAAATCACGGAAAGGCAATGGTGATCAGCTGGATCGAGCCACGACCTGGCCCGGTCGAGAACAATATAGACCCCCACATCCAAGATTGCCCTTGTAGTGGGCCAGTTGAGGACCTGATGGAGGTACTGGTTGATCAGAACGAGCCGAGCAGATTATTAAAGATCGGTAAAAATCTCAACTCTCAGCTCGCTAACGAACTAATCAGTTTCCTCAGGGAAAACATCGATGTGTTAGCATGGTCGCACGTAGATATGGTCGGGATCAGCCCGAATGTCATTTGCCATGCACTGAACATCGATAGTAAAGCCAAACTAGTTCGCCAGAAATGAAGAATGATGGATCCGGAGCGGTATTCCGCCCTAAAGCTAAAGGTGGACAACCTCCTCAATAACGAGTCCATCCAAGAGGCACTATACCCGACCTGGGTCGCCAACCCAGTTCTGGTAAAGAAGCCCAATGGCAAGTGGCGAACCTGCGTCGACATCAGTGACCTCAACAAAGCTATCCTAAAGACAGCTTCCCTCTGCCAAGAATTGAGCAGCTCATGGATGCCACCTCGAGGCACGAGCTACTAAGTTTCATGGACGCATACTCGGGGTATAATCAAATTCTAATGCATGCGCCAGACGAAGAGCACACATCTTTCATTACAAATCAGGGACTATATTGCTATAAGGTCATGCCCTTCGGCCTCAAGAATGCTGGCGCGACCTACCAGCGGCTGGTTAACCGGATGTTCTCCGACCAGATCGGCAAGTCAATGGAGGTCTACGTAGATGACATGTTGGTCAAATCCCATGTCGCTTCAGATGACGTAGCACATCTCGCGGAGATGTTTGATATCCTCCAGTTGTACAAAATGAAGCTGAACCCTCTCAAGTGTTCGTTCGGGGTATCCTCGGTTAAGTTCCTAGGGTATATGGTTAACCAGCGGGGAATAAAAATTAACCCCGAGAAAATTCAAGCTCTCCTCGATATGGAAAGCCCGACCAGCAAAAAACAGTTCATGAGTCTTAACGAGCGGATAGCGGCACTTAGTCGCTTCATATCGAGGTTAACAGATCCCTGCTTACCGTTTTTCAATGTTCTGAAGGCTAACAAAAAATTCGAGTGGACTCCCGAGTGCGAACAGGCGTTCCAAAGTATAAAAGAACACCTGGGAAGCCACCTCTCCTCTCCAAACCTCCTTCCAATTGAGATCTTGCCCCGCACTCCGTCCTAAGTCTCTTAGTTCGCGGCCAGTGCAGCCCTAGTTTGAGAAGAGGAAAAAGTTCAATGGCCTGTTTACTACGCGAGCAAGCGCCGTCGGATGCTGAGATGCAGTATCCTGAAATGGAACGACTAGCCTATGCCCTACTGATCGCTTCCAGAAAGCTGCGACTTTACTTCCACGCCTATACAATCCAGGTAATGACTAATTACCCCTCAGGCAGGTCCTCCAGAAGCTGAAAGCCTCGGGTAAACTGCTCAAATGGGCCATGGAAATTAATCGATTCGTACAAGCCATGCCCAGTCGACCATCAAAGGGCAAGCTGTTGCTGACTTCATTTCAGAATTCTCCTATCTTCTGAATGAGACAGAGCAACAGTCCAGCGAAGCCATCCAAGAGAACATTCAGAACATAGCGACCTGAAGCCTCTATGTCGACGGATCGTCGACCAGGAAGAGGGCAGGCGTAGGTCTCTTTCTTTTGAGCCTCGAAGGGGCTCGCATTCACGGCATCCTCCGGTTCGGATTCAAGGCAACCAACAATGAGGCCGAGTATGAAGCTCTGCTAGCTGGATTGTGGTTGGCCAAAGAAATGGGTGTAACCGCGATCAGTGTCCACAGTGACTCTATGCTGGTCGTCAACCAAATCCTGGGAGAATACCAAGCCAAGGAAGAAAACATGATCTGTTATCTGAAAGAAGCTAAGGTCGCACTCTAGCCGTTCAAGCACTTCGCGATCATCTAGATCCCCAGAGAAAGCAACTTTGTGGTGGACGCCCTGGCAAGGATAGCCTCATCGTTGGACTCAGAGGAACCAAATAGCATTCCTGTTCGATTAATCGAGGCCCCAAGCATTAGCCCAATCCGAAGCAGTGCTGAATGTAATCGACCGATCAGTTCTGGATGATGCCCATCTATCAATATCTCAAAGATGGGACCTTGCCAGAGAACAAGGTCGAGGCACGGGTCCTGCGAACAAGATCTGCTCGTTACTCTCTCATCAGAGACCAACTGTATAGGCGGGGATTCAGTGCCCCCCTCCTCTGATGCGTAACTAGCGAAGAGCCAGACTATATCATGAAGGGATCTACGGTAATCACACCGCCGCACGATCTCTCGCGAACAAGGTTGTTCGTCAAGGGTATTATTGGCCCCGAATCCAAGAAGATACCCATAATTTTGTTAAAAGGTGTGATAAGTGTCAACGGTTCGCGAACATTCAGCGAGCCCCTTCTCACGAGCGATAGCGATGACTAGCCCCTTGCCATTTTCCATGTGGGGGATCGACCTTATCGGTCTCATGCCAGCTGGAAAAGGGGGAGTCAAGTATGTCGTGGTCGTGGTCGTGGTTCTGGTTGTGGTCGCGGTAGACTATTTCACCAAATGGGTGGAAGCTGAACCGCTGGCCACGATCACGACTAGAAAGCTGAAAGACTTCGTTTTCAAGAATATAATGTGCTGCTACGGAATCCCTCACACCCTTATCTTGGATAACGAGAAGCAGTTCGACGAGCTAGGCATCCATAAAAAGTTCGCCTCAGTCGCAAGACCTCAAGCAAATGACCAAGTTGAAGCAGTTAACAAAACCATCAAGCACACTCTAAAGGCCAAGCTCGATGCAGCCAAAGGGAATTGGGCCGACGACCTCCCCAAAGTCCTATGAGCATATAGGACAACTCCAAGAACCTCTACCTCAGAAACGTAATTTTCACTAGCCTACGGTTACAAAGCAATGATTCATGTGGAGGTAGGGACTGGTTCACTGTGGAGGGACTTGTACAATGAGGCCGAAAATGAAGCACTTATAAGAGCAAGTCTGGATCTTGTTGAAGAACACCGCAGCAAGGCTTCACTAAGGATAGCAACCTACCAGCAACACACGAAGAAGTTCTTCTACTCAAAGGTTAAGTGAAGAGACTTCCAGGTCGACGACCTTATACTTAAGGAAGTTCTCCTTGGTACTCGAGAGCCAAGTGCGGGGGTATTAGGACCGAACTGGGAAGGTCCATATCATGTCGACAAAGTAATAAGACCAAGGACTTATCGTCTCAGAAGGTTAAATGGCTCCAAAGTACCCTGAGCTTGGAATGCTGAGTACCTTCGGCCGTATTATCAGTAATCACGAACTCAGCTTTCATTTTGAATTAGTTCTTGTTTTTTTTATTATTATTTTTCTTGTAAAACGTTATACTGTTCGCTAGTAACAGTTCGCATGTAATATTGCTTATGCAAATAAACTGAATTGTAAACTGCACTCATGTATGATTAAGCCAACAACAATTGAAAACAAAATGTATTACATATGTATAAAACAAAAACTATTGAGACCCTATAACCCCTATTGGGTCAGCCTCATCGCGCTAGGCTTGGTCGATTGGGGGCTTCGAGATAAAACTCCAACCTCCTGCCTGATCGGGTCCACGGGCGGTCGCTGCTTCATCATCTTCCTTCGCCAAGGTACGTAAGGCTTCCTACCACTCCCACGGGAGGTCGGACATATCCAGATTTGGGTTCTTTGGATGCAGGGTGTAGATGGAGCCGATCGCCGATCGGCAGGTCTTATCCGACCTCTTTGCCTCCGGAACTCCACATTTCCTTGGCGTGGGGAAGCAACCCTTCCCTTGACTCTCCTGAAGCTCGGCCTCAAGAGCTTGTCTTCTCTTTTCGTAGGCCTCCATTTCTTCTTTTGCTCGTTGAGCCCGCATTAAGGTCGTCTTGAGCTCCTGGTCCTTCTCTTCCGACCTTCCTTGGAGAGTTTGGCTGTTGTCCTCTGAAGCTCTTTTATTTCCTCCACGTGTCGCTCGAGTTTCATCTTTTGGAAGTCCACCATGAGCAGAGCTGCGCTCTTCTGGTTCAGATACTTGTTCGCTGCCTCGGCCGGGACGCCTTCCTTTTCAGCTTTATCGTCTTCCAGTCTTTGTTTGAGCTTCGTGACCTCATCTTTCAGATCAACCTCTCCCTTTGCGGCACCCAACTAAGCCTTCTCTAGGGACATCCTCATGGCAAGCAGAGCTTGCGAATAAGAAACGAGTCAACCACTAAATATAGCAAACGAACTCTCATCAAAAACAGTTCGCTCACCTTGCTTAAATGTTGAACCGATGTGGTCATAAGTTCAACATCGCCCGTATCAGCAAACTCATCGTACTATTCCGATAGTCTGCACTCAAGTAAAGAGTAGACTACCGTGCAGGTATTCGGGCAAGTTCCCCAGCGCGTCCAGCATTGGGGTGTCTTTCTCCTTTTCAACAGCAGTAGTCTCATCTGCGGGCTCCTTGCCCGATCTCCTTCCGGCGTCCCGCCGCGACCTCGAGGGTTGATCACCCTCGATTCGGTCTCTGACTCATCGACCCGAATCTGCTTCCTTTTCTTCGATCGTTGAGCCATTGTCTTACGCCTTGAGCGAGCGATGGCGATGGCGACTGCTGACCTATTGGTTCGGATCCTGAGGTCGTTGCTTCCTTAGGACGGGACTGGAAAGGTGCGACAGTTTGCACCGGTTGAGCCTGTATGGGGCGAGCAGCTTCGACCGCCCTTGCCCTCCTCGACCGAGGGAACTTAAACGGCGCTCACTGGGACTGCTTGGACTCTTTCGGAGGCATGGTCACTGCATACAAGTATGTTAATAAAACTATATAACTTGTTCTACGACTAGAAAAGAATCGATCAGTGCAACTTACGCTTTGGGGATTCTAAAGATGCGTTCTCGTTGAAAAAACCGTACTTCCGCAAGTTCGTGGTCGTCACGAGTTTCTTCATGTCGCAACTTTCTTCGGGAAGAAACCCAAAAGATACGATCCTGTCCAGATCGTCGAGCAGGTCCAGATTGGTTGACTTGTTAACTGCAAAGAAAAGTAGGTCGTTAGAAGAAAGAAATGGATAGTTAACGAATTTAACGAAGAAGAACCTAATTGGATCCTGAAAGCTGCAGTGGTAGTCGTAACAGAAGAAGAAAAACTTCATCTTGTAGGCCCCCGCATTGCTGGGATAACTATGTATCCCATCGGCAATGGTAGGTCATCGGGACAAGTAGTAGGAGTCCTTGTCCTTGCTCTTCTTTAGATAGTACGAGCAGGCGAGCTCCACCACTGTTAGCTCACCCATGCCGCTCTCGCGACACGCAATGTACATCGCAACGGCGATAACATACGCGTTCAGCATTAACTGTATTGGTGCGACCCCAAAGTAGTCCAGGACCGACCTAATAAAAGGGTGGAAAGGAATTAACCCCCCACCCTTGAAGATCTCTTCGGAGATCGCAACTAAGCCGCTAGAAGGGTGCCGCGATGATCGGGTGGTGTCAAGGAACACCTCCGCGTGGACATCAAACTGTTTCACTACCCTCTTAAGCTCTTCTCGGGTGAGAACCAAGAAGACATCAAGGGATGCGTCCGCGGGAACATCCCGCGAAGACGAGCCGGCTCCTTCCTTGGACCTGGATACTGAGGGTTCCATCCCGCAGTTTACAATAATGACAGACAGGTCATTTTAGTCATCGTACGATTGTCCCGTACGACGACGCGGAGCAAATTTCCTAAACCCTAGCAATGACTCAAGCCGCCATTCATGGCCCGAGCCTAACTCCGGCATCACATCTCTGATGAAACATCAGAAGACCCAACAGCATTGCACCACTAAACAAAAAAAAAAAAAGGAAAGAGAAGAAAAGAAAACCTTACCTTTTAGAGCACGTGACCGTGAACGGTTCCTGCTTCGGATGTCGAGAAATGCCGATCGGAAAAGAAAAGTTTCTGGTTTGTAAAGATTTTTTGCTCGCAGCAAAGGAGATTCTGGTGGCATCGCCAGGAAAATTTGGGCTTTTATATGGAGCATGAACCGGCGTTTACCACCTCTCGGAATCAAAACGACGCTTGGGCGACAACTATTTCTCACCATTGATCGCGGACACGTGTCGCTGATCAACGGGAAGAAAAGGGTTACAATTAAGGGCGGTCATACCCACAACCCTTCCGTTGAGAAGCTCGAACGACGCCTTTCTCTTTCTCCTCATTAATTGCGCCCCACGCCGCATTAAATGCTATAATAAGGGTTGTCGTTTCGAGCGTGTCACGCAATTAATGCCCTGTCAAAGCAATAACGTGTTAGTACACAACGTATTTAATACGTCTGCCAAACGCTTAACATGCGCAGACCACCTGTCAACGCAGGGATTGCTTCATTAAATGTCTTCAATCCTAAGGAACCAGGAACACCTGACGAAGTCGTGTCGCTTGGACGATAGCTGCCAGGTCACTTGGGAGGAGGTCGTTTGAGGACATGTTCACGAAAGGCCCTATCCCGAGCTGCTTTCAGGCAGGTTGGAACCGACAGATGTTTCAAGAATCCTCCAATCGCTGCATGACTTGTAGTTTCCAAGGTTCGATCCTCGAACCCTAAAAACTAGGGGACTTCTGTTATGCTTGGAAATCAAGGGCAAACGTGGGAAATCACGTAAGGAAGAGGGTGACATGCTCCTGCCAGACGCTGCGGAGATCCCACGTATCCATTCCCTGCTCCAAATCGCATGAAATCAGTTTGGAAGTTGGGCAATGTGACATAAAGGAGGATTTGTCCTGACATTCACACCAACCCATAGATTTAATGATGATTACTTGCACTCATCTCACTATAAAAATGAGAAGACCCTTTCATTGAGGGGATTCACTCATTTTTACTTTGAACTAGCTATTATCTCTCTTATAATAGAAATCTGTCTTTCGAAAAGTCATTTGTAAGTCAGTCCGCTAAAGCGACCTGACCCCTATCATTAATGCAAACATCAGTGGAGGTAGGATTTGCTACCTTAGCATTCGAACCACTTTAAAAAGCTCTCTTTATTGCATTTACTACACTTTTTGTTCTATATTCACGTGTGTCTCTTGGCCAGCCAACGTTACGCACGTGTCGATTAGTTGGTGTCAAAATCACGCATCAACACTATTGAATCATACCTTGTTATCTACCCAAAGTTGTAAATCAAATAACTACACGGCAAATAAACTTCAATAAGGTTTATTGGACTAAAATTTGATGGCAATGTTTTCAATGGATATCCATGCCAATAGAGATATCTCAACTCATTGGAAAGATATTCTAGTCCTTGGGGAAGATGCACTTTAGAGATATATAAAGATTTTTCAACTTCTTGATATGGTACATAGAATTTAAGAAATTTAAGATTTGGCATATTTTCAAAGGCTTCAGAACTTAGATGCAGGTTTGGTATTTTAGACATATCTAAGAACAAGCCTTGAATTGCATCAGTCCCCTTCATATGAAAAGTAAAGATTGAGTTAGTTACCAAAAAAAAAAAAAAACCATAAAATTTTGTAAAATTTATACAGATAATACGTGGCTTCATTCCTTGTCGGAAAATATTTTATAAGAAAGAAATTCAAATTATTTAATTCTTACCGTGTTATTCTTCAATATGTGGAAGACATCATCATGATTCCACAATCTGCTACGTTTGCCAAGCTCTTTGAAGGATTCTTTTCGAATAATTTCCTAACCCATTTCTTGTATTAAATCATGCAAGTCCAACTTGTGGTATGATATTGTTACAAGTGATTTATCAATAAGGGCACTCAATCCAACATCTGTAGACAAGTAACAACTATCTAATATTTCTGTTACGCATTTGATATCCTCCCCTTTAAAAAAGCATGCAATGTCAAGAAATATATCCTGCTCTTCACGATCAAGTCCATCGTAACTAATCTTCAACACATTGTGAATTTTCGGATTGGAAATACTTTTTAATTTATGCAATATACTTTGCCAATCTTGTATGCTCCTCTGATATAGAGAGGAACCCAACACTTTAAGAGCTAATGGGTTTCGCTTGGCATAACCTGCTACTTGTTTGAAAGCTCCCAAAAATTTTGAGAGGGATATTTTTGTTTAAAGGCATAACTGAAAAAAAGTTGAAGAGCTTCATGGTACTTGAACCCTTTTAAGTTCATATATGTTTTCTACTCCATAATTGCAAAGCACTTGTTTATCTCTAGTGGTTACGATGACTCTACTACCTAGACCAAGTTGATCAATCCCTCCGATTAAAAATTCTAATTGTTCTATATCACTGAAATCATCAAGGACAATTAAAACTTTTATGTATTGAAGTCTCCTCTTAATATATTTTGGTATAATTGGAGTGCCTAATGTGAGATATTCTTCTTCTAATATTTGAGAAAGAAGTTGATTCCGTAGATGTACTAAGTCACATTTTTTTTATTCTTCCATAACATTAGCAATAAAGCAACAACCATCAAATTGACTAGAATTTTGGTTGAAAACAACTCCAGCTATCGTTGTTTTACCTATACCACCCATTCCCCAAATCCCTACAATTTTGAAATCTAACAATCGAATGCACAATAAGGACTTAATATGATAAATGCGAGAATCTATTCCAAGAAGGCCTTCACAATCACTTGAGGGTGATATGTCATTCAATTTCTTCAATATTTCTTTGACAATTTCAACTACAAGTTTTGACTTAGGCCTAACAAATACAAAGAAGAGAAATATTAATGAGCTAAAGAAATGACCAGCAAGATGAGAAATATCAAAAATGAGGATCGAAATGATATATAAGCTACTGAGATTGATAAAAAAACATTGTTAATTTATCAGGAGAGCTAATGATAACTACTCATGTACCATTGGGTCTTAATTATATGATCATAGTCTAAAAATAAAAATAAATAGAAAATTTTATATACAAAAAAAGAGACAACTTACCTAATCACCATTGAATCCCATCCAAAAAAATTGGATGCTTCAATCAAAGCAACTCTCCATCTCTGGATTTTTTCAGGCATCTTTTTGACATTTTTTTCATGCTTAGCAAAAGCATCTTTAAAGCTTCCAGCTTCTTTCCTCACATCTGATGGATTGACATGATAAAAGACTAGCATAACCATTTGACCATTCTTTTCCTTGCATTCAAGAATCTTTACAAGTTCATCCAAACACCATTTGGAAGAAGCATATTCTTTTGAGAAAATGATTACAAAAATCTTTGATTCTTCAATTGCTTTCAAAAGTGTAGGCGAAATTTCATCTCCTCTCTTACGTCCATCATCATCAATGAAGGTTCTTATCTTTTTTTGACAAAAAGCGGCATAGAGATGGCTAGTAAAGTTATCACGAGTATCCTCACCTCTAAAACTAGGGAACACATCATATTTGTCATGAAGGGCACTGGAAGATGAAGATGCTGATGAAGTCATTGAGAAATAATGCCTGACTATGTGTAGCAATCATTTGATAAGAAAACAGAGACAAAAATTAGAGTTTAGTTGAAGATGCAACATTATACAGGACCCCATAAGTATAAAAAATACTACTCACCTCCCCTGAGGTTTTGTGAAATATGCACCATCATCCCCTACGAGGGGGTGTAATCAGGTTAAGTTGAGTTGAGTATTTGGTAAATTGAACTCGACTCAATCGCTATAGTACTGAGTTCGAGCTTGATCGAGCCTAAGAAATCAAGTTCGAACTCGAACTTGGTACTTGAAATTGGAAATCGAGTTTGAATTTGAGTTCGTATAATCGACTTTTTTTCACGTTTTAACCGAGTTTTAATTGAGTTCGAGTTCGAACTTGATTTTGAGCTCATTTAACAAGGGTGGATTTGTAAATTTTATAACTTTTAAATTAATATGACCCCTATTACTTTAAAAATTATCAACTTAACCATCGAGCTTGAAAATACTGGCGAAGATATCGAATCGAGTTCTACTGTGATTGAACTCGACTAGATTAACTACTAGAACTCGACTCGACTAATTTCGAGTCAAGTTCGAGCCAACATTGAGTCGAGTTCAAGTAGCTCGCAAGCAGCTAGACTCAATTTTCACCCCTAACTACAACTAGTTAAGAAACAGTAAAAGAGTTGTTAAACGGATGAAATGTCAACATTATACTTGAAAGAAAATTATTAGTTCATGTGTTAACAATTGACCTCAATACACCCATTATTTACAAATTCAATGGCATTGAGAAGGCAAAAATGAACACTTCATAAATATTAGTACACTTCCCGTATATTTCTAACAAATACAACTAACACAATTGCGGAAAGTAAGTTCTTTTTGTATAACTCAAAAATGGATTTGCTGCCCTAAACTGAAGAACTCTATCTCATCATATACAAGTCAAGACAACCCATTTAGTGAAATCTTTTTACTTAATCAATAATGCATTTAATCTCCTAGTCATTTTATCAAACACTTTATATGCTGATGCATATTTTCAGAAGACTTCATATACAAAGCATATATCTAAATCCCACCACTTATTTATATCCAAATAAGCAGTAGAACTTCGATCCAACGTTAACAACCAAGAACAAAGCCTGAACATCAACTTGCCTTCATGTCTAATCAATTTCAGTAGGAGTTTTAAAAGAAACAAGTAGCAATAGAATGATGAGAAGAGAATTTTCAGTAGCAAATTGTTTATGGTGAGTTTATCAAAATCGAGGAAAACTTTATTCATGGTTTTGATATTGAGTGTCTTTTTTTCTGCCTCTATAGCTTCTTAGAAGATGAATATCTTTTTTCCAGGAGAAAAAACTCTTTAATGTCTTTGGTTTTATTTTTTGTTTTAAATTGTCAGTAAACAAAATTACGAATATACCCTTCATTGACATCCTCTATACAATTTCTTTTGTTAGCCGAGTTGACAGGAGGTTATGTATATTTCGTAAAACCTCAGAGGAAGTGAGTTTAGTATTCCCATTACCTTTGGGGTCTGGGGATACAAACTTAAACCTAAGGGAGGTTTCTGGTGATAAACCTTGTATATACGTCGAAGAGGAAAAACTGCTTCTTGTGAGCCTGTTTCCTCATTACTGGAATAAAAATATTTTAGGATGCCCATATGATAGAATGAGTTTCTTCTCTCTTTAATTATTGACCCACACTTGATTTAAGAATTAAAATCTCTTATATATTTTGAATGATAAATATTAGGGATATTCAATGGATCGAAACCAATCATTTGTGCCAATCCAATCGGATCCAGATATATATTAGATTTTAGAATTTTTAATCCGATCCAATCCAATCCAACCTATAGAAAACTAAAATCCAATCATCGGTAGAAAACTAAAATCCAGTCTAATCCAATTTAATAATTTGCATTAAATTGAATAAAAATTAATTGATTTTGTCTAAATCCAATTTAATTTTACACCGTATTAAATAATTTTACATTAGACAACTATTATATAATTTAAATATGGAAAAACAATTATCAATTACAAAAATAATATAAGAAAAATAAATTTATAAAGCACCAAAACTAAAATTCATTGCACGTTATTGCAAATAATAAAATTAGACTAAAATTGCTAAACTAAAATGTAATGTTTTAAAACCCAACTCGGTCCATTCGATTAAACCGGTTCGACCGAGACCCGACCGATGAGCTGGGTCAAGAGAGGCAAAAAACCAGAAAAGTCATTTGGCCCAGTTTCACCCGCTGTTAGATTAGTGTTACTGTAGCAACCCACCGATCCAACCCATTTTTTTCCAAAAACCGGGTCAAACTAAAAACCCCCTTTATTTTCCTAAACCCACTTTCCCCTAGTTTTCACCCATTTTTTATCCATGTCCCTAAAATCTTCCATCGGTGACTCCCCCATCCTAAATCCCTTTTACCATGTTTTCATTTGACAATCGAGCCGTAACCTACATCTTCTCTCTTCCATTTTCGCTTTCTTCACTTCATCTTCACTTTACCTTGCGTGAATCTTCCATTTACACAAGCAATCTTTATTCCATCAAAATCAAACCCAGAAAATTTCTTCAAAATTCGTCCTTTTCACAAAAAATCCCAAGAAAAACGACTTAAAAACCAGTGAGAAAGGCGCAGAGAACAGCAAGCAAATGGGTCTGTTAATGGTGATGATTCAAAGAAAGATTGACGGAGCCTACTTAGTTTAAAGTGGGTGAGATTTTGGACCCGGATACGAATAACATATTCGCCATTGGATTGACAAGAGTATTGACTTGGGCGAGGGTTCAAGTGTTGTGGCAATTGCTGGTAATTTCGTTGGCCATCTTTGTTGCGGCTTTGAAATATTCTTTTATTGCGACTCTTCTCATCTTGATTCTCATTACTCTTCTTTGATTCGTACAACTCTGTAATGTATAATAGGCTTTTGTGAGTGCCCAATGTTTGAAATTGTGGAAGTTGTTATTTTTGGTCACCAAGTGTTTGATAAATTGCCTGACCGACACAGTTTCTGACCAACTTGATTATTTTTCTTTTTTAACTCGCACAGGATACATGGCAGATGTTTACAACCGACTATTTATAGTTTCATTATAAATTTGGTAGTGGGAAAACATATCCCTTTGACTGCTTTGATAGTTGCATTATAAATTCAAGGGAGGAATTTGATATATGTCCTTTTGACTACTTTGATCGAGGATTCACAAATCAAATACATGCTTCTTGTTCACCAATCACAATGGGTTTATTCTTTTTAAAATTCTCAGGTTTATGTTTCTTTAACAGATCAAATTGCAAATAATGGGTTTATATATTTTTAAATTTTCAGGTTTGATGGCGTCATCAAGATGACATCACCGGTTTGACCTGCCGGTCCGACCCGGGACCCGCCACATTGCCGGGTGACACCCCGGGTCGGGTATTAAAACATTGCAGTAAAATGCACAGATCCATGCTGCAGATATGATTCCGACACTTGATACTTCGCTAGAAAGCAAATGACTTGAAAGGCCTTATCATCTCTCGGTGATCATCCAATATAGATCTGAAGCATCACCTAAAATTTTTGTAAAAGAACCGAAAAAAAAAAAACAAAAAAAGAGGAGAGAGAGAAAAAAAAGGAAGATAATTTATACATAAAAAAATAAAATAAAATAGTTGATAATAGTTACAATACTAAAATTATTTAAATATTATATTTAACTGACTCAATTGCTTCAATCTCATCAATTATTTCACATAAATCTTTCATTGATGAAGGTAACCAATTCTATGTGCAAATAAGTGTCTTTACAGTCCTGGGAGATGATGAACTCTAAAATGGATCAAGAAGGCGAACGCTAATACTAAATGTTGATTCAGAGCTACAGTAGAAACAAGTGTAGCTAAAACATCTCGTGCAATGTAAGAAAGAATCTTTTACTTTGAAAAATTGACCTTTCACTGAAGCAAGATATCAAAACTATCATCTTTCTATTCTCACATGATTCTATTAAATAAGGATTCACTTCTATCTTACACTCAATACCATCTATTTCTTTCAAAAGCCTCTTGTAACCAAAATTAAACAACATATCTACATGAATTTCACTACAATCAGCCTCCATATCAATTGAATTTTCCATCTCGTCTTGAATCTTCACTCTATCAGAGTAAAGAAACTTGTATTAAGAATACAAGTCATTCAAAGTACTTCTAACTTTGTCTGTTAACTCACTTGCATTATTATCACCACATAACAAGGCAAAACAATATCTCAATGGGCGCTCCTTATGCCATGGATCAAGTAACACAGAAACAAACAAATAAGGATTGATTGTTTTATAGTTCCCATAGTATTTATCATACTTTTTCTCATATTTTCAGCCATTAATTTCACTCCAACGTTGTATTTGTGTGTAAATCAAACACAATTGACGCAAAAACAAATTGGAAGTTACATGAAAAGTGCCTAAAAATTTTAAGGTAGCATTATAAAACATTTTCAAAAATTTACTAAAACAACAAGCATAATCCCAATCACAAGATTTTGAAGCACCATTAGTCTCCCTCAAACAAAACTCACAGACATATTGTGCGTCTTCATCCTGTAAGCGTTCAAACGTTTTTTGGAACCGTTTTGCTGCTTTAACATTCAATAAGAGTGGAATTCCATCTAGTTGAAACATCTAAACATACAAATCTACTTGAAGAAATCTTTTCTCGTTCAGCGCATGCCTTAAACTTTTGTAACTTACATGAAGAAGACCTAACATATCTCACAACATTACATATTTTGTTTATTTAAATGTATTGTAAAAAATTCAATAGTTGCTTTACTAACAATTTTTTATACAAACTAAAACAAATTTGAAATTAAAGTTAAAACTTATCGTCAATGTAGTGCAAAAAGGTCAATTTCGAGGATTTCCATTTGAAGCAAGATAATTGTATGAGCCAAAAATCGTATTGGACCTCATCTGACCCAATAAAGGAAATACACACTATACGGCCCCATGCCTAAGCCAATCCCAGTTGAGCCCACACTTAAATACACCTTGTGGATTGTCCATCCAATGGGATAACCCATTTTGTAAGAAGATCCATTCTATGGGCCGACCCATTCTACAAGCTGGACCACACCACGAGTCAGCCCTCTCCACTAGTTGAGCTATTTAACGAGTTGGGCCACTCTACGATCAGAGGTCACCCTACAAACTAGGCCAAGTTATACTTTGAGCCACTCTAAGAGTTGAGCTTTTCTACAAGTTAAGCTAAATTAGGCTCCAACCCATTAGCCCATATACGTTTGAAAATACGATTCTAAGTCCTACTTGCATCATAGTTCATCAAGATTCCTAATCTCACATTAACTAGTGTTTCTTCTTCTACATGGATAATCATTACAAGTTTCTTGTTTACTCAAACTCTTAAACTAGAACTTAGAGTTCTACTAGGATTTAGGCCTCCTAGACTCACTACATAAAGAGGGGTGAAGCCTCTCATTATTCATTGACATACAATTCGTAGCCTCAAAGTTCTTGCTTGCAAGAATCGTCGCTTTTCTCCGTCATATAGTTTAGTTCTGACTAACTTTACCTCCCTCAGCCGTCGTAAAGTCATGCTCAGGCCACTTTACAATAGTCTTGCCCTAGCCACATTATTAAGGTAAACCCTTTTCTGCTCTTAACCTTCACTAAATTGCCTTCAACCGTACTGACTTGAGCGTCTGAGTGCCTACAACAGACACCACACTGGTGTCCCCCGAGCCTTCATGTTCGTTCTTTTTGTCTTTGCAGGTCTATACGATTGTTAGTGGCTCATCCCTCATATGATCCTTCCCTTCTGAATCAATTGTAGATTTTACCGTCTACAATAGTTATGTATTAATTATCTATAAAAAGAATGAACATGAAATAAGACAAAACTATACCAAGTTAAAGGTAAAAAAGCAAGTACAAAACGAGGAAAACTACACAATTTGTGAACACGATTAAAAGGTTTCCAAAATTCAGATTGGATTGTTTAGTTTTGTGAAAATGGGAGCACACTTGGCTCATTTGTTATTAATCATTTGGAGAGTAAGAATTTGTGAACTATTCTCCACTCAATTTTACTTCTAATTAATGTTGGACTTATGCATTTTGAATACTAAAATTTGATTTCATGGCACAACAATATTGAATCATTGTCTTAATTAGTTTAATTCACATTTATCTGACTCGTCTATTGCAAGAATTTAAAATCGTCGAAGAAGGATGGTCTCTTAAAGGGAAGGGAATTGAATTAATACCCCTATGATTTGGGCAAAGACCAATGAAATCCAAAATCATTGACTAAAGAAATAGTATAATACTACACATACAACATTTTTATACAACATTTCTCATACAACATGATGTGAAAAAAGATGACTAACTGATTTTAAATTAAAAATAAACTTTCACCCAATCATCTTTTACCACATCATGTTGTATAAAAATGGTGTATGTATAATATTACTCAAATAAATATATGTAATTTAAGTTGCATTAAAATGTGTATATAAATTCAAGATTAAAGTTTAAAAAAATATATATATATAACAAACAATAATTAGCCAAATAAGCAATCAAGAATATCAAGATTCAAAAGTAAACAATAATCGGCCACCAGGAGAACCTAAAATAGAGAATTAAAAAGAATACCTCAAATTGTTATTTGACTTTTTGATATTATGGTTTGGTTTGAAATTTAAATTGGACTCATAAGTAAGAGTTAAAAATGAAAAATAGCTTCAGGTTTTCTGTTAAGGTTGCTAAGTTCTGCTTAAGTAGTTAAGTAAAGTAACCACTCTGAAACGGTGTGTTTTTGCACTTATACCGAAACTCTAATTTGAGCTCAACTTACTCAGCTCCTAAAGCACTCTTTGACGTTAATGAAAATCAGTTCATAAAATTCCCAATTTCGTTGCCGGGGAACTTTGTCTCTTTCTTGCTAAACATTTCAGGGCGGATCGAGACATGTCTTTTCATCCCCTGTTCAGATTATTTTTACTTTAATAAAATAAACATATAAGGTAATGTTGGTTTGCACATTTAAGCATATAGGAACCTATCAATAAAAACATTAGAACTTGAAGTTAATAAAATTTCATACCAAGTTCTAGAACGTCGAGATAAACAGTTAATGGGTGAAACAATATTAAATGGAATTAGAAGACAAATTTGATCAAGCATTCAACCTATAAATTTTGATAATACAAACTTCATTTCAATCATGAATAAACAAATAGATATATAATTATGAATAATGAATGTATTGCTATAACTATATATTCAATCCATACATATTCAGTCGTAAATAATATATATTAGCTATCCATTTCATTTAAACAGCTAACACTAAACATGGTCCTTTGTTCAGGTCAGGAACTGCTGAAAATTATTTACGAAGCTAAGGGGCAGTGAATAAGCTAATATTTTAACAATGAATTTGTAATTACCCTCCCCATATAATAAAGTATGGGAAGACCAACAATCAATGACTTAATTAAAACCATCTATGAGATACAGTAATTTAAGAGAAACACACAATATATATATATATCCGGAAAAATTTGTCCTCCACCAACTAAATTAAGCAACCAGACACCTCCTCCAAATGAGAAACCAAATCTCTGATGAAATGACAGATAAAAACACAAGTGGGTTAAATTTGTAGCAAAACAAAATCCAACAAGCAGCCTTTCTTCAAATTAATGGGTTAAAGAAAGAAAATAAGAGATCGAATGCCTAAATGGAATCACAAAATGCAGAAACGAAAGATAAATTACATGGACTTTTGTTTCTATAAAAATAAAAGGGCTGGATTAGTTATAATATTGTTAAAATATGCAGTGCTTGAGTATTTTGATTCCAATTAAATAACTTGTTTAATCTACATAAATCAATCAAAAAAAAAAAAAAAGTGTATAACAACATCTATCAATAAATTTGAAGTATTTGATAGTTGAATTACCAGTAAATTAGAGGAAGAAACCTTGAGTATATCTAGCAAACCAATAACAAGAAGTCCCCAAAATCGAACGATATAAGAGCACTAAGCCACTGCTATTATTCTTTGTTCTTTATTTGATTTCTGCAGAGTCTTTTAGGATGTGGTTCCGGTTCCTCATCAGATCCGCCACTGCAACTCCCAAATCTGTCAGCTTGCTCGTTGGTGTATTCTTCTAGCACTGCTTCCCCAGAATCTTGATTTATGGTTGCCAATTTCTCAACAGAAATGTGGGCTTCGATCACGTCAGGTTGTGCATATAGCGGACAGACACCACAACATTTCACCTTGGAACCCTTGATATTCCTCACGGGATATTTTTTAATTGGGTTGAACTCAAATAAGGCTGTTGTATGAACACCATTAAGAAGTTTAACATCCATACAAGGACTATACCCCAATACCAAGTGATCCGACTCAATTATCATGCCATCTGGCAAGACCGCACCAACCGTGAAATTGCAACGGAAGTGAACCGTATCGCCGTAACTGCTTTCAAATTGGTAACTACAATTAACATAAATTGCTTCCTCATAACAACTTCCCTCATCAAAGGAAACAACAGCACATAAAGCAAATCCGATGAATCTTCTATTGCACCAATGCTGAGGTAGCTGAATAGCTACTAAAGATCCTAAACTTTGATATCTAAACCAGTTAGGAATTTCACTTCTAGGTAAACATAAACTGACTGTCGGTATCTCATCACTTTCCTGTAATATGAAAATTTATGATTTATGATAAGAGAGGGAAAAGGAGGGAGGGAGGAAGAGAGAGAGAGAGAGAGAGAGAGAGAGTAACCTTTTCGTAGCACAGTCTGAGTAATGTAGTTGCCATAAGTTGAATTCTTCGTTGTGAATCTGCCAAAGTATTGATGCATGCTTTCTGATTTAAATTCTGGCAGTTCGTAAACAAGAAATCTACATTAAACAATGGATCTGAGCTGCAGTTTTCAAATACTCTTTCAAGTTCAGATGCATCTAACTCTTTTGGATTTGAGGGAAGCTCTGGTAGTGAATGAAGCCGCTTGCAATTTACGACCACAGTATATTCTAGACATAATGGAAGCTCTGGTAATGATAAAAGCATATTGCAACTCTCTAAGTAAAGGTTTTTCAGATGAGAAAGTTGCTTGAAATTGGCAGGGAGAGTCTCAAAAGAGTTTCCAGATAAATCTAATGATACCAATGAGGATGCACAGCAGAGATATTTTGGAATTTCTGTTAAAGCGCAGAAAGATAAATCTAAATCTCTTATCTGTTTCCACACTGCAACAGATGGAGGAAGTTGACATATAGCCGCTCTTGTTGCCTTAAGCTCTCTCAAAAATATTAAACCCCCCAAGTTGTTTGGCAATATATCAAGTTTTGAGCAACCTGAAAGATCAATTTCTCTCAGAGATGTCAAATTACAGATGCTGCACGGAATAGTCTGAAGATCCTTGCAATCCCGTAATTCCAAAGAACGAAGCCCAATTAGATGTTGAATTGAAGATGGTAGTGCCTTAATTGGTGCTCCACTTAAATTAAGATCTACCAAATTTTTCATTTCCTCCAAGATTTCTGGGAAACTTTCAAGTGCAGAACAGTTCAAAAGATAAAGAAAATGAAGAGACTTCAATTTACAAATGCTAGTTGAAATTCTTTTGAGCCTTGTGCATTTTGTGAGGTCTAATAATACAAGCTCACTTAAACATTCTACTGAAGAAGGTATATCTTCAACTGCGGTCCCATTTAAATATAGATGTTCTATATTCCCCGAAATCTGCGGAAACTCAATGAGATTAATGCAGAAGGAGAGATCAAGAGTTGTACGAGAAGCAAAATGAATGTTACTTGGAAAGCTTTTAAGACTTTCGCAGCCCCGTAAACATAGGAAACTGAGTTTATCCAGATGTTGTATAGATGAGGGAACCTCAACTAAGCTTCTGCATTCTTCAAGATCTATAAACTCAAGTTGGGGTGCTTCTGACAGGTCTGGCATCTTAATCAGGTTTTTTGACTTATGAAGATCAATTGACTTTAACTTGAATGCATGCTGCATCACAGATAATTTATGGGAAAAAATTAGTTAGTTATATATCAAAAAAAGAAAACGAAAGAAAGAAAGATGTATTTGAATAATAAATGGTACCTTTGTTCCTTTCCAAAGTTTTTTAAGATTGCCACAAGGTAATTTAAGTTCAACAAGGTTCTCCGGGATAAATTTTGACGGCAATTTCTGCGTAGGATACCCAGCCCAATAGAGATACCTCAACTTATCAGAAAGATACTTTAAGCCTCCATGAAGCTTTACTTTGGAGATATCCACAGACTCCTCGTAAAGGGCATGATTATAGAATTTAATCAATCTAAGATTACACATATTTGCAAAGGCTCTTGAACTTAATCTCACATCTCTTATTTTGGACATATTTAAGAATATACCTTCAACTAAGTCTGTCCCCTGATAAACCAAAAGTAAGGAACAAGTAAAAATTAGAATGGATAGTCAGTAAAGTGAACATCTTAACATTTGATTGATGCAATATATACATATATATATATAACTCCTACCTTATTGTTTTTCAATATGTGGTAGACATCTTCAGGATACCACAACCTACTACGTTTGCCAGGTTCCGTTGTAGATTCTTGATAAACAATATCCCGACCCATTTCCTGTAATAAATCATGTATTTGTAGCTTGTTGCCCGATATTGTTACCAGAGATTTATTCACAAGTCTACTCAATCCAAAATCGAAAGAGTAATGGCCATCTAATAATTCTGCAACATAATCTTTATCATTCCCTTTAAAAAAACATGCAATATCAAGAAATACATTCTTTTCTTTCCTACTTAATCCCTCATAACTAATTTTCAACACATCATAGATTTGGGGATCACAAAGCATTTTTAAGTTATAAAATGCACTTTCCCATTCTGGTTTGCTCTTTTGGTAAAGGGAGGAGCCCAATACTTTCAAACCCAGTGGATTGCCATTGGCAAAATTTAGTATCTTGATCGAGAGTTCCCGAAGATCTTCCAAGGGATGATTTTCTTTGAAGGCATGATTACAAAAAAGGTGAAGAGCTTCATTGTAATTCAATCCCTCCACCTCATATATGCTATGAACTCCATAACTATGAAGCACTTGCTTATCTCTTGTTGTTATGATGATTCTACTTCCTTGACCAAACCGATCAAGCCCTCCAGCTAAAAATTCCAATTGTCTTAAATTATTTACATCATCGAGGACAATGAACACCTTTTTGCGTTGAAGTCGCCTTCGAATATATTGTGGTATAATAGGAGTGCCTATGTTGAGATTTTCTTCCAATACATGTGAAAGAACTTGGTCTCGTACATGAACTAGTCCACATTTTTCCGATTCTTCTCTAACATTAATACTGAAGCAACAACCCTCAAATGAGCTTGAAATTTGGCTGTAAACGGCTCCTGCAATGGTTGTTTTACCTATACCTCCCATTCCCCAAATTCCTAAAATTCGAAAATCAAACAACCCAATGCATAATAATGATTTAACTTGCTCGATGCGTGAACTTAATCCAATTAGGCCATTGAAATCATTAAAGGATGATGTATCTTTCAATTTCTCCAAAATGTCTTCAACAATTTTGTCCACAAGTTGTGCCTCAGATCTATCAATGTGAAGATTAGCAATGGTAAGTAGAAATCAACCACCAAAAGCAAAAGAAATTTAAAAAAAATTTGTAAAAACACAAGTAAAATTTACATTTTCCCTACTTCCACAGCAAACTGAATTATATAAAGTTAACTCACTAAGCGTCCCCTCTTTGGAATCGGGCTCTTTGTTTATACACATAACAATGCGAACTTTCTTTTAATTATTACATAAAAGAGAAAGCATTCTCTTTGACAGAAAAATTGTACCTAATATAATTAGTCTAATACCCTTACTAAAATTTAATTCGTTCTTCAAAATTTAATTAATTTAACTGCCATAAATTAATAAGATTATCATACGATTCATCATTTTGGATTATGGAAAGTGAGTATCTAAAATGGTGAAACTAATTCAAAAGCATGTTTTTCTATCTCTTTACAAAACCTGGAGAATTATTTTCAATATGTTTTCTCCTTAAAATGAATAGATACACGGACTCATATATATAGATGTAGAGAAAATTAGATTTACTTGGTGACAGAGGAATCCCATCCTGACAGATTGGCAGCTTCAGCCAAAGCATCTCTCCATTTTTGAATCTTTTCTTTCATCTCCTTGAAGCGCTCTTCATGCTTCACAAAAGCATTCTTAAAACTTCCAGTCTGCCTACGTACATGTGATGGATCCACCTGGTAGAAAACTGGTATAACCATTTGGCCATTCATTCGTTTGCATTCAAGGATCTTTGCTAGTTCATCTAAGCACCATCCGGAAGAAGCGTAGTCTTTTGAAAAAATAATGACTGAAATCTTTGAGTCTTCGATTGCTTTCAAAAGCATAGGTGAAATTTCATCTCCTCGCTTGAGTCCTTCATCATCAATGAAGGTTTCTACTTGTTTTCGGCACAAAGCAGCGTAGAGATGGCTTGTAAAGTTATTACGTGAATCCTCACCTCTAAAACTGAGGAAAACATCATATTTAGTTTGATAAGTTGTTGAAGAAGAAGAAGATGATATAGCCATAGAGGAAAAGAAATACAAGACTCTTTTGAGAGAAGGTAATGATAGGACTAGAAGAAGTTAAGTTACCACATAAAAGAGAGATGGGTGTTTAATAATTCTGCTCATAAATTTTTCCACAATGACCTTTTTGCCCATAAAATTTATTTTGAATTTCATATCATATATTTTTCCATAATGACTTTTCTTCAATCATATCTCTCTCTCTCTCTCTTCAATTATTGACGATTTGTGGAACAACGAATATTTAAATTTTGAAATTAAGCAACGGATGAAAAGGCTGATGAACTTGATGATTGCATTTATTGTACGTTATGAGCAGTAGCACTTCATGATTGCATTGTCGCCTAAGGGCATCTCCAACCCACGTCAAAATAGCACAAAAAACACCAAATTGGCATGGATTGGTACTCCAACCCACGCTAAACACTGCATCGTTTTGGCGTAGTGCTGCAGTACTGCGCCAAATTTGGCGTAGCACTGTAACACTGCGTCAAAATGGCGCAGTACTGTAGCATAAATAAAAAACATATATTTTTTTTTTAATTTTGGTTTTTTGTTTTTTTTTTTAATTTTGTTAAGTTAATTTGGGTATTAAATTTTACATAAAAAATCACACTAAATTTGAGTATTTGTATTTAATTTAATTTGATTATTATTTATAATAATGATATAATTTAAAAAATGATGAAAAATTAAAAATAGAACTTTATTCAATGCAAATATTAAACTACAATAACTCAAAATAAAAATTAACACTAATTTAAAAATACGAAAATTAAAAGAAAATACAACATAAACTAAAATAACAATTTAGTATTCCGGTAGATTAGTTCTGGATCCAGTAAGATCATCAAAATATTGAAAAGAACTTGAGTTATTTTGAGATCCTTGACCTTGTTGTTGAGCTCTTTTTTGCATAATTCTTAATTGCTCTTTTTTTTTTTTTTTTGTATCATTTTATATTAGATGTAATGTTTTTCTATAATGTTTTTCTATATTAAATGTAATGTTTATTTGATTAAATAAATGCTTAATTCTATTAAATTAGTATAATTTTCAAAATAATTATTATTTAATAAAAATATCATTCTCAATATTTAATTAATATATACAAAAATAATGAGTGAAGTAGATTAATTGTTGATTATTACAATAAAAGAAAAAAAGAATATTCTTTTTGGTGCAATATTTGGTGTTGTGGGTTGGAGATGGAATAGTGTTTTGCACTAAATTTTGCACCAATTTGATGCAATTTTGCACCAAATTAGTGCAATGGGTTGGAGATGGTTTAAAGGAAATGAACATATAAAAAAAGTCTAAAGGAATCTTCAGCTTTTCCCCTTTATTTCACATCACAATCTAGGTGGGACTGTGGAAATGACAAACGGGAAAACGAATTTGAGAGTAATTTAAGTAATGCAATTTGTGGAATCTTCTTTCATTAGAAAACAAAGTATGATCAACAACTCTATTTTTATGAACGAAAAAGAGAGTAAAGTGGTTTCTAGAAAACGTCACAGCACTAACTAAGGTCAATGTGTCTAAAACGATATAGGATTAACTAAAGCTAAATTACAATTGTAGCCTTTTAGCACATTAATCAATATTCCCCCTCAAACCAAGCTCCATTAGACTGTGAGAGGAATTCTGAACAAATCTGGTCAATATTCCCCCTCAAATCAAGCTCTAGAAGGTTGTAGGTGGAATTCTGAACAAATCTAAGATGAAGTAATAGAAAAGTGCTCTTTTGCCTATTTTCAGCAACATAGAAGTGTTCTATTGCACTTTTGCAGCAAGGAAAGATGAACTTCAGCAATTAAACTGAAACGTCATAAATCTGAACTGAAACCCCACTGATTTACTGCTTCTTTTCGCATCAACCAAAGTAACAAAAAGCAATAAAAATTGAAATACCACTAAGCTGTTGCTCCTTTTTGCATCAACCAAAATAACAAAATGCAATTAAACCGATCTGAACTGCTCTGAGTTGCGACTCTTTTAGGCATCAAACAAAAATAACACTGAGCTACTGAAATACTACTAAGCTGTTGAAATACCATTGAGCTACTGCTCCTTTTTGCATAAACCAAAATAACAAAAAGGCAATAAAGACTGAAATACCACTGAACTGCTTCTCCTTTTTTGCATCAACCAAAAATATCAAAATGCAATTAAATTGATCTAAACTGCTATGAGTTGCTACTCTTTTGTGCATCAAGCAAAAATAACACGGAGTTGCTGAAACACCACTGAGCTGCTGCTCCTTGTTGCATCAACCAAAATATCAGAAAGTAATTAAACGGAACTACAGCACCTTTGTGCAACTAAAATGAGGCATAAACTAAAAAAAAAAAAAAAAAAACAAAGTGCAACTGAACTGAAACACCACAGACTGATCAGGTTTTGAAGACTTAACCTCTGCTTTGCTCACAACTGTCAATTTCTGTCTTAGTTCAGCAAATTGGGAAGCAGACAATGCTTTAGTTAAGACATCAACTATTTGAAGTTTAGAGGGTACATATTGAATGACAACCTTATTGGCTAGTACTTTCTCTTGAATATAATGGGCATCTATTTCGATATGCTTGGTTTGTGCATGAAACACCGGATTAGAAGCCAAAGCTGCTACACTAACATTATCACACCAAATCATAGGTTTGGTGTGGATAGGAACTCCCAACTCAGCAAACATACTCTATAATCAGGCCACTTCTATGGCAGTTTGTGCTCAAGCCCTATACTCAGCTTCGGTGGAAGATAGAGCCACAACTCTCTATTTTCTTGAGCTCTATTAGACCATATTAGGGCCCATATACACACAATAGCCACTAGTTGATATTCTATCCTCTAAATTGCTACCCAATTAGCATCAGTATAGCATTCAACAGTGAGAGGATGGGTAGATTGAAAATGTAATTCATAATCAAGTGTCCCTTTTACATATCAAAGAATTCTCTTACATGCTTGCCACTGAAGATCAGTAAGGGTAGACAAAAACTGACTTAGCTTATGAACAAGGAAGCTAAGATCAAGTCTTGTAAGGGTAAGGTATTGAAGGGCCCCTATAGTGCCCTTGTACAGACTAGGGTGCTCAAACAAATTACTGTCGGTTGAGAATAACTTTGTTCCTACAGCCATAGGAGTGGAGTAAGCATGAGCATCATTCATTCTTGTCCTAACTAGGAGATCAAATGCATATTTGGTTTGCTTCAAGTGAATACCACTACAGGTCCTTGTAGCCTCCAAGCCAAGAAAATAATGCAAGGCTCCAAGAGTCTTAAGAGCAAACTGATCATTTAAACTTTGCATGGGTTGAGCAATATAGGCTGAACTAGAAGCTATTAGAAGAATATCATCTACATATATTATACATAGATAAGTAAAGATCCTTGCTTAAGAGTGAATAAACTGGAGTCTGAAACAGAATTTAGAAAACCCTGGTTGAGTAAAGCTGATTTTAACTTGTCAAACCAAGCTCTTGAAGCTTGTTTGAGTCCATGGAGGGCTTTGTTCAGTTTGCACACATAGGAGGGCTAAGTTGAGTCCTCAAAACCAATAGGTTGCTTCATGTAAACCTCTTTATTCAAAGTGTTGTTCAAAAAGGCATTATTAACATCAACTTGCTGCACATCCCAACCATGTGTAACAGCCAACGTAAGGATGATTCTAATGGTGGAAGGTTTGACTACAAGACTAAAGGTCTCAAAGTAGTCAAGCCTAGGAGTTTACTAGAAATCCTTTGCTACTAACCTAGCTTTACACTTCTGCAATGAACCATCAACATTGAATTTTGTTCTAAAAACCCACTTGTTCTCTACCATATTCACATCAGAAGAAGAGGGAACTAATGTCCAGGTTTGATTGTGCACCAGAGCATCAAATTCAGATTGCATTGCCTTCTTCCATTTAGGATTAGCTAAGGCCTTAAACACTATGGCAGGTTCTAGTTTAATAACATTCTGTTCTGTAAGAAGAACAGTGGAAGGATTGACTTCAGCATTAGAAGGAAAGGACACAACAGTTGCTTTGGCTCTTGTCACCATAAGCTTGAGTATTAGTAACGGTTAGCTGTAAAGGAATATTACAAACAGATGGCGAAAGTGGCTGGGTAGGCTGTGGAGCTTTAGAGATTTTTGATAATGTAAGATCAACCTCAAGCAAGCAAGGTGGTAATACGTATGTTGATGGTAAGACAAGAAGGGAAGAGATGTCAAGGGATGCCTTTCCTAAAGGTTGAGTAGTAGGATAGTGTAGAGAATTGGGATTGAAAGAGGTATTGGGAGAAGATGTATGGGGTTTACTAAGGCTGGTAGAGTTGATATTTGGTGTAGGGGTGGTTTGAATAGAACATGAATGGTCTAGTGCTGAACTGTTGTTAGTAGAATATTGTAATAAGCTTGGCGCTGCAGAGGGAATAAGAGCCTGACCTATTGTAGAGGTAGAATGGGTCCAATGTGAAGAAAGAATAAAAGGAAATGATTGTCTATGGTAAGAAGAAATAATGGACTCAGAAGAGGATTGAGGAATAGTATTTGAGGAAGTACTACCTTGTGAAAAAGGAAATTTAGACTCATTGAACTTCACATAGGGAGTAATAATGATTTTCCTATTTGGTTTCAAACACTTATACCCCTTACGAACCAAACTATAGCCTACGAACACACATTTTGTAGAGTGAAACTGAAATTTGTGTTTATTAAAAGATCTAAGGAAAGGAAAGCATGGGCAACCATACACTTTCAACGACTCATATACTGGTTGAACCTTGAATAACTGCTGATAAGGAGACAAATAAGCTAGAGTAGTTGTAGGCATTATATTGATGATAAAAACTATAGTTTCAAAAGCTAACCACCAAAACTAAAGGGGCATAGAGGCATGAGCAAGCAAGTTAAACCTGTCTCCACTATGTGCCTATGTTTTCTCTCACATCTACCATTTTGTTGGTGTATATGGGAGCAAGAATGTCTGAACTTAATGCCTAAGTCAGTGAGGCAAGAATGCAATGCAATGTACTGCCTCTCAACAAGAGAGTGAAACTTAATAAAGACTAATTTAACTTTAGCCTTAGTCCTAAGTGGAAAAGGTCAGGTATATCTACTATAGTCATCCAAGAATTGAACATAATATCTAAAACCTTCAGAGGAAGGTAAAGAGGCAAGGCCCCACACGTCACTATGAATTAGTTCAAGTGGTGCAGTAGCTTGAGATGTGGAGGATGGAAATCTAGTAAGATGTAATTTTCCTAGATGACACGCATCACAAAAAGTGGATGGAGACTTGGACAATGTTTTAGACTTAAGTAAAGCATTCTTAAATGAGGGAATGAGGGTGTCCTAAACGTTTGTGCCATGTCATGCAATCAGTATCAACTTTATCAACAATGAAACAAGTAGCAATAGAATTGATAGGCACTAGTTCACTTATATCAGGAAAGGTTGTTGTAGGAAAATGAGGATTATTATTATTATTATTAGAGAAGGTGTTACAAGGAATAGTATCATTAAGCACAAACCGAGATAAATCACAATGTAAAGCAACATTATTATGAAAACTAGAGTTGGACACATTTGGACAAGAGCTAGACATACCTTCACAAGAGCTAGACACTGCATTATAACTACTAGACACAACTAGACAGAACTGTGACACAGCAAGACACCTTAAAGATGATTGTGGATAGAAGAAATTGGGCAAAGGAACATTCAAGTGGTACAGGCCTCCCTTGAGTTCCCCTTGTAGTAATGTTGCTCTGGTCAACCTGTCCTTAACATAATAGCAATCAACATTAAACTCTACAACAACATCATTATCTGCAGTGAATTTTGAAATGCTGAGGAGATTCTTGGTAATGGAAGGTACATACAAAATGTTTTTAAGATATAAACATTTAGAATGAAGAGTACTAGGTAAAGAAGTATTTCCAATATGTAAGATAGGGAGATGTGCACCATTACCTACTTGAAGCTGACTTACACCATCATAACTCTTACTAACACTTAGGTGGTTTAAGTCTGTGGCAACATGATTTGTGGCACCTGAATCCATATACCACACAGGATCAGATGGAGTAAAAGAGGTGGCAAGAGTAGAGTGCATGGTTGGGGAATTGTGTTGTAAGTATGAGCCAGCAGGTCCATTACTGTTCTGAATAAAAGATCTTGTACCAGTGGCAGCAAGAAAGGCTTGATTATTTCCTATCATTTGTTCACTAGGAACACCAAGAGAGGATGTTGGGACATTTTTAGAATGAGATTGTGGAATGGCTGGGTTTTGAAAACTGTTATTGTGATGAGAAGAACCAAGAGAGAAACTTGATAGGAATGAAATTGTTGAGGTCTTGGATGAGTAGGGTTTGAATTAGTAGTAGTATAGGTATTAGAGAAATGCTGCTGAGAATTGGACATCGGTATTGAGGATCCATATGCAGTGGAAGGCATCTGTGCTGATGAACCATAATAAGGAGAAGGCTGCTGAACATTAGGCATTTGTGTTGGTGGACCATAAACATTGTGAGCTGGCCGTTGAGTTCCATTAAAACCACCATTGTAGGCACCATTATAGGTTGAATTGAAACGATGATAGCAATGGACAACCGAGTGACCAGCCTTGTTACAAACTTGACAAATTAGTCTATTTTTACCAAAGCTTCTACCTCTGCCTCATCCATGCGGTTGAAAACTAGAAGGTCTGGAGTTAAACATAGGAAGAGATTGTTGCATTGGGCTAATATTTTAATTCTCAGTTGCTGGAACAACATACTATTGCTAATAGTGTGGATTCCCTAGCGAGATGAGTGAGGGAAAAATAGAAGGTGGTGGAACAAGAGAAGATTTAGCATTGGAATGTGAAGTAGCTGAAGAAGCTGCATTTGTCACATCACTAAGTACTCGAGGATTGCTAATAGATGCTAAATTGGCAAAACTATTATACAAATCAGTGGAGTTAAATTTTTCCAATCTAATCTCATACTTTTGCTATAAAAACTGAGCCTCCTACAATGTGACAGTATCAACCTTCGATTCAAGTCAGTTAGTGTATGCCCTAGGAACCAATAGTGTTGTCGGTTTTAGGACATTATATCTTGTAAATATATTATTGAATAAAAGAAAGTGTTCTTATTTCACATGTTGATTTTCTACTTCATTTATATTATATTATATTTAATATTGCATGTGAAATGTCCAGATGACACGGATCTTCAAAAGATCAAATCATCAAAGAATTCCTTACGCAAGTAATGTTAATTGGGCAATAATATTGCATAGTAGGCATGTTGAATGTCTCCATTAAATATCATGTGATGGTATTAGTGTGGGTGATTATAAGAGGTATGTCCCTAAGGCATTAGCATGGATAAATGGTTAGTGAACTATTTATCGAATACGACTGATTACGATGAATCACATGGATATGGTCAATAATGCATCGTAGGATCAGATCGTGCTAGTGTACCACTGATCCTTAGACTTGAGACATCACGGTTGGATTCAACATAGGATGCAAATGGTTCATATGGTGTATAAGTACGAGACTAGTCATGTCTTGTGTAATAAGCCGGTTTGGTCATATGTTATTCATGTGCGATGACAAATGATAGTCAAGATGGGATCTGTTAACTCAAAATAGTCCAATCTTGAATTCCCAAACGAATGTCAATAAACATTGGAAAAGGGAAATCTCTGGCTAGAGTATAATGAATGTCAGATGAAAAGTAGTTTTATGTTGACGAGTTCCATTGTATCGATTGACAATTCGATTAAAGATTAAGTTAAATGTTTTGACATACCATGAACCATTCTTAATCGGGATTAGATAACGGAGGGATTTGACTACACGGTACGTACGATTAGAATAGGTTCATTGGAGTTTACACTTCATTGTAGTTTAGGGGTTATGGAACATTGCTAGATGTCTACCATAATCAATGGGAGTTTCTATTATAAAGAAACATATCAAAATCAGATATTAGTCCCACGGCTAGATCACAGTAAACCAAAATGGTCACACATAAAACCAAGCTCAAAGAGAGAAAGAGTAATACATATCATTAATCAGATTAATGATGTTTGGACGTAAATGGTTGCATCTGAATTAGTGTATTGGTGAGAAATGATTACCATGGATAGCTAGCATTAACTAAGGGTAATAAAGATTTATTAAATATTATTATTGAATTGGATTCAATGATGGGGCAAAAGTGCATTGGTTTTATTCTAAAGGACTAGAATATTTAATAGAATTAAAATTTGGTCTAATTATGAATTAACCATAAAACCAAGGACTTGACATAAATGTTTATTCTCAAGTTAATTTTAAATTGTTTGAGGCCTTCCCAAAACAATTTAAAATTATACTTTGTGCCCATGGTATATAAATTAAGTTTTAGACCATTTTAATTCAATTGAATCAATTGAAACAAAAAACAATCTCTCACTTTCTCTCTCACTCTCTCGGCTCTCTCATCTTTGGCTTAGGTGGACTTCGTTTTGAGTTTCTTCATTCTATATTGAAGAATCTAGACTCCAAGTTTCAACATCAAGCTTTTAATAGCAAAAGGAGTTGGTAATTTTCTATCATTTTCTTACATTAATATGTTAATGTTATAATGGTTTGTTTTCTACCCTACGTCCATCATCTTCATCATCATTTTCTCTCCATTTCCATGTCCAAAATGCATGAATCCCAACAAAGCCTAGAGATAAGATTCACAACTACTGCTTCATATTCAGGCCCTAGACCATCTAAGACATATTGTAAAAGCTCTTCATCAGAGACAGCCAATCTACTAGTAGATAAGCTCTCTGCTATTTCTTTCATTTTCTTTATGTAATCTCCAATACTCAAATTGCACTTGTGCATTGTCTGTAACAAATTTTTAAGGTGTAATGCTCTTGCTTTGGAATCACTAATAAACTCACTTCTTGCAATCTAAATTTCTGTAGAGTGACGACATTTCGACACAACTCCAAACTTACTCTCAGATATAGAGGCCAAAAGTCAGCTTACAAGGAATTTATATGTACGTTTCCACATAACATATGCAAGATTCAACTTATCACCAATAGAATCAGACCTAGTCTTAAGCTCTCCTCTAAGTTGACGTAAGTCACTATCAATTTCAGAATTAGACGGTAAAAGAGGAGGAGGACATGGAATTTTACCAAGAAAATGATCCTCGAGCTCATGTGATCCAACCGTAAACAAGACTTGTGAGCTCCAAAAACGGTAATTGTTGCGTGTAAACTTCAGATTGATAACTTGAGCTGAGGTGGAGCGATTTGCAAATTCTTTAAGAATTTGTGAGGTGAAACGATGAACAGAGTCTCTTAACATCTCTTCGAAGCTGCTAAACAAGGAAGAAGAGCTAGAATCTTCGCCAGAATCTTTCGCCATTGACGCTAGTCAGTGCTCTGATACCATGTGGAAATGACAAAGAACAAATGAGAAAACGAATTTGAGAGAGTAATTTGAGTAATGCAATTTGTGGAATCTTCTTTCATTAGAAAACAAAGTACGATCAACAACTTTGTTTTTATGAACAAAAAGAAGAGTAAAGTGGTTTCTAGAAAACGTCACAGCACTAACTAAGGTCAATGTGTCTAAAACGACACAGTATTAACCAAAGCCAAATTACAATTGTAGCCTTTTAGCACATTAGCCAAGAGGGACGAGACTAACAAGTGTGAAAAAAAAAAAAGACAAAAACAAACAAATAATTATTTGATATATGAACCTTGGCCGTCACCGTGAACCACCACGTAATGTGTTACTGATCAATGATATTTGGGGGAGTTCTAGCCACCATCAGGCAACAACTGGCCACGTGACATTATGGGCAATAGTAGGCAAACAACCTCACACAATCGATCGTTGGTGGTTGAAACCTGCCCAAATCAGTAGATCACTGACCATATATCCTTCAAATATTATTTTTAATCATTCATTTAAATAAAATTTATAATTTTATATTTGTTTAATAAAATAAATTAATATGACAAATGGATTCTAATTCTTTTGGAATATATGATTTCATTTTGGAACCTTTTCAATTCTACTTCCTTATTTCTTCCTTGATTCCTTTTTAGAGTTGGATTCTATATTTTTTAGAATATATTAAGTGGATTCTTTGCTTGATATCCAAGTAACTAGTATAATCATATTTCATTTCTTCATATACTTTGATTCACATTCCCTTTCCCATTCCCATTCTTCTTCCTGTTCCTATTCCATACCAATCCATGAAGTAAACATCATTATTGTCTTAATACAGCTCCTATCTTATTCCGATTGTAGGTTAAGAGTACTCTTTTAAGTAAACTAAAAGAGCCGCAAAATTGAAAGCGACAAAGAGAATCAAAAATAAGGGTTCATGTTAGGATCTCCATAATTTCTTTTAAACATCTTATTGAAATAATCGATTTTTTTTTTTTTTTCTCAGAAAAAAACGTTACAACATATTTGGTGGACTCTAAAATTCACACTGTTTTGCCTTTAAAAAATTACATATGGTATACGTAAAAAGACAAAAATAGCCATATGACTATTTTTGTAGTTGTCTTTTGCATAATAAGCTGCAGATATTTCTTGTTATGAAACGATGTTTATGTAATTTTTATTTTTATAATCTAATTTAAATTCAAGGCCTAACAATATAACGCCTAAACCGGTACCCCTGAGTTACTATAACTTGTAAGATTATGAAATAGATTGTTCATTACGTCAAATTTGTAGGATGCAACGAACTTCCATTACAATTTGTCAAAATAATCTTGTATTATTGTTTCAGCTTAAAGAAGACAGAGGCTAACAAGTTCAACAGAGCTCACCACATTGTGGATAAGACAAAAGTTAAGGTAAATTTAATTACCACACTCTTCTCAATTGAGCTTGGGATGCAGCAGTCAGCATAACTCTTACGTTGTAGTTGAAGATTGCGCTTGAAAGGCTGAATCACCTTTTCCCACCCTAGGTATGTCGAAACTAAGTGCTACCCTGAGTTTGTAAAACCATTAACGTTCCACCCTTTTTTCAATTTCACCATTAAGATTAACAGTAAAAAGGCATTTAAGTCCTTTCACCCAATACATGAAACCTAAAATAATCTAACACTAAATATACCCTTTCAACCAAAATACTCTTAAACCTCACAAATCGACCCTAAAAAACAATTTAAGACTCAAAAACTAAAAATAAAAATTAAAACAATTACACCACCATGGCTGAATCATAGCCTAATATCTCGTCCGACCCAAGCCTAAGTTCGTATGAGGCCCAATTCAAGAGGCTTGACCTAGAGTTGACCCAAAAGCAATATACAATATGCTAGAGAGTTTTTTTAGAAGCTTCTCGAATGTTCCTTCACCAAAAAGCCAGTAGAATAAGACTAGAATTATATTGTTTGTATAATTAATCCCAACCATCCATCTTAATGAATATGCATAGATCTGGACCGTTAGATCTACTTGTAAACTCCTATACAAAGCTAACTAGTTTTAGATTATTTTCATATTCAAAGCATTGTATTCAACTAACAATAGACTTTTCCTGTCCATCTCTGTTTTCCTCCTTTTTTTTTTTTTTTTTTTTAAACAGAGTTTGTGGGTTATCTAGACTTACTTAGTATTTGATCTCTTGTTTATGCATTAAGGTCGTACAATTCTTCTAGGGTCATGACATTGAGCAACTCGTAGCCAAGTTGTGATTAGCCTAGGTCGTGTTTCTTGGTACGATGTTTGGTCTAGTTCTTGTCAAACATGGCTTTATTTTTGTTGCCGGTTATGACACTAAGCAACTCCTAGCCAGGTTGTGATTAGCCCAAGCTGTGTTTCTTAGTATGTTATTGGTCGAGATCTTGCTGAACATGGGTTGATTTTCGTTTATCAGACTGAGCTATGGATGAAAAAGCCACAATTTTGACTTGTAGTTCCTATTATTTTACTCAGCTGAGCTCAAACATTTCAGATCGACAACCCATAAAGACACCATCAAAGTTCTTCTATTTGTGGTAGTAATTGGAGTTCTAGTTCTATGATTGGGTGCACAAAGCCACAAACAATAACAAATTGTTTGAAGTCCATGTGGTTAATTTAGAGTTGGTGAATTTTCTATAAAGTATTATGATGTTTATGCACAATAAATTTTTAGGATTTATCTATAAAATTAATTTATTACAAACTAGATGATTATTTAGTCACACCTAAGAATAAGCATGGTGAAGAAAAGAATCCTCAAATGACAGAGAAACAAAATCATCCAATCTGGTCAGGGACGGAGCGAGGGGGGTGTCAAGGAGGGTTAGTTGACACTTCTTAAGTTAATTTTTTTTATTTTATTTTAAATTTTACGAAATTGTCTGTAAATTAAAAGTAAATTACCAAGAAACTTCAATCCACCAAATAAATTAAACTCTTTTTTTTTTGGTTGTCAAACTCAAAACTAAACCCCTCTTTCTCCTTTCCAGACCAATTCTTTCTCTTCAACAACATAGGTTTCAATTTTTTTCAAAAGATGAAATCCCGTTGAGGAAATTATAACATATTAGTTAATGAGAATTTTATAAATATAGAACTTGTGCTTATTTTTATTTAAAATTGTATAGTTCTTCCAACTTTGACTTCCCTATATTTCATTTCTAGCTATGTCCCTGAATCTGGCTCATTATGTAATTTCATTTTAGCAATATAAACCTGTACAAAAACGTGTCATCCTCTATGTAATAGACTTTTGCAATGCATCACAAACACTGCTTGGCAAGACTCTTAATGGGAAGGACAAACTTATGAATCCTCATTAAAGTTTTAATGAACGATTTATACAAGTTTCCATACGAGACATCTTCCATAAGATGAGTTTACATTACAACAAAGTCTACCAAGAGCCCATATTGAGTTTTGGGAAATTAGTGGAAACCAGAGCCACAACAAAGTAACCCTTCCTCAATTACAAATCTAATGTTCATGTTAGTTTGTACCTTCTTTATTTGTAAAATTCTAACGTGTAGAACAGATTTCTTTATATTGGTTCAATAACCCTTTTTAAGTTCTAAGTAGCATGACACACCAATTTTTGAGACTAAGGTCTGTAGATTTAGCTAATAATGATTCAAGTAAGAAATAACTGAAAACAATCAGTGGGTGAAACGGCATAATATAAACTAAGAATTTGTGAAAACAGAGGAAAAACAGGGCAGCCAATTTTGCTTCTATTAATTGTTGTTGTTGTTGTTCTTTTTTTTTTTTTTTTTTTTTTTTGTGCTAAAGTTTCATTTATTCATTTGATCTGCTCTATCAATGTTATATCGAATGTTTTCTACTCATTCTTACAACCAATGATAAATAAGATTATTGAAAGTGAAATATGCAGAGGATAGAGGCCTACAACTAAAACAAGCTTTTTGAGTCATTTATCGGTTTTTTAATTGTTTATATATTTTAGGTAATTTTATTCAATTTTTTATGTTTAGTTAAATTTTTTGTTAATTCTATAGAAACTTATTTTAAGGGTGATTTGGTGATTTCATGAGTCAAAATGGGTCAAATGGAAAATTTAGCTGTAGAGAAGGTAGTTGGAAAAGTAATACACTATAGGACCATATTAACTCAGGAGTGGCATCTCCAACCCACGCCAATTTGGTGTAAAAAACACCAAATGGCGTGGGTTTTTGCTCCAGCCCAGCGCTAAGTGCCACGCCAATTGGTGTGGCGCTACAGTAATTGGCGTGGCACTGTAGCACTATTAATTTTTTTTAAAATTTTGTTAAATTAATTTGATTATTAAATTTTACACCAAAAATCACACCAAATTTAATTATTTGTATTATGCACATCATGAAAATAGAGGATGATCGTAATGTTGATACATCGATTGAGAATCAAATGGAAGCGTCAACTCCCAAAGTTAAAATTATCACAGGTGAAAATGTTCGATTTCAAAATTTTCTTGTTTGACATAGACAAATCAAAGATACAGAGGTTCACCATGCTCTTCAAAATGCATTAATTGATCATTTGTTGGAAGAACATACTAATTCGAAAAATTAAATTACTATCAATATGAAATTTTACTTTTGTGTTGTTGCTGTGTTTTTTTATTTATTTTTTATTTAATATTATGTTATATTTTTCTATATTAAATGTAATTTTTATTTGATTAAATAAATGTTTAATTTGATTAAATTAGTATAATTTTCAAAGTAATTATTATTTAATAAAAATATCATTCCCAATATTTAATTAATATATACAAAAATAATGAGTGAAATAGATTAATTGCTGATTATTACAATAAAAGGAAAAGAAAGAAAATATTCTAAAGAATATTCTTTTTGGTATAATATTTGGTGTAATGGGTTGGAGATGCAATAGTATTTTACACTAAAACTTGCATCAATTTGGTGTAAAACTTGTACCAATTTGGTACAATGGGTTGAAGATGGTCTAATAACGTTATTCATATGTTGACTAGCATTGATTTTTTCAAACAATAACACTACCCAAAAATCACTCCCTTACAACATCCCCTTACAACATGACATGGTAGCTGACGTGGCAGATGCCACCTCATCTGCCATGTCAGCCAGATGCCAAGTCACATCCCTTCAAAAATTTAAAAAAAAAAAATTTCTTACAATCACAAATTCCAAATTTGATTTTCCCGGAATCCAAATCCTAAATCAATTTCATTTTCACTCAAATTCAAACCCTAAAGTTTTTCCTAGATTTCCTTTCAATTTTTAGCACAATCCCCAATCTCAGGCGAAACGTAGTTGCCACCACAGTCGCACCAGGTCGACCTCTGCACCAGCTTCGTTGGGTATTCATCTGTCAGGTCTACGGAATTTCCAGGTCGACCTCTGCACCAGCTTCGTTGGGTATTCATCTGTTAGGTCTACGGAATTTCGACCACCTTGATTGTGTTGACCACTCTGGTTTCCTCCATCACTTTCTCTACTCTTCCATCAACGACCTCCTGAGGAGCAATTCTAGCCTTCTCCCTTTCCTCTCACTGCTCCCTTTCATCCGTATGTCCATCATATCCCTTATTTCTATCTCTGTCTCTATCTCTTTTATTTTCTTAATTCTGATAGGATTAAGAAAATTAAAAAGACAGTCAAAAATGGGTGGCGAAAGACTGCAGCTTCTCAAATTCACAAAGTGGAGAAAGACTTTCTCCCTTTCCTCTCACTGCTGCAGTTTTTCGCCACTCACAGTCTATCTCTGTCTCTGTCTCTTTTATTTTCTTAATTGTGAATTTCAAAATTTGTCCCCACCTCATTTTTAACTGTGAGAAAGACTGCAAAAATCAGAATTTGTGCAGTCTTTCTCATAGTAAAAAATGAGGTGGGGACAAATTTTGAAATGAATTTGTGCAGTCTTTCCCCACTTTATGAATTTGAGAAGCTGCAGAAAAGTTGCTGTTTAGGACGGAGCTAATTTGTTCAGTCTTACGCCACTGGATGGAATACAAAATAAAATGCTTATTGATTTGTTTGGAGTTTGGAATGGATGGCAACATGTTCGTGCTTTGTTGTTTTCATTACTCCTTTTTTCAAATTGAACTTCATTCCCTTAAGAGTTTAATGAAATTTATGATATGATAATGCATTTGGACCATTGATATTAATATGCAATTTTATGTTACTTTTTCTTGTGATTTGAATTACTCTTGCAATGAATGAATGGGAGCTAATTGGAGTAAGTTGATGATGGGTACGGTAGATAGCATGCATGCATGTTTGTGACATATATGAAAACAGGAAGCACGAAAATATTGAGTGAACTATTTTTGTTTATTTAGCTAATTATAGGTTTTATTTTTTGAAGCAGATTTTTAGTACTAACATAATTTTTTATTAACTCTGCCGCCACCACCAACCTCAACCACACCACAACCACACCCAACCATGCCACCATCGTAAACTGTCGTCATTTGCTCTTCCTCTTCCACCACCACTCTCAAAGATGGAAGAGTGCAGTCAAAAAAGTTCAGAGAACTATTCTGCTCAATTAAATGTCATAGAGGTAATTTAGTCTTTGCAATCTCTTTTTATTCGTTAATATGAATTTAATTTAATTTAATATTATTTATACCCTTTTTTAAGTATGATTATATTCTAATTTTGGCTATTATAATATCAATAAATTAGGATAATCACTTTCAAGAAATAGAAGATACAAGAAACGCAAAAGAGGATTGGGAGCCTAAGCCTGGAATGGTTTTTTATTCATTTGATGAGCTTTTACAATACTACAAAAGCTATGGGAACAAAAGAGGCTTTGAAGCTATTATAAGATCTTCAAGGAAACGAGATGATGGAGAGTTAAGATATGCAACCTTGGCTTATTCTTATAGCGAGAAGTGGAACAGTAACTCTAGAAATGCCTTTAAAATGCATCCGGTGCCAAAAACTGATTGTAAGGCTCACATTACTGCATCTCTACATTCTAATGGAAAATGGCAAATATTGTCAATTGTCATTGATCATAACCATGAACTTAGTAGTCCTGGAAAAATTAGATATTTTAAGAGTAATCGAATTATACAACCGTATGTGAAAAGGAAGATTGAATTGAATGACAAGGCTGGGATTAGACCAAACAAGAACTTCAATTCCTTGTTAGTTGAAACTGGCAGTGGTGAGAATTTGCCTTTCCTACAAAAAGATTGTAAAAACCACATTGAAAAAGTTAGGAGGCTACGACTTGGTGTTGGAGATGCTTCTGCAATCCAAAAATACTTTCTGAAAATGCAAAATGAGAATTTGAATTTCTTCTACATAATGGATTTAGATGAAGATGGTCGATTAAAGAATGTTTTATGGGTGGACGTAAGAAGTAGGGCCGCATTTAAAGAATTCGGTGACGTTGTGACATTCGACACTACATATTTGACTAACAAGTATGATATGCCGTTTGGTGCTTTTGTAGGTGTTGATCATCATGGTCATTCGATACTGTTAGGTTGTGGATTAATCTCCAATGAGGACATAGAGACGTTTGTTTGGCTATTTCAATCTTGGCTTGTATGTATGTTGAATTGTGCTCCTAAGGCAATAATCACTGATCAGGATAAGGCAATGCAAAATGCAATCGAGATTGTGTTCCCTGGCACACGACATAGATGGTGTTTGTGGCATATAATGAAAAAATTGCCCGAAAAGTTAAGAGGTTATAGTCAATATGAATGTATTAAATTTTCTTTGCAAAATGCCGTGTATGATTCATTGACATGTGAGGAGTTTGAAGAACGGTGGAATATGTTCATTGATAAATACAACCTTCGTGATAATGGTTGGTTACTCGGATTGTATAATGAAAGACGACGTTGGGTGCCAGCTTTTGTAAAAGACACTTTCTGGGCAGGTATGGCTACTACTCAACGCAGTGAAAGTATGCATGCATTTTTTTATGGATATGTTAATTCAAAAACCACTTTAAAACAGTTTGTGGAGCAATATGAGAATGTATTGAGGGATAAAGTAGAAAAAGAAAGGGAGGCTGATTTTAAATCTTTTAGATCATGGATCCCTTGCATAACGACTTATGCTATTGAGAAACAATTTCAAGATACGTATACCACTGCGAAATTCAAAGAGTTTCAACGAGAGCTAGCGGCTAAGATCTATTGTGATTTATCTTCTTTCAAAGAGACTGATTCCTGTATGGAATTTATAATAGAAGAAGATGTTGTGGTTGGAGAGACTCACTGTCGTGTTCCTTTTGTGGTTTGCTTTGATAAAGCAACTTGTGATGTTCGATGCAATTGTCGATTGTTTGAGTTTAGAGGAATTTTATGTTGGCATGCAATTATGGTGTTGATTCGTAGGCAAATTTATAATGTACCAGAAAAGTACATTTTAAGGCGGTGGAGTAAAAATATAACAGATGTCATACCAAGGTTAGGATAAGTTACAATAGTTGGAGCACCACCCTTGAAGGACAATGATTTGATCAGATGTGTAATTTATTCTCTACGGTAGTAGATTTGGCATCAAGCAATGAGGATGATTGTAATATGGTGATAGAAATGATCAACGATATGAAAAACAGATTGATGTCGAATGAAAGTGTTGGTGGGATTGGTAAAAGACTAAATGTGTCAACTAGTAGTAGAACATACTGTGAAGGTGTTGATGATACTACTAAAGAGGGGAGCAGTAACATTCTTACTCCACGTGCTGTGCGAAACAAAGGTCGCCCTCCATTCAAAAGAAAGCAATCAAAGCTTGAACAAATTGTTCGTAAAGAGAAGAAATTGTGAAAGCAATAAATTGATTAAAAAAGCTTGAAGGTGAAAATTTAGTAATTATCAATTTTGTTGACTATTTTATTATTTTTTTTTCTATTAATTGATAACTAACACAACTTGTGTTATATGATTGTAGGATTGCTGGATTGTTGGATTATGGTGGTCTTTGGTGCTGTGTAGTGTTTTTGCTTTGTAGGCAGGATGCATGAGCCTATTTTTTGATGGCTTTTGTTGGCTCCTTTTGTATAGAGTTGATAGGGTCTATTGTGTATAGGAATTGTTTATCCTTCCTTGCCCTTTTCTTTTTTGTTTCATTCTCTGTGGGCATATCTATTGTGTATAAGGATTGTTTATCCTTCCTTGCCCTTTTCTTTTTTGTTTCATTCTCCTTGGGTATGCCTAAGCTAATTGCTCTTAAGGGGAGCCCCCTTTGTTGACTATTATTCTTTTATTCCTTATAAAATTACCAGGATTACCAAAACAAAAAAACAAAAAAAGTTAAGCAATGTATTGGATTTTGTTAAATGTTAAATGTAGATCTTGATTCTTATTTTATTTTTATTTTTTCTTTGATTTGTGATATTGTAATTATGGGTTTATGGCCTGCAATTGCCTGATCTCTTGGAGTTGACTGATCTTGGATTTTGTTAAATGTTCAATGTTCAAGTATTGATCTTATAGGGCAGGTAAGTTATTTATTATTGTGTTGATGCTTAAGTTGATGTTTAAGTTGATGTTTCATTGTTCTTCATAATTTTGACTTGGTATCATTGCTGATCAGACATTTGGTCAAAGTGGAAATCAAGCCAGATTTGGTCCTTAGTGCTGAGAAGGAACTTGGTATCATTGCTAGTCTTCAAGATCGAGTGGCACAAGTCTATGGTGGCCTTATTTACATGGTATGTGATGTTCATGCATATATGTTCAAATGCTCATAAATTTGATGCATGTCTTTTTATTTATAATCTGATGCATATATGTTCAGTGCTGAGAAGGAATTTTAGTTTTCCACGTATTTTCCTTTCTATTTATAATCTGATGCATGTCTTTTTTCTGTTTATAATCTGATGCTTGTCTTTTTTCTTTTGCAGTCTTTCTCAATTTGCTGGATGTGAAGCTTGGGCAGTTTCTATTGCAGTTGAAGAATTTGAGAAGTTGCAATCTTTCTCCAGTTTGTGCAGAATTTGTGCAGTCTTTCTCCACTTTGTGAATTTGAGAAGCTACAGAAAAGTTGCTGTTTAGGATGTTAGGACAGAGCTTGTTAAATTGGACTTATTGTTTAGGATGTTAGGATGGAACAAGTTGTTTAGGATGAAACTGGAGAAAAACTCAGTTGTGGAGATATCATGACCTTTTATTTTCTTTCATGTGAATAAATATGGTTTTCATGTATTTGCACATGATCCATAATACAATTCACATTTGTTTTTTCTATTTGTTCTTTTTGGTGCCAGAGATAAGCCAGCTCTTCCTCTTGAAACTGTGATGGTAGAAATAATGTATCATATGCTTTTAGTTAATTGCAATCATTAAAAATCCAGGTTTCTTTTTTTTTTTTTTTTAGGTAAACCTGCTAATTTTATTAAAAAATAAAAGAATTACATCCTAAAAATCGCACTCCCTTTTACACAGGCGAGGACCTTGGACATGCCCAAGGGACCAAACTACACAAAAAGAAACAAGAGCAAACAAGTATATACAATCCTTATACACAAACAATAAGACTACACAAGACAACCAAACTGAAGCCTTCACCCAGAAACTGCAGAAAATTCAGCAATCACGCTGCACCTCCATACATACCACTGTCCATATCACTACTTCAATTCAAGCACACACCACCCTGCACATACTGCCCAAGACTCACGAAACCGCATAAACAAGCGCAACCTCCCGCACACCTGCTCAATCTACACAATGCAAAAACTACAACATGCCCAGGCTTCTTATCTAACACCCACCAATCTACACCAGCTGCCTTCACCCAGAAACTGCAGAAAATGCAGCAATCACACTGCACCTCTATGCATACCACTGTCCAGATCACTACTTCAATTCAAGCACACACCACCCTACACATACTGCCCAAGACTCTTGGAAACTGCATAAACAATCCCTTTTACACAGGCAAGGACCTTGGACATGCCCAAGGGACCAAACTACACAAAAAGAAACAAGAGCAACCAAGTATATACAATCCTTATACACAAACAGTAAGACTACACAAGACAACCAAACTGAAGCCTTCACCCAGAAACTGCAGAAAATTCAGCAATCACACTGCACCTCCATACATAGCATTGTCCAGATCACTACTTCAATTGAAGCACACACCACCCTGCACATACTGCCCAAGACTCCTTGAAACTGCATAAATAAACTACAACCTGCACACCTGCTCAATCTACACAATGCAAAAACTACAACATGCCTAGGCTTCTTATCCAACACCCACCAATCAGAAATCATGGCCTCACATAAAATGCAGAAATCTAAAGCAACAATGCATAGCCACAGTAACTACTTGACAATCCAATTGAAGCTTGGGCTGCCTCCATTACCTATTGAGACCAAATAATTATATTAAGAACTATCACAAGCTTTAAAGTAACAATTCTAAAATCTAAGCTCCATGCAAATTAGAAATAAATACCTACACACCACCACCTAGACCATTTGTTTCTATATCATTGCTGGTTATCTGATTCACATCATCAGGCTTCAAATTAAGCTCAGGTTTATCATTTTTCTAATGGTATCAGCGGCAGGTGGGTTTTCCCCATCTTCATTTATTTTCTTTTCCTGTATATATTCATATAAACTTCAATATCAATTAACGAAACACAAACATTTGATAAAGGAGTATGCTTTGTAGGGCCAAAACCAAGCCCTAAGACCAAATTCAAAATAGTTGCTTAAAAAAACAATAACCATACAAATGCATTTCATCTGCATCGAATCTTAACAAAAAAAAAATTTGAACATTCAAAGAAAAAATCACCTTATCATTATTGCTATCTGGTTCTCTATCTGTCCCAATTACTCTACAAACAATCTCTTTCTTCTTCCTGCAAAATATACATTAAACACAGTACTTCATTACTTGGGAAACCAAAAAAATAAATAAATTAAGAAACAAAACAAACTAAAAATGTTACCTTGAAAAAAACTTGCAAAACGACAGCGTTCCACGCGAGGAACATGTAAAGAAGCTAAAAATGGCTGAAGACGAACATGGCAGCAAGAACTACACTGGTAGCAAACTCAATTCCCGCGAAAACTTGCTGTGAAATTCATGTTTCTAATCGAAAAACCAGAAGCTTTAGTTGGATTGAAGCAACATTGAAAAGCTCGGAGATCTTAAGGTTTTTGGGTGTAAATTTGGAGATTTTTTTGAAATCTTACCTTGACACTAAACAACTTTCGAGAGTCCATGAAGATAAGGGGGAGAGGACGAGCTGGAGGGGAAAAAGGGCTCAAGTGGTGGTAGGAGAGGTCACGAGAGAGAGAGAGGAAAGGAGATTTGAACTTTAGGGTTTGCAAATGAATTTTGGGATTAAAATTTGATTCATGGGGTGACGGTAAATTTTGAAATTTAGGGTTAAAGAAATTTTATTTTTATTTTTTGGGGAGTGACTTGGCATCTGGCTGACGTGGCAGATGATCTGCCACGTCAGATGCCATGTCATGTTGTAAGGGAGTGATGTTTGGGTAGTGTTATTGTTTTTCAAAAAGCTAACTGGACACTTTAACATTCAACAATTACTTTTACAAAAGACATGCAAAGGTGCCTACGATGCATTTTCGCTGAATTAAAAAAAAAATTTGGGGTGCGTTTGGTTCAGTATTTATATCCATATTCCCAATCATATTCCCCAAATATTGTTTGGCACATTATTATAGAAATATTACTATATTTTTTAATTATTTTTAGATCCCTTAAGCTTATTAATTTCATTAAATACCCCCAGAAAAAAAGTTTAAAATTTAACAAAAACACCCCCATCAAACCATACTTGCGATTAATTCAGGCCAACCATTAAGTTAGTGGTAGTGAATGCATACACTCACCTACCCAGACCAGAAATGGCTGACAGTTCACCGATGTGGCCTTTTCCGGCCAGATCCACCACGAATATGGCCAGAAAAGGCCAAATCTAGCCATCGTTGACGGTTAACAATGGCCCTTTTCTGATTGTCGACGGCCACATCTAACCGTGGATCTAGCCTTTTCCGGCCAAATCCCGATGGTCCTTTTCTGTCCGTCGACGGCCACATCTAGCCATGGATCTGGCCTTTTTCGATGGATCTAGCTGAAAAAGGCCATAGCGACGCATTACGACACAGATCCGATCGGTCTATGTTGTAACAAAATTTTTCAGCCAGATTCTGATGGTGGTGGTGGAATCTGGCACTGCGAGTGGTGGGGTTGTTTTTGTCATCTTATATATTAGGGTCTTTAATTAAATTAGCAAACCTAAGGGCTTTTTCATAAATTTTTAAAATTTACCTTGTAATACTCCCCTATCCAACAACCCAATATTTTTTCCAAAATCCTATCCAAAATAATGAATCAAACGCACTTTTTAACGTTCATCTGAGGTCCTTATGATGCATGCGTTACTTTACAAATATAAAAATATTTGAAAAAATAGAAAGTAAATGCAACGATACTAAACTTATAAATGCAGACGAAAAACAAGTTGAGTTTGTATTTGTTAGCCAGTATTCTTTACAAGCTATATTTGTTTATTTATATTATATTGTTTACTTCAAATAAAGAATAAGTTTATAATAAGATATAGTTTATTTCTATTTATGTAAATACTAGTAATTTGTCTTAAAAAAAATATATACGTTTTTAGTTAAAAATACTAAAAATAATTTAGAAAAAAAAGTATACATATTTTCTAAAAATAATTTTAAAATTAATTTGCAAAGAAACCTTTCAAAAAAAATATATTCCTTTTTTTTTCAGAAATTGGTACTGTGCTCCAAATGACATTAGAATTACCATTTCTTTTTAATTAAGAAGATTGAAATCAATAAAAATCTTTATCATACATATTTCAAATATTATTAAATATATTCATCAATATATAAAAAAAAAAATCTTCTTAGTAACAAATAATACCCTTGAGTAATTTAATAAAGTGACAAGCAATATATTCTCTCTTGATTTTCCAGTAATACAAGGTCATCTCAAGAATATTTGTGACCCTAGGCAAGAGTTACTTTGGGGGCCTTCTAATAATATAAGCATATATTAAAAAAATTATTTCAAATTTGTTTTTCTTGAATTTTGAGATGCAAAATCACTAGGAGAGATGGACAACGACCGGTGGGCTAATTGAACAAAATAGAGACAACAACGAGAACGAAACAACAATAAAGCAAATCACAGAGAAAATAACACATGTGATTTACCCTGGTTCACTCAATATGAGCTACGTCCAGCCGAGTTAATATTATTACAATATTTCCTCACCTCTCTCTCTCGTTTACAGTTAATGATTTGCCATATGATTTGCTATCACACTCATAACAAGAGAAAAAGTATATTTATATACTAGGTTTAAGTGACAAAACCTAGTTTACAAGGATTCCTATTCCTAAGCTCAACCCAATAAGGAATTAATAACTTAAAGAAATCCTACAGCGGTTATACATGGAAAAGGCCCAAACCGCCTATAGAGGTCAGTGGGACCTTCGAATGCGTCTACGTAACCCCATAATGCTGAAGTAGTCGACAACTTCAACATTCTCCCACTTGGCGAATACTTAACACAATGAAGGCCTACCTCATCAACACACCATGTAAACTTTGCTAAGCTCACAACCTTAGTAAGAAAATCTACAGCATTAACAAGTGTATCAACCTTCTCTAACAACACCAATTTTTCCTCCACCTTCTGCCTGATGAAATGATATTGTATGTCAATGTGTTTTGATTGCAAATGAAAGGCAAGATTCTTGACTAAGTAAATAGCCTCTTGATTGTCACACCCCATCTTCACAGCATCAAGCTTGAAACCAAGCTCTAAACTCAATCTTCGAAGCCACATAGGTTCCTTGCCAACATGTGTCAATGCCATGTATTGTGCCTCAGTCAATGACAAAGCCACAGTACTTTGCCTTTTACTCATCCAACAAATAGCAGCACCAAATAGAGTTAATACATACCCGCTTGTAGAATGCCTACTATCGAGATCACCTCCCCAATCAGCATCCACAAAACCTGTCACTCTAGCTCCATGCCCCCATAACATAATGCTAAATTAGAGGTCCTACCCAGATATCTAAGAACTCTCTTTACAGCACTCCAATGCTCCTTGCTAGGATTTGACATAAAACGACTTAAAACTCCCATTGCTTGTGCAATATCAGATCTCGTGCACACCATGACATACATCAAACTACCTATAGCACTAGCATATGACACATGTGTCATTTCTTCAGCATCTTCCTCAAACTTAGGGCATTGATCAGTAGACAATTTCACTCCCAAAGTCATAGGAGTCTTCATAAGTTTACAATCTACCATGTTGAATTTCTTCAACACATCCTCAATGTACTTTCTCTACCCTAGCCACAATTGCAACTCTGATGATCTCTTGTAATTTGCATACGCAAAGTAAAATTTGCAGCTTCAAGATCCTTCATGTCAAATTGTGCAGCCAACAAACCCTTAACAGAGTTTATCAACTTCTTACTATTCCCTATTAGCAACATATCATCTACATATAAGGCTAAAATAACAAAGACATTTTCTAACCTTTTTACATACACATAGTGATCCATGTTGCTGTGGTTAAAACCATGTTGAAGAACATAAAAGTCGAACTTCTGGTATCACATCCTTGGTGATTGTTTAAGCCCATACAGAGACTTCCTCAACCTATACACCAAGTCTTCCTTCCCTTTACATACAAACCCCTCAAGTTGCCTCATGTAAATTTCCTCCTCTAAATCTCCATGTCAGAGTGCCATCTTTACATCAAGTTGCTCAATTTCAAGATTATATGCAACAACAATAGATAGTACATACTTGATTAATGTTAAATTGGCCACAAGAGAGAAAATTTCACCATAATCAACACTCTCAATATGCGAGAATCCCTTTGTAACGAGCCTTGCCTTATACTTTGCACTTGTTCCATTTGCTTGCAGCTTTCTTTTGAACACCCACTTGCAATCAATGGCCTTTATATCCTTAGGCAATTTACATAAAACCCATGTATTATTCTTGTACAGTGATTGCATCTCTTTATTCATTGTGAGCTCCCACAAGTTTGCATCTTCCATGGCTCTAGCTTCATTTGCATTCCTGAAGTAGTCAACAACTCCAACACTAACAAGGTCGGGTTGGTGGGGGTTTTGGAGAGCAGATGCTAGAGAAGCAATGGGTGGTGAAATTGGTGATTTCCAATGCCAGGAGTGACTGAAAAAGGCTTGAGAAGTCGTAGGCCAATTGGTATCGGTGGTCAGCGATTAGCGGAGTAAACAGATGAGGTGTGATAGGGGTTTTGGTGAGAGGGCCGAGGGGAGAAAGATGGTGGTGTCAGGGAAGGCCAACGACGTTGGGTACATGCTGAATATGTCAGAAATGGTTGTCGCACGCGGTGAAGCTAGGTTGCGAGATTCATAAAAAAAATCGGTCAAATTGAGGGCTATCAAGGCTAGGAAAACTCTTGGAAATGATAAAGTGATGATTCCGATCAATTTTGGTGAGAAAATCGACCGAAATCAACTCCAAACGACCGACGGCGGAAGAATGGTGGAGATGATTTATGTGAATGCCGAATTTTGGGATTGAATTGGAGGTGAGTAATTTGAAATATGTAAATGACTATTTTAGGCTTTCATTGTTAAAAGAAATTCAATGTATTAATTTAGCAGTGTAAATTGAAATATATGAAACTAGATGTACAAACTTGCTATTTCGTCAAACTTTAGGTAAGAATATATGTAAAAAGTTAATAATAAATTTGGGCATTTTTAGCTTTTTTTGGACCCCTTGGGCTAGAATAGATAAAAAATTATATACTATTTTTATTTTTGTATATATTAAAAAAATTATAAAAAATTTGGTCCCCTTTTTACCCTTTTTTTTGGGGGCCCTGCAGTAATATTTATTTTATTTTTATACAAGGAAAATGTGTGAATCACGAAGCCAAGGGCACTGGTTCAATTTTACTGTTACTAGATTTTATAACGTTACGGGTATCACTGTTTTTGTTTCCCAATGTCAAGGGAGATACTTGTAATTTACCTTCATTGATATTTTTTGCACTATACACAGGGGGACCAACAAAAAGTAAAAAAAAAGCAAGCAGACTTAAGATACGGTCCTTTAGAAAGGTGGGAAGAACAGAGGAAAATCGAGAGAAATAATTTGAGTTCTTCACTTTATAATTAAAGAAATCATCTGGCTTCTTTGAAGTAATTACCCAGTTGGAGTACTACTGCAACACCTCAAACCTGTAAGCTTTCTCACATTCTTTAATTTTCTAAACATTTTTTTTTTTTTGGTTTCAGTTCTTGTTATCTCTCTCTGTTCTCTTTGTTAAGAAGTTGATGCATCTGCCAAGTTTGTTTGAGAGTCAATATTGAATGGTCACATAAGAAACATAAAATTCTATTTGATGCAGTACTAATTTTCATTCACTCGCCAATAGAATATCTAAGTTGATTTTAATTGATTAAATATGTATATTTTTTTTTTGGTTCAGTTCTTGTAATTAAACTCACTGTTTCGATGAGCACCCAAACAGAGTCTTCGCATATGCCTTCTAGTTGGAAATATGATGTGTTTTTAAGTTTTAGAGGTGAAGATACGCGAAAGAACTTTACAGATCATCTCTATGCTTCTTTGTATCGAGAAGGAATTGAAGTATTTAGGGATGATAAAGAACTTGAGAGAGGAAAACGCATTTCACCGGAACTCCTTCTAGCAATTGAGCAATCAAGGTTTTCTGTTGTTGTTTTCTCAAAAGACTATGCTTCTTCAACTTGGTGCTTGGATGAACTTGTTAAAATTGTTCAATGTATCAACACAAAGGGGCAAATGGTACTTCCAGTTTTCTATGATGTGGATCCATCAATGGTACGAAAACAAACTGGAAAGTTTCAGGAAGCATTTGTTAAGCATGAAGAAACTTTTAGCGAAAACATAGAGAAGGTGCAAGCATGGAGGAGAGCTCTAAAGGAGGTGACTGATATCTCCGGATGGGATGCTAGGGATAGGTAAAGATTTATCTACTGTTTAATAATAAAAAGTTTGGTTGTATCTTAATTTAACTGTTACCTAATTGCATTCATATGCTAATTAATTATTCACATGCATTTGTGAGGAATAAGCTACAATTAAAAACTTCACAAAAAAATTATCTGATACAAGTTGACAAATTAAAGAAATTTAGTAAATTAATGATGTGTCAATCATATCATATATGTCAATTTGTATGACATTAATTAATTATATATATGGTATTAGTGTTTATTCAAAAAATAAATAAATAAAGAAGGAGAGGAAGAAAGGAAAACAAAACAGGATAACACATTGACTCAAGTGTTTAGTTTGTTCTTAACTAAGTCAGACTAGTAAAGTTCTGTTAGTTAACGCTGTTTGTTATTACTGTACATGTGTACAGTACAGTTAGTACCAGTGGTTAGTTAAGTTTCTATATTAGTTAGTAGCTTTTGCCTTTTGTATATAAGGAGTGAGTTAGTCATGTAACAATTGATGAATAAATTCAATACAGAAAGTTAAGTTTTAGAAACTTCTTTTAACATACATAGAATTTTGATCAATGAAGAAACATGCTAATATTCAAATAAGAGGTATAGGCATACATAAAGACTATTATAAAGAGGGGAATAGTAAATTCTAAGGCATATTGCATATATATCTAGGAAGGAAAGAATAGCTTTATTATATAGAAGTTATATGCATTGACATTTTGACAACATTAAGCATTTATCATTAAATTTGATTTAACTCCTATCTCCAACTACATTTAAACAAAAAAAATAAAATAAAATAAAATTGAATTGAAATTGAGTTCATTCATATGTTTATGGTATACCATTTATGTATATTATACCAATAGATGATTGGTTTAATAACTTCCAAATATTTTTTTTTCACTCCCTAGGCATGAGTCTGAATTTATTCAAGAAATTGTCAAGGAAATATCAAGTAAATTAATTTTTCCAACATATATGAATCTCAAGGACTTAGTAGCAATAGATTCACATTTGGAGAAATTGAGGATGCATATAGATGTGGGGTCTTGTGATGTTCGTGTAATAGGGATATGTGGGATAGGGGGAATAGGCAAGACAACAATTGCAAAAGTTGTTTACCATTTGATTTCCCCACAATTTGAAGGTGGTACTTTTCTGGCCAATGTTAGAGAAATTTCAGAAAAAGGTGATATGGTTTCATTACAGAAACAGCTTATTTCTCAAATTCTAAAAGGAACAAATATTAACATATGGGATGTTGATAGTGGAATCAGTGAAATAAGAAAAAGGCTACAAAATAAAAAGGTTTTTGTTGTCTTAGATGATGTAGCTCATGTAAATCAATTAAATAAATTAATTGGATCACGCGATTGGTTTGGTTTAGGAAGTAGAATCATAATAACAACAAGAGATAAAAGCTTGCTGTGTGAAGTGGATGAGATGTATGAAGTTGAGGAACTAAATGATGAAGATGCTCTTCGACTCTTTAGCTTGAAAGCTTTCAAAAGCTATCAACCTATGAATGACTATGTGGAGCTTTCTAAGCATGCCATAAAATACGCAGGTGGTCTTCCTTTAGCTCTTGAAGTTTTGGGTTCATTTTTATATGGGAAAACCGTAGATGAATGGGAAGATGCGCTAAAAAGATTACATAAGGATTCTGAAAAGGAGATTCTTGATAGACTCCAAATTAGCTTTGATGGACTAAAGGAAACTGAGAAGAGTATGTTTCTCGACATTGCATGTTTTTTCAAAGGGAAAAATAAGGATTATGTGACAAGATTTTTTGATGGTTGTGAGTTTTACCCAACTATTGGATTACGTGTTCTGACCGATAAATCTCTTATAACTTTAAAAGACAACCGACTGTGGATGCATGATTTATTGCAAGAAATGGGTCAACAGATTGTGAAGAGAGAATCTCCAAAGGAACCAGGAAAGAGAAGCAGATTGTGGGAGGAAGTAGATATTCACCATGTGCTGACAAGAAACACGGTAAGCAAATTAGTAGGAAACATTTTGTTTTAACTTCATATATCAATAATTTTTAACCATTTAAGTTCTATATCTTGCTATAAAGGTCTGCAAATTTTGTTCTTATCTTTTTACTTTCAATATTTTTCCAGGGAACCGAACTAGTTGAAGGAATAATACTTGAATATCCTAAAGAACAAGTGCAGTGTAGTGCTGAAGCTTTTTCGAAGATGATCAATCTAAGATTACTCAAGATCAACAATGTACAACTTGACAATCTTGATTACCTTTCCAATGAGCTAAGATTACTAGATTGGCGTGGATATCCCCTCAAATCCTTGCCATCAAGTTTGCAACCCAATAAAATTGTTGAACTTGAAATGAATGGTAGCCGTCTCGAACAAGTATGGAGAGGAATCAAGGTAAGACTGATTTAGTTATATGCTTGTATATTTTTTTTGTGTCAATGAGTAATCATTTACTCTTTAATATATTATTCATCTTTCTATTCATGTGATAAATTATGATAAGAATTTTTTTTTGTCAACGCCTTTTGTTTTCAACAGCCTATGAACACATTGAGATCCCTTTGTCTCGAAAATTGTCCAAGTCTCAATGAAGTACCAGACATCACAAGGGCTCCATATCTTGAGGCATTGGTAGTTAAGGGATGTCTAAGTTTGCGTGGGATTCGTTCTCCTTTGCTAGTTCACAAGAAGCTTTTGTATTTAAAGGTGAGTAACTGTGCTAATCTTACAACTCTTCCAAGCAAGATTCACATGGAATCTCTTCAAAAACTTGAAATTTCTGGTTGTCCAAAAGTGAAGAAGTTTCCAGAGATTGGGGGAAGTATGAAACATTTAAGGTATGTTTGTATTGATGGAACTGCAATTAAAGACATGCCACTGTCAATTGAACTTCTAAGTGGACTTGATGAGTTGATTTTAACAAACAATAATAATCTACTGACTCTCCCCAGTACTATTAATGGTTTGGAATCTCTTAGAACTCTGAATCTCTCTGGCTGCTCCAAACTTGAACATCTACCAGAAACATTAGGACAACTTAAAAGTTTGGTGGAGCTTGATCTAAGTGAAACTGCTATGAGACAACCAGTATCATCCATTTTTTTTATGAAGAATCTCAAAGTGCTATCTTTTCATGGATGCAAAGGACCAACATCAAAATCTTGGTGTTTAATACTAAGAAGACGTTTAGATTCTAAGGCTCTGGTGTTGCCTTCTGCGTCAAATTTGTGTTCCTTAACAAGATTGGATCTTAGTAACTGTAACCTTGGGGAAGGAGCAATCTTCTCCGATTTTTTTGCCAGTTTATCTTCATTAAAAGATTTAAATCTAAGCACAAATAATTTTGTTTCACTGCCTGCAACTATCAATCATCTTTCAAAGCTTCAATATCTTTACTTGGAAGATTGCAAGAAACTTGAATCTCTGCCAGAACTACCATCCAGTTTGAAGGGATTAGTAGCAAATGGTTGTGCTTCGCTTAAAGTATTAGAGAGTGAAGTAACGTCATACAATTCAAAGTGGTTAACTATTTCTTTTGTAAACTGCTTGAATTTGTTTCACGGCAAAAATTTGATGTTTTCAATGCTGAAAGGGTTCCTTAAGGTCAGTCTCTCTCTCTCTCTCTCTCACATGTTTATGCATGAAACATTATAAAATTTTGATGTTTCTTTTTATGAATTCTGGGTACAGGCAGGACCCGACCCAAGAGAAAAATTTAGCATGATTGTTCCTGGAAGTAAACTTCCAGAGTGGTTGAGGTATCAGAGTGAGGGTCATTCAATTAGAATAGAAAGGCCTCCCGATTTGTTTGATAATAAGGTGACTGGATATATTGTGTGTTTTGTTTTTGCTGTCCATAAACATCTGCCTGTCCTTCCCAGTTATGACTCTTATACGTTGGGATGTTGTGTGGAGATTGATGGAAAAAAATTGCCTCTTAGTATTATTACGAACTTTATTGACAAATCCGGCCATGCTATATCAGAGCATCTTTGGCTACTCTATTTGTATCCTGAGAATTCATTTGGAAAAAGGTTGGAGGACGAATATAATCATGTTAAGTTTTCATTTGAAAAGATAAGTGGTCACATTAAGTTTTTATTTGAAAGGACAAGAGGCCGAGGATTGGAGGTGATAAGGTGCGGGGCACATCCAATATATGAACAAGATCTGAATGAGTTCAACCCAATTATAGATGTTGCCCCACCTAAGCGAAGCTTCAACTTGGCTTTAAAGGATGATGACAACGACCAGGAACAACAACCTCAAAGATTTAAAAGATTCAAGTTCTTTTAAACAATAAAGCCTACCCCTTCAAAAGGTATGGGTAACCTCACTTTCCACCTCAAATATTTTAAATTTATGCGCAGACGATGTGTAATGCTGTAATTCTGTTCTTTGATGTTGAGTAGGTGCTCGAGCTGAAGCATTTCTCCTGGTGGGTATAATCAAAATCTGTTTATGTAAGTATTCAACATTTTGTGTTAATTAACACTGATAATATAATTAATACCACTCTATTAAGTTTTGTCCTTAACTATGTGAAACTTTAGCAACAAGTCTTAATTTCTTTTCATTTTTTTTCAATAAGTCTCCTGTTAAGAAAGATTTTTATGTCAAGAGTCATAGAAAAGGTATATACTATTATGTTGATTAAATTTCTTGTATTTTAAATATTTATATAAAAGTTAATTAGTCACAATTCACTGTTTTCAATTTTTTTCTTCAATAAAAATAAAAAACTGAAAAGAACAGAAAAAGAAATAGGAAATGTTAGGGCACTTTCTTTTCCTCCTTACTTAATTAGCAAAGCACGATTAATTTTGGCTGGAATTCAAACTGCATGTATTGACCAACGACTTTTTCCTACCTAAATTTTCTAAGTCTTGTATTCGCTTTAAACTCATGCCAAAGTTTAATGTTTTCGGGTCATTTACAATAGAAATTAATTTCTATCAACAACTATTGCCCTTCTCTTTACTTGAAGAATTTAATATTTCAGGGTCAAGTCTCCTCGGTTGAGTTGTCCCATTTATCATAGAAAGGTTTGTTTTCATGAGAGTGGGTCTTGTGAGATGTTCTTAGGGTTTCAAGAGAAAAGCGAAAAATGCAAAAGAGAAATGCTGAAGATTGAGCTGTTTTTAGTTGAGAGTTATTAAAAGTGCATTAGTACAGTGTAAACACGATACATATATAGAACTGAAGCTAACTGCTATCAACAGATTTTCTTCAGCAGATTTTCTAAGTTCTTTGTAAAACCAAACGACATCACTTTGTGAAAGTTCAGTTGGCTCCTGGTAGTTGAGACTTTTACACTTGCATACCTTTTTTGGGTCAACAGCCTGTCTCAAACCAGACCACTCTTAAACTGACAGCCCTTTTTACATACGTGCACTTTTTTTTTTTTTTTTAGTATCATTCCTCTTGAAACAAGACCAACCATTGTTGTGTCCTTTCTCTCAATATGATCTGCACTCATTTTCACAGCCTCATATCGAAATCATCAAAATTGAAAGGAGAGAAAAGTAAGGCAGATTGTTTTGAACTAAGTTGAAAACTGCAATCTTCTGTCTTTTGTAAGCTGAAGATAAACCGAAATTCAGCCTACTAATAATTGAAATGCTGCAACTAAGTTGAAATCTTCAAACTGGAGTCTTTTGTAAGCTGAAGATAAACTGAAATTCAGCCTACAAATAATTGAAATACTGCACAAACTGTTGCTGCGATCTACTCTTCTAATCTCCACTAATAAGCAATGAAAAATTGAACCAAACTGACTGGTTTGCTCAACATCTGCAACAACCAAACTGACTGCTTATTTAACACATAACATCTCAAAGAACTAAGATGAACAAATGGTGCAACAACCAAACTAACTACTTTGCTCAACATCTGCACCAACCAAACTGACTGCTCTGCTCAACATCTGTAACAACAAAACTAACAGCTTATTTAACACATGACATCTCAAAGAACTAAGATGAAGAAATGGTGCATCAACCAAACTAACTGCTCTGCTCAACATCTGCAACAACCAAACTGATTGCTCTGCTCAACATCTGAAATATGTTCTGCTCATTTAACACATAACATCACAAAGAACTAAGGTGAAACAAATGGTGCAACAACATTGAGTTTGTACCGTAACTCATCAAATTGAGCAGTAGACAATGGTTTAGTTAACAGGTCAGCAATTTGCAACTTTGATGGTACATATTGGACAACAAGGCTTTTGGCTAGAACTTGCTCTCTAATATAGTGAGCATCTATCTCTATATGCTTTGTTTTAGCATCAAATACTAGATTTGAAGCCAAAGCTCTAGCACTTACATTGTCACACCAAATGAAAGGGGTTGTGTGCAATGTAATACCAAGTTCAGAAAACATGTTTTGTATCCAGGCAACTTCAATGGCAGTGTGTGCTAATGCCTTATATTCAACCTCAGTAGATGAAAGAGCAACAACCTTCTGTTTCCTTGAATTCCACTGAATTAGGTTAGGACCTAAATAGACATAGTATCCACTAGTGGATCTGTGATCCTCAACATTGCTTCCCCAATCCTCATTAGCATAGCATACTACATGGAAGGAGCTTGTTGGTTTGAAATGTAGACCATAATCTATTGTTCCTTTAATATACCTAAGGACCATTTTGCATGCTTGCAATTGCAAATCAATAGGGGCCTGTAGGAATTGGCTAAGTGTATTTACAGAGAAGCTGATATCAAGTCAGGTGAGGGTTAGGTATTGTAAGGCACCTATGGTGCTTCTATATAAACTGGGTTCTCAAATAAGGCACTGTCATGGCTGCTGAGTTTGGTTCCAACTGCCATGGGAGTGGAGCATGAATGAGCCTCATTCATCCTGGTTTTGACCAACAAATTAGAGGCATACTTGGATTGTTTGAGGTGTAAACTAGCAAATGACTTGGTTGCTTCCAATCCTAGGAAATAGTTGAGAGATCTCAAGGGTTTCAAGGCAAAGTGATCATTTAAGTCCTTCATCAGTTGTGAAATGTAAGTGGAATCAGATCTTGTAATGAGGATATCATCAATGTAAACAAGTACATAAATCAGACCAAATGTTTGTTTGAGAATGAACAAACTTGAATCTAAAGGGAATTATGAAATCCTTTGGCTTGAAGGGCGGCCTTTAGGTTGTCAAGCCAGGCCCTAGGGGTCTATTTAATCCATATAATGCCTTGTTTAACTTACACACAAAAAAGGGATGAGTAGCAAATTCAAAACCCATTGGCTGCTTCATGTATACTATCTCATTTAAAATACCATTGAAAGGCATTGTTCACATCGATTTGTTGAACATCCCAAGCATTTGTGATAGCCAAAGTGAGAATAATTCTAATTGTCGATGGTTTTATGACATGGCTAAAGGTTTCAAAATAATCTAATCCAGGAGTTTGTTGAAAACTTTTGGCTACCAATCTAGCTTTCTATTTCTATTGGGTACCATCTGCATTGAATTTTGTCCGAAACACCCATTTATTTCCTACAATATTCGTGTCAAAAATTGGAGGGACAAGTGTCTAGGTACTGTTTTTGACAAGAAAATCAAACTCTGTCTACATTGCTTCTTTGCAAGCAACATTAGTGAGAGCTTCGGTAACTGTAACAGTTCTGGCTCTATAGGAGGCTAACTTTGTGTAAGGTAAGCTGAATGATCTAAAGAATCAGTATTTCCAAAGATAATACCAGAAGCTGATTTAGCTCTTGTGATCATGGGATGTGAGTTGATAGCAACTGATTCAGCTCTTGTGATTATGGGTTGTGAGTTGATAGTAGCAGTTGGTAATGCAGCAGAGAATTTTGAGGTAGAAAGGTCAACTTCAAGTGAGCAATGTGGTAAAGTGCTCATGGAGGTAATGACAAGAAGTTCTGATACTGAATTAGGTAATTTGGAATAGTAAGGTCAACTTCAAGTGAACAATTTGGTAAGTGCACGTGGGAGAAATGAAAGGTAATTTTGAAACTAATTTTGACACTTAATGGGGACTGACAGAGGAAGGTGAACTAGGATAGAAGTCTTCTGCAGTAGTGTTTGTTGGTCAGACAGTAGGTATGGTATGTGTTATAGGTGAATTGGTGCATGAAGTATCAGACCTTTTAAGGACATAAACAGGGGAAACAACAAATTCAAAAGCATTAGAAGTATGAGGTGTAGACAGGGGTGGAGGAGCATTACCTGCTATTTAAGAAGGATTACCAACAACTGAGTTGTTATTCAGAGAAGTCTGTGAGGTAGTTACTACTTGGGTGGCATAAGCAACCGAGGACAGATTGTTGTGCACGATAACACAAGGAAAGCCAAGACTACTATGACTATTTTCAAGGGAAGTGTTTGAATTCAGATCAGAATTAATCGACATAGAAGACTCAGCAAATTGACAAGTTGCAAAAGGAAACTCATCTTCATTGAATTTTACACTTGGTGTAATAAAAATTTTACCATCTGACCCTAAACATTTATACCCTTTATGCATTAAACTATAACCTAAAAATACATATTTGGAGGAATGAAAATCAAAATTATGACTATTGAAATTGTGAAGAAAAGAAAAACAGGAACATCCAAAGACTCTAAGACTATCATATGATGGGCCATTTTTGAAAAGTTTATAATAAGCTATATCATTTTGCAGAATTTGAGAGGGCATTCAGTTAATGAGAAAGTTGTTGTTCAAAGGCCAACCACCAGTATTTCAAGGGCATGGAAGCATGGGCAAGTAAGGTAAGTCCTGTTTCGACAATGTGTCTATGTTTTCGCTCACTCCGGCCATTTTGTTGCTGAACATAGGCACAAAAATATCTAATTTGGATACCGATCTCACGAAGATAAGGAATAAGTGCCTTATATTCACCTTCTTGATTAGTTTGAAGGCACTTCAATTTAGTCCCAAATTGCCTCTCAGCCAGATGATGAAACTTGATAAAAACTTACTTAACTTCGGCCATGGTTTTGAGAGGAAATAACCAGGTAAACCTACTGAAGTCATCTAAAAATTGGATATAGTATTTAAAGCCTTCAACTGAGGAAATAGGAGTAGGATCCCACACATCACTAGGGACTAAGGCAAGAGGTTCAAGAGCATGAGATTGGGAAGAGGGAAAGCTATTTTGATGGAATTTGCCTAAGTGACATGCATCATATAATACAGAAGGTAAGATATGGGAATTTTGATTTGAAGAATGACTTATACATTTGGGAAGTGTAGATAGAATTTTGTGCAAGGTAGTTTGTGCCAAACCACCTTGAAATGAGAATTCTTGTTAACAACTAAGCACCTGGCCTTTGAAACATTAGCTTTGCACATATCAGAATCAGGATAAGAAATCGAACTAACATTGTTAATGCAAGTTGTATTTAAAGGCAAAACAATACTTGTAGTATTTGTTTTGTTAATGTTAGAAACAGAACCATTTAAAGGCAAAATAGTACTTGTAGTATTTGTTTTATTAATGTCAAAAGTAGAACACTTATTAACATCAGAAGTCATACAATGTAAAGAAGAAACAAGAGATTCTTTATTAGACACACTAGGAAGTGAAAAAGAGGACTTAGTGAATAACCATCCACAACTATACTCATCAGGACCCTATAATTGGACTTTAGACTTTGACAAATTGGAAATTGTAGGCATGTGCTTAGCCAAAAAACATAAAGACTATGAAGAAAGTGCATGATTCTGTTATGAACCAGTAGGAGTCAATGCAGGCCAAAAGGAAGAAGTGCGGGATGTAGGTAAGGCAGTGGGCCTAGATGGAATATCCAGTTGATAGAGACCTCCTTTAAGGCCCCATTGCAGTAACATGGCTCTTGTTGACTTGTCCTTACCAACATAAGTGTTAGCATCAAAATCAACAATGACATTATTATCTGTTGTAAACCTAGATATACTAAGCAAGTTTTTTTTGTAATTTTTGGAACACAAAGTATTGCGCTTAAGGTGAAGGCATTTAGAATGTAAGTTGCTTGAAAAGAAAGAATATCTAGTATGAGAGATAGGAAGGTACTTAGTACTCACCACTGCCAACTTGGAGTTGTTCCTCACTTTCATAATTCTTGCAAATAGTCAAGTGGTTCAGGTTGGATGTTACATGACTTGTTGCCCCGGAGTCCATGTACCAGTCTGGATCTGTTAGGGTGAATGTTGTGGCAGAAGAGTGAGCTTGTTGATTGTGAAATGTTGTTGGATTAGTATAAGAAACACCAGATTGTGTAGCTACACCATTGTCAACAGGAAATGCAGAGGAATTTGGTCCAGTATGAACCAGGTTTGCTTGGGTGGTATTTGTTGACTAGGAACTAAAAAGGTTTGGGATGAACCAAAACTGGGTTTTGCAAATTCAGTAGAGGAGCTGTAATTTTGCTGTTGGTGTGGTTGAAAGGTGGTGTTTATATTGTGTAGGGAATTGCCAGAACTGACCAAGGATGAAGGGTTTGTAAAAGAGGTATTGTTGGGGTTGTGTTGAGAGGATGGATCAACATAAAAAGGGTTGTGATGTGTTTGAGAGGTAGCCATCGCAACTTGAAGAGCACCATTGTAGGTTGAATTATATATGTGGTAGCATTGAATGGCTGAATGCCTAACTTTATTATAGACCTGACATATAATTTTTCCTCTCCCTGATCCTCTGCCTCTGCCTCTACCTCTGCCTCTTCCACACAATAGAGCCAGAAGGTCTAGGACTGAAGGTATTATGGGTAGAATAAGCAGTGAATGAGTGATTAGGAGATGGAACATTATACGGTTGGAAAGGAACATTGTAAACTGGAAAATGTGGAGCTGAGGAAGCTACATAAGGTGGTGGTGTATGTGATACTACAAAAGGTGGTGATACAGTACACGTTTGTGTACAGTGAGGATTTCCAAGGGATACTAAAGATGTGCATTACAACTCATATTTTCAGAAGTTTTCCCAAAGTTGGAGTTGGATTGCGTATTAGTTCTAGAAACACTATAACAACTAGGATTGTTGATCAAAGCAACATTTGCTGAAGTGTTGTACAGGTCCACATAATTAAATTTCTCTAGCCTTATCTCATATTTTTGCAACAAGAATTGAGCCTTTTGTAAAGTAACTATATCAATCTTTGACTCAATTCTAGAGGTAAGTATAACAATAGCGGCATCATATTCAGGACCCAATCCGTCCAATACATATTGCAATAAATCCTCATCAGAAACAATTAGTCCACTAGTAGCTAAGCTTTCTGCAATTTCTTTCATTTTCTTTACATAATCACCAATACTTAGATTTCCTTTATGAGTAGTTCAGAGCAAATTTTTAAGATGCAAAGCCCTAGCTTTAGAATATGTAATAAACTCATTCTCTAAGGCTAGCCAAATTTCAGTAGAAAATCTACATTTCGACACATAACAGAAAATGCTTTCAGAAATTGAGGCTAGCAACCAAATTACTAGACATTTATCAGTCCTTTTCCACATTATTTAAGCTGGATTAAGACCTTTACTAATAGTACTAGTACTCATTTTTAGCTAACCTAATTCAGATTCAAGTTCAGAATCACTGATTAAAATAGGAGGAGGACAGCGAACTCTACCTAGAAAATGATCTTCTAATTCATGAGATCCAACAAAAAAACTGCACTTGGGAGCTCCAGAATCGGTAGTTGTTCCTTGTTAGTTTAGGACTGATCACTTGTAAACTTGATGCCAAGGCTGAAGTGGTTCAATTTTGCATCTCAAGCACCATTCTTCCTATGCCGTTAAGCGAAGAAGATGAATTTGGATTTGAAGTTATTTGATGTGAGTCAATGCTCTGATACCATGTGAGATGTTCTTAGGGTTTCAAGAGAAAAGCAAAAAATGCAAAATAGAAACGCTGAAGATTGAGCTGTTTTTAATTGAGAGTTATTAAAAGTGAATTAGTACAGTGTAAACACAAAACATATATAGAACTGAAGCTAACTGCTATCAACATATTTTCTAAGTTCTTTGTAAAACAAAACAACGTCACTTTGTGAAAGTTCCGTTGGCTTCTGGTAGTTGAGACTTTTACACTTGCATACCTTTTTTGGTCAACAGGTCTGTGTCTAGGAAAACTCTTATCTAGTAAAACTGATTAGCTTAAATTAATTTATAAATATGTTAATACTTCATCCCAAAATTGTCCTTCCCATACCATTTTTTGTTTAAATTTTAGAAGAATATAATCATTTCAATAATATGTATTATACATGAGATCCCAATTGAAATGACAGTTAATTAGACTACACTTTCTTAATCATATGATAATGAGTAAGTCATATGACTTACAGAATCATGAATACAAAATTAGGATTTAAACTTTGTATGTGTGGCATTACCTCTCTTCATATTTCTTTTTCACAATCTACCTTCAATATAAATATGTGTGTGTTTTCCATTTTTATTAATGTTGTTGTTCATTTAATTATTAGTAAGTTGAATGATTACAAAGACCAACTTTTGACAAAGACGTAATTTTGTTTTTCTTCGTATTGTAATATTATTTAGTTCTGAAAGTCAGTGAAACTGTAATCAAATTATTGTTTACCAATCATGCAAAAGATATAATCTGTTAAAACAAAATGGAAAAAAAGAAAGCTATAGAGACAATTGCATAGGTAAAATTACAAGTATGAAGTATATAGTAGATAATGTTAAACAATCCAAAGAAAATAATAAAAAGAGGAGGCTAGGGTTTCATTGATATTGCACAATTCAATTGAATACAAAAAGTATGATTTAACCTAAATACAAAGATATATATATATATAGGCTAAACAAAGGAAATAATGAAAAGACAAATCTACCCTTAATAAACAATAAAACAAAATAACCCATATTTCTTAACAGATACAATACTTGTTTTTAATTATTAGATCTAGACTCTGCTTTGATAGATTGTTTCCACTTAATGCATTGGTCCTAATCAGAGATGGATTTAGAAATTAACTTCAGGAAGGGCAAATTTAGAATAAAATAGTATACAATATGGAAAAAAAAATAAATGAGTGAGATCAAATCTAAAAATATTAATACAAATACAGTTTAATCAAAATAAAAAATTAAACCAAATTAAAAAAACAAAATAATGTAATGGGTTCAGAAGGCCTCGCTCATTATAAGTGTGCCTATCTCCAGTTCTGATGGACTGGTGTAGAGTTGTTATCGAGCCGAGCTGAGCTAAGTTTTAGACAAAATGAGCTCGGCTCAATAAGGAGGGAGACGAGTTCAAGTTCGAGTTGAGCCATTTGAGCCACTGATTTCCTGACTCGACTTGAACTCGTTTAGGGAGAGGGGAGATTTGAGCTTGGCTCGCGAGCAAACTTAACAAGCCGAATTCGAGCAGGCTTGCGAGCCACTAGAAAACTTGTAATTTTTTTTAAAAAAAAAAATCCAGCAGGTTTTTTATGTATGATAATAGCAATCAGCAACAACACTAAAATTTTAATTGCAACAATATTAATAACAATGAGCAACAACTCTAAAATCTATTATCATTTTAGGAGCTAATTATTCTTGAACTTATTGAGTTTAATAAAATTTGAGAATGAAAATCTAAAAAGAAAAAGAACCACTCGAAGCTTGTTGGAAAGATGAATTTTGTGAATGAGTTTTATGGTTTTTGCCTGTGGTTTGTCTTAGAGACACTAGCGAAGAAGATGAAGATGGAGAGATTATGAGATTTTTGTGCTGTTGGAGGAAAAAGTGAGTGAAGAATGAGTGGTTGTGATGTGAAGGGGAGAAAGAAAAAGGAGAGAATGTTTCGATATGTGAAGGGAAGAAGAAAAAGGGAAGAGAGAGAGAGTCAAACTCAAACTTTCTTTTGCACAAATGATAAGGCTAAAAAATATTAATAAAATATTTAAATATTTATATTTGTTTAGTGATTTGATGGTTGATAGTTGCCCAAGCCCCAAAGTCTGAACTTGTTGTCTGCACAGTTCCCACTTCCCGCTTCTCAAGGGTGCTATTGATAGATCTAAAACTTATAAGTGTCAATAGGGGTATGTTTGTTAATTTTAAAAACTAAAAAATTGTATCTCGCCCCCTAATCCTGTGTATGCGAGCTAGACTCGTGAGCCTACAAGCCAAGCCACATACTACTCGAACTCAGCTAGATTTATATATCAAGTTTGAGTCGTGTTTTTTTAAGTTTTACAAGAGCCAAGCCGAAACAACTCGTGAGTAGCTCGGCTCCGCTAACAGCCCTATACTGGTGTTAAGAAAAACTGAAATAGCTTGTCATCCTATCCATGAGCGATATGTTTGATAGAGGGGATTGCCTAACAAATCCAAGAATGTTGTTCTAAAACTCCTATAGTCATGGAAGATCAACTTGGTAGTCTAAATTGAAGATAGATATTGACAACAACATGACTTCAGATTGAGTGCATAGAGGCAGCAGTGAGACACTAATCGTTGTTGTACTTTAATTTCGAATATACATTTATGATAACTGTAAAAATAATCCACTAGATAAGCTCTCGGAATAGATAAACTTAAGTAAATGGTGTTACCATATGTATATGTAGTGTAAATCAGTATATTCTTAGGATAATATCCCAAAATGTATAGCTTCCTTCTGTTTGTGATTTCATACCATACTTGATATTGCATCCATCTATATAGGCGCATACCAGTCTATACTGTAAATGCTTCTTGAAATACAAGGCCCTAAGGGCTATTGCTATGCAGTAGATGATGCTAAACTAGCGTTGGTGGAGCCCAAAGACCTACTATGACGCCAACATGGCATCGTTGTATGCGTAGATTAAAAAAAAAAAAAAAAAAAAACTTCAAATTAAAATTTAAATGATGAAGAGACGTTGACCACGTTGTGGAGAGAATTAAATAGCAGTGTCAATTGATTGCATCGAAAAAGGCTTTTGTTCTAACTAAAATTATGGCGTTGGAGTAGACCTTGTCTCGAAATAATTGGGTTGTTTCTTTTATTATTTTGGATTAGATTTTAAGAATAATATTGGATAATTGGATAGGCAAATATTAGAAGGTAAAATTTAAAAATTTTAAAAAACCTCATAGGTTTGCTAATTTAACTAAACGCTCCAATATATAAAATTTTTGTAAAATAATAAAAATACCCCCATCACCCGCATGCCAGATTTCAGCCACCACCGTCGGAATCTGGCCAGAAAATTGCGCTACACCACAGATCGGTCGGATCTGGCGATGGTAGTGTAGACCGTTGTATCAGATTCCAGCTATCACCAACGATGGTTGCTAAAATCTGGCCAATATTGTGGATGGGGGTATTTTTGTTAATTTTTAAACATTTTTTAGGGGTGTTTATAAAATTAATAAATTTAAGGAGTTTAAAAATAATTAAAAAATAGACAAATATTTCTCAAATAATATGTCAAACAATATTTGAAGAATAAGATCGAAAATATGGGTAAGAATAATAAGCCAAACAGAGCCAACAATTTTATTGTAGTATACTCGAATAGCTCTTTACTTTTGCAGTCTATATGTTACCCCACCCTTCTTTTCTAAGCACATATTATATATTAGACTGGCAAAACGGACAGGCTCGGTGGGCATGGATCAGGTCATCGTGGGTACAGGTAAATTGGTTATGGGTCCAAAAAGTCTTAGCTATATATGGGTTATGAAATTTGGACCCATACCCTACCTATGCAAGTACGAGTGGACCCATAGGTACCCTTTTTTTAAGTTAATTTTAATTTTTAATCTTTTCCAATCAATAAAAAATTAAATGATCTAAAAAGTAAAACATTATATTTTATAATAGACATGGGCAAAACAATATAGTCATCAATCAACCAAAAATGAAATGTTACAAAAAGTAAAACATCATATTTCATAATAGACATGACCAAAATAATTTAGCCATCAATCAACCAAAAATTAAATGATTCAAAAAGAAAAACTTCTACAAGAGGTTAGAAGCACAATTACATTACCAAATAACACTTCAAGCAAAGTTCATTAAATTACCAATTATCACTCCAAGCAAATTTAAAATTAATTAAATATTTTTTTTAAATTGCAGGTACTCACAGGTATACTCGCCCGCTCACAAAAAAAGGGGTGAAACTGGATATGAATAATTTATAAACGGATCTTAAATTAGTAACTCGTACCCGTTTGTTATACGGATACTCACAGGTTTTGTCGGGTCCATTATAGATAAACCAAAACCTTAAGCACAGTCAATACTATTAACCCAATTATCTTCAGCCACATACAGAAACCTCCCCCAAGGTTTCATATTTTATTGTGACAGCCCACAAGTATTAGATGTCTTCAGTGTCCTCCCATCACACATTTCATAAAATTGTCACTCACCCTCCTTCTGACTGCTAAGTGAAGAAAGTGCTTGTTTAGAAATGTAAAATTTCCATATTGCGCCCCACCCCCAAGATATAAACACAAAACTTGAATTGCGGTTGGTTTAACTTGAACCTGAAAGTAGGTTGAAAAAGCGTAAGTAGATAACTATTTGACTAATAAATCCATTATTATAAAAGATTCAATTTTATTAATTAACCAAAAATGAAATTTGGATCAAATTGGCATAATTTGGACCTGGAGCAATCCACCATTCTAATGGATTCCTACCCCTATCAAGACGTAAGAACCTTGATAAGCGTTAAAAACATGACAAAATAATGACAGACAGTGACAAAATAATGGACAGGCGGGTCAGCGATGTTTCAATACCCGACCAAGGGACCGGGTCCGGGGTTGGGCCGTTGAACCAACGTGGGTCAGATCGGTGCTGACGTCAACATGACTTTGAAAATTATAAATCCTAAAATAAAACAACCAGCCTTCTCTTAAACTAGTGGCTGCTTCTTCCTCCTCCTCATAATCCAACTCCCTCACAATAAAACAAACAGTAGCTTACTGCATTCTAATCGCAAAAACCAGTAGCCTCCTCCCAAAAACTCGACAACCTTCCCCATTCAAATCCCAAAATCGACCCAAATCGCAAAACCCCAACAGCCTACTCCATTCAAATTAAAAAAACCCAGCAATCTCTTCCATTTAAATTGCAAAATCAATCTAAATAGCAAAAACTAGCGGCCTCCTCTAAAAAACCCAGCAACCTTCTCCATTCAAATCCCAAAATCAACCCAAATCGCAAATCCCAGCAACCTACTCCAAATCTCGTCCCAAATCAACCCAAAATAACCCAAATCGCAACCCAAAGCTGCTCCCAAATCCCAAATAAAAAAGAACCCGAACCAACTCCTACCCATCAAATCGCAAATCCCAGCAACCTACTCCATTCAAATCGAAAAAACCTAGCAATCTCCTCCATTCAAATCGCAAAAAGCCAAAAACTAGCAACCTCCTCTCAAAGAACCGAGCAACCTCCTCCATTCAAATCACAAAATTAACCCAAATCGCAAAAAACCCAACAGCTTGCTCCATTCAAATAAAAAAGAACCCAGCCACTTCCTACATTCAAATCGCAAAATCGACCAAAATCCCAAAAATTAGTAGCCTCCTCACAAAAACCCAGCAGTTTGAAGTGAAAATATGAAGAAGTAACGAGATGAAATGAAGATAATAAAGATGAAATGAAGAGATCGACAATGGAAGAGAGAAAATATGGGTTAGGGCTTGACAAGGAATGAAAAACTAGGGGAAAGCATAAAACAAACCCACTTTTTGGGATTGAAAACTGGTATAAAAGTTCAATCGGTTTTCTCCCAAAGGCGGTTAGACCGACGGGTTGCTACAGTAACCGGTCCAACCGATGGTCAAACTAAGTGGATTAAGACTCCCGGTTTTTAAGCCGGCCCGGGTCAGTGGTTAGGTCCCGGAAAACATACTTATGAGTTTGTTACAGTCTTGCGTGTTGGACGCTCCTTACGACTCGTGTATAGTCCATTTCTAAAAACATGACAGACTCATAACTACCTTTCAAATGGTTGTGTTAAATTCTTCCAAGGAAAATCTAACATATGGTCTCAAACTCATAACTACCTTTCAAATGGTTTTGTCCATTTTTTGTTTTTTAATTGACAGCTTTCTTTGAAAATATTTTGCAATTGTTTTATGAGAGCTGCCATTGAGTTATGATATACCTTAAATATCTTTATCAAAAGAGTTAATAACATTTTTCCCTTTAAGGTATGATTGAATAACAAAGCTTCTCCTTCGGTTTTTAAAATAACAAAATTCTTGTGTCATTAAATTTTAGATATTAAAATTAACGGTAGGAGGGCAATTTTATAAATACTCACTAACTTCTAATAAGTGTAAGTTCTAACAGTTCACTAATGGTATGAGTTTTTTTATTTCAAAAACTATCATAGAGATTTTCATTATCATACCAAAGAGTGTTCCATGTCTTAACTCTTATCAAGGTTCTTTCATCTTGATAGGGGTAGGAAATCCATTAGAATTCTTAAGTCTGGATAGGGATAGTAAAATGATAAGGATTGCTCAAATCGTATTTGATGGCTATAAGATTTGTTGAAGTCTTTCGTGTTGAACGAGGCTTACGAATCTTGTGTATGGTCTATTTCTAAACATATGATAAACTCATAACTATCTTCCAATTTTTGTGGTAAATTCTTGCAAGAGTGATCTAACATATGATCTCAAACATTTTGTCCATCTTTTTTTTTTTTAATTTTTTTGTTAAAGTTTACAAAATCTCAAGTTGATTAGACTTATATGGCACCATGAGTGCAAATGATTAAGGAGTTGATCTAGTAATAAAATGTTAATATCATATAAGAAAAAGCACATTATTTATGATTAAATATTTGGGATACTACTTGATGAGTTACATTTCTATATGACTTCGTCTTCTTACTATCAAAAGGCTTAAGGTAAAGCTCTAGTTATTATTACTAAGTCCTAGTGCTTTTACACTCTGTATATACAAACCCTTTTATCAATATTCTTGAGTCTAGAAAGAGCTGGGCAATTCATTAAGCGCCTGTTTGTTTCTCTCTTTTGAATAATTTTTATGTTATTTATTTAGATGAAAAAACAGAATATGTGTTTGTTTACTTATTGGGCCAAATCATTCAGAAAACTAATCCAACTCAAATAGGAGTTTTTGTCTCAAAATGAAAAGTGGGTGGGAGTTGTTTTCTATTATCCTATTCTATTTAACTCAAAACATTTTTTCAATTCTATTCAATTAAATACGATTATCTTTCACTCCTTCCAATCTAAAATAATCCACCCAAGACCACCACTGCCAACCAGTAACCATCATCGGCCATTGTGGCTAGAACGACGCACAATTGGCCGAATATGGCCGTCTTGTCATTTTCGGCCAAATCTACGATTAGAGATTTGATCGTTGATGGCTAATTCTGGCCAAATTCAGCCGTTAACAACCAAATTTTGGCCATTGATGGCAGCCAAAGATTTGATCGTTTCTGGTCAAATCCATGGTGGATTTGGCTTAAAATGACTATATTGGCATACAACCAACCAAATCTCGCCTGTTGTGCGCAATTCTGGAGACTCAACTATCGCTCAGTGATGGTGGCCAATTGTCCTCTTGGGTGGCTGGTATACCTGGGCAAGGGACCGGTCCCTTGGGACTGGTCCCAAATGGGACTAGTCTCTCATGGGCCTGGGATTGGTCCCAGGCCCATGAGAAAAATCAGATCTTGGACCGAGGCCTTAGGCCTGCGTCGAGCTGGGTCCCATGGGCCCTGGGGTGGACCGGTCCCATGGGGTTTGGTTCCCCCCTCAAATTTAATTTTCCCCCCTCAAATTTTTTTTATATTTTGGGGGCAAAATAAAATTTTATAGGGGGTTTTTAGTATTTTTTAGGGGTTGATTAGTAAGTTTCTAAAAATTTAATTAATTTTAAAAAATAATAAATTAATAGTTAATTTTAATTTTTAACATAAACATAATATTCACATTTCACACATTCACGCTTCACAAATAAACAATTAAATAATTTTTTTATTAAATTATTCATCTTCATTTTCACCGTCAACACTAGTTACATTATTCAAATCTGTATTCCTAAAGAGTTCGAGTAGTTCGGGATCTTCAGGTTGCTGTTGTAGTCTTCTTTCTCTATGAGTCCAATCCCGTAAACACGTTATCACTTCAATCATCTCATCGGTTAAAGAACATCTTCTGTCTTCAATAATCCGACCACTCGTTGAAAATGTTGATTCGGATGCAATTGTAGAAACCGGCACAGATAAAATGTCACGTGCCATTTGGGATATAATGGGGAATTGACTTTCTTGTTGGTTCCACCATTGAAGAATATCCATGTCAAGTTGCTCCTTCATCGTCATAAAGGTCAAGTCCACCTATAGGTAGCGAGTCATCTCATTTGGTCTATGTATGTACGAGCTGGAGCTAGAGTTGGAGCTTCCGCTACGTCCCATATACGCCCACTTGCTCGACCATTGAGGGGGGGTTACATCAAGGTCTTGATCGCCTCTCCCAGATGTTCCGCTTCCACTTCCACTTCCACTTCTACTTGCATTGTATCTGTTCTCATATAAAGAAAAAAGTCTATCCAATTTGTTTTTTAAAGTCACCAAATAAGATGTATAATCATATTCTAAATAATGGCCTAGCTCAGTAATTACACCGTTAACTACGGATAATTTAAACCTAGGATCTAGAAAAAGGCCTAATCCATATAAGAATGGAATATCTAACCAATATCTCTTATATTTTTCTTCCATACTTGAAACAATTTCACTAAAAATGTTATCATGTCTATATTGATAAAAAGTTTTAGCAATTTGAACTAAAATATCTAACACTAAATTAGTAGTTGGATAATAAATACCACTTAATGTATTAGTAGCATCATAAAAAATTTTAAGAAATGAATAAAAAAGTTCACAAACCCCCCAATCATCATAATCGACAACTTCCTCTAGATAGGTCTTCCGGTTGACGAAATCTGTAATTTGTTTCGCGGTTGGCAACCTTTTTCCAACATCAAGTAGGTAGAGTTCCAACGGATAGGCATGTCTGTACATAACTTCAAAGGTCGAACCGGTGGGTCCTCTTGCTTACAATATTTGACGTACTCCTGCCATCTTTTATTACTACCACCGACGATAAATCCGATAGCTCTACGCACCCTCTCAATCCTTGAATGTATAGTATCTAAACCTGCTTTAACTATCAAATTGATGATGTGACAAGCACATCTCTGGTGATAAAATTTGCCTTCACCAAGCGGATCCAATTTCTTTTCAAATAAAGATATTGCCGGTGTTAGCAGCTGCATTATCAAGCGTTAGCGCTACAACTCTATCAGTTAATAAATATTCTTGCAAAACTTCAAGAATCGTAAAATAAATAGTTTCAGCCCTTGTTTTTCATATAATGGTTTAAAACCTATCAATTTTTGTTGTAAACTCCAATTATGATCTAAGAAATGTACCTGTAAAGGTTAAAAAATCGGTTTTTGATCTACAAGCCCATATGTCGATGTAAGTGCAATAGATATATTCCTAAAATTTTGAAATTCGTTTTTAAGTTTATTATTTATTTTGTTATAAAGTTTTAGTATATCTCTTCTACTTGTAGTTCTACTAACAGGGGTATATGCGGGACAAAATGCAGTTTTAACCATATTAACAAAAAAAGGATTTTCAGATAAACAAATGGGAGAGTCTCTAGCAACTATATATCTTGCTATTTCCTCTCGTGCAACATGTGTATTGTATTGCCATGTTGAGAGAGTTGAGGATTGTGGATTAAAATTAAGTTGAGTTTGAATTTGTCTACCTGATCCGCTTGAAGATGCACTTATTTGGGGATGCTTCTTCTCTACGTGTCGTCGCATCGTCGAAGTCCCCTTCTCAGCCCCAATAATGGTTCCGCATAAATTACATATCCCACACGATTCTTCCCCCTCCCCATTTGTCTTTGGCCGTTTTGATTTGGTGAAGTATCGCCAGACATCGGACACGACCCTCTTTGACGGTCGGGGGGGTTGGGCTATGTCCGTGCCCGTTGACTCGCAGCTCACATGTGTTTGGCTACACCTCGTCCCGGCCGAATGTGGTTGTGGAATTACATCTGCATCCTTTGGAGGAAATGGTGAAAATGGATTGAAGGCTTCAATTTCATCGGTGGATGGAACGTAAAACTCATTTGGGGAAGACATTATAAATTTATGATAAAATAATAAATAATTAAAATGAAAAGAAATTAAATAATAATATGAAATTATGATGATATTGAAAAATAGAAAAAAATTTGAATAATATAAAAAATAATATAAATAAATTATAAATATAAATTGAATAAGAAATTGATTGGAGATTTGGAGTAGAGAGATTGAGAGAATGAAAGAATGAGAGATTGAGAGAATGAAAGAGTGAGAGATTGAGAGATTGGTGTGAAAAAAATTAAAGGTTTTAGGGTTATTTATAGTGTAGTTGTGGGGGGGAAAATGAAAAAAAACAACTTATATTATATAAATAATAAATGTAACCGTTGGCACTTGGCGATTCTTGTTGCACTGATTATAAATTAAAAATTTATAACCGTTGCAGCCAACGGTTATTATTTTTTTTTTTAATAAATTTTGTAAAATATCATTTTAGTCCTTGAATTTATATTGATTTTAGGGGGTTTCATGTAATTTTACAAAGGATTAAATTGATAAAAGACAAATAAACTTTTGGGCCCAGGCCCGGGCCCTCCTCCTTAGGCCTGGTCCCATTTTGGGACCAGGCCTCCTAGGACCGGTCCTCCCAAGGACCGGTCCTAGGCGTTGAGTTTGGGAGGCTTTGGGTTTTGGGCCCGGTCCCAAATGCCCAGCTCTAGTGGTTGGGGTGTTTTAGTTAATTTTTAAACTTTTATTGTGGGTGTATGTTGCTAAATTAACAAGTATAGAGGGTTAAAATGAATCTAAAATATTTTCAGAAAATGTACCAAACAACTAATCAGCATTTTGTCAAACTATGAATATAATTTTTAGATATTTTACTAAACAGTCGTTGAGAGTATTTTGTTAAAATTTAAACTTTATTGTTGAGTGTTTTAGTTAAATTCTCAAATACAGGGGGTTAAAATTAATTTATTTAAATAATAATAATAATAATAATAATATGATATTAAAAAGAAATGACAATTTAGTAAAACTTCTATCGATAATATTTTATTATTCTTAATCAAACATCTTAATTATTTATACCCACTAATCTAATCAAACATATTGATATAACATTCTTCCATAATCTTTAAGGCAATCTATCTCACTAGTATTCCTACATTTTCAACAATAAAATATTCCTGCATCAAACGCACCCTTTGTCTTAAATTATTTCTATAAGCTTTGACAGACTTGTAATAGCACACATTCTAAGCAGTATTTCAAAATTTTAATTTGAAGTAATATATCAAATCTTTAGTATGAAGTAAAGTAAATAAATGATGATAATCGTATAAGATAGTACGTCATTTGTGATTAAAAATTTTGGTTACTCTATACAAGACTTTCAAGTGGTTAACAATGATGATCATTATAGACGGTGATGATCACAATCAAATAAGAATTGCATCCTTTGTGGCCGATCCTTGCCTAGAATTGCAAAATCAAACAAGGAAATCAATAAATAATAATTAAAATTAGACACTCATTACCCACCTTCTCATGATTACAAGTTTACGGTAAACCATAGCAGAAGTTCTTTGAGTATTCGTGGAAGTTGGCAAATGTTAGGGCGGAGGTTTGGCCCTAACCGTATCCGTCGATTCTTTATAATGTCTTCATAGTCTTCTATCTTGGTGTTTTTTCATTTTTTCTTTTTTCTGGATTCCTGCTTTTTCTCTTTCCCAAAAAGAGATATCGTTGCCCTTGGATAGTTCCAACAGTGTAGCAGTCAGGAATCATATTTCTTCCCCTCATACGCATATTCTAAAGCATTAGTGAAACCATGATTTTAATCTTGGTGCCCAAACTTTATAGTACAAACCCAAAAAATAGACTATTTGAAAAATAAATTTCTTGGCAAACCGCAATAGTTACCGGAAAAAACTTATTAAATAAGAGAAAAAAGAATGACACCTAACTAGGGGGACATAATGAGCCTTACTCTCAAAAAAAAAAAAAAAAAAAAACCCTAATACAAAGCAAATCAAAAGAATTTAATTATTAAAAAAAACAAAAGCATGAAATATATTCTAAACAAATAATAAAATATACTTTTAGTCAAGTATATACAATTCAGTCAGTGGGGAAGCATACCAAAAGTAGTAACTACGACATGGTGACGAATGAAAAAATATGATGTTTTAAATCAAATGGGTTGGCTGACTATCCTTGCCCGGAACAACATCGTTCTCCTGGTTTCAAACCGGCTTGCACGGCACGGTGTGTATAGAACAAATTAACTACGAGTTATTGCATCACAAGTACCGTATCATCCTTTAAAACAGAGTTGATGCCGGAACAACATGCCCGACTCTCTAAAAATGTTATAATTTACTACGATTTCACCAGCAATCCTACCTTGCATCCTTCTCTTCCTATTCAATGTCCACGCAGGCTCGCAACTGTATAGTGAAGAACATGCATCGCTAATAAAACTAAAGCAACATTGGCAAAATCCACCACCCATCACTCCACCACCACCAAGCTCTTGGCCTCAAATCACCCTGCACTCGCAATTCCATCACTCGACTATCCCTCTACAACACCAGCATCTCCCGAACAGTCCCATCCTTCATTTGTGACCTTAAAAATCTAAGCCAGCTGAACCTAAGTTACAACTATATTTCCGGCCTATTTCCAAGAGTTCTCTACAACTGTGTTGAGATTTGAGAGAAAACGACGTTAAACAAATTGAAGAGAAGAAAGATTTTCTCATATATTGATCACGTGAATCTGCACAGCTTATATATATACATGCATTGCTTTCAGTTACTCAGAAAGTAACTAACTTACTAAACCAACTAATTCTAACAACCTTCCAACTAATTACGCCAACTCTGCCATTTCACAATCTTGAGCTGACTAAACTGCCATGCATTTATTCCGGCCAACTTGTCCTTCAACACTCCCCCTCAAGTTGGCATCTTGTAGATATCTTTCATTCCAAGTTTAGCAACTAATTTCTCATGCTGCTGTCTCCCTAATCCTTTGGTCAAGATATCTGCTACTTGTTCTCCACTGCAAACATATTATGTGCTTAAAGTTTTATCTTGGATTCTTTCTCTTACAAAGTGGCAGTCAATCTTAATGTGTTTCGTTCTCTCATGAAACATTGGATTGGCTGCAATTTGTAGAGCAGCTTTGTTATCACAGAAGAGCTTTACAGGTTTCATGTTTTCCAGATTCAACTCTTTCAGCAGTCCTAATAGCCAAACTATCTCTGCGGTAGTGCTTGCCATGCTTCGATATTCTGCTTCTGCTGAAGATCTGGACACAGTACTTTGTTTCTTCGTTTTCCATGATATGAGGGATTCACCTAACCTTACACAATATCCACTAACATATTTTCTACTTACTGGACATGCAGCCCAGTCAGAGTCACAATAAGCTATTAGCTCCATGTTGCTCTTTGACGACATCAGTAATCCAAGTCCTGGACTCCCTTTTACATAGTTAACAATTCTTAGTGCAGCTTCCAAATGTGATTGCTTTGGATTATGCATATGTTGACTGAGAGTTTGTACTGAAAAACTGATATCCGGTCTTGTCATCGTTAAATAGAGCAGTCTGCCTATTAATCTCTTGAATATTGAAGGATCATCCAACAATTTATCTTCTTCAGTTGGTGGATATTTCTTATCATATTCAAATGAAGTAATTTTCTGATTTTGCTCAAAAGGAGTTTTGATTGGTTTAGCATCTCCCATTCCAGCTTCAGATATCAATTCCAAGGCATATTTTCTCTGATTCAACACTATGCCTTCTCTGGATCTAGCTACTTCAATGCCGAGAAAAAACCTTAATTCTCCCAAGTCTTTTATTTTGAAACTTCTCTGCAAAATGTCTTTTAGCTGTTTGATCATTTCTTCACAATTTCCGGTTATTAAGATATCATCTACATAAACCAGTAGAATGACAATCTTGCTGCCATGTTTTCTTGTAAACATAGAGTAATAATGCTTACTCTGAATGTAATCATTCTTGATCAAAGCTTCAGTCAACTTTAGGTTCCACTGCCGGCTGGCTTGTTTCAAACCATAAAGGCTTTTGAGCAATCTACATGCCTTATACTCCCTCTAATTGCAAAATCCCGTAGGCAGCTCCATATACACTTCTTCATGCAAATCACCTTGAAGAAATGCATTAAAAACATCCATCTGATATAATGGCCATTGATGAACAGAAGCTAAGGCCAAGATAGTGCGCTCTGTCACCATTTTTGCAACTGGCGAAAAAGTTTCTGTGAAATCGATTCCTTGCTGGTTGTAACCCTTGGCTACAAGCCGAGCTTTGAATCGCTCTAGGGTGCCATTAGATTTGTACTTTACCTTAAATACCCATTTGCAGCCTATGGCGGCCTTGCCAGGAGGAAGAGAGACTAACTCCCAAGTGTGATTAGCTTCCAAGGCACTGATTTCAGCTTTCATGACGTCAATCCAGTGAGGATATTTGACAGCCTCTTCATAAGAAGAAGGTTCAATATGTTTAGATATAGAAGTAAGGAAGCATTGATAAGGAACAGCAAGATGGGTATAGCAAATGTACTTCTGAATAGCAAAATGAGCATGGGGAGAAACATATATAAACACTACAAGAAAACTGACTTTCTGCGTCTAGCAAAATTAGACGCAGAAAGTCACATTTAGATGCTAAACATTTTTAGCGTCTAAATTCGGTAGTCGCCCCCTTAGTTGCAGTAGGCTAGTCGCAGATTCATAGAGCGTCTATATTGTGGTTTAGACGCAAAAGGTTTTTTTTTTTTGCGACTATCAAAATAGTCGGCAAATGTTGTTCAAAATAGTCCCTCAACTTAGACGCTAAAAGTTGAAGGGTAATTTGGTAAAATTGTATAGCGACTAATCAATTAGTTGCAAAATGTCGGTTTCAGTGTCTAATAATTTGTCGCGAATCCCACGCAAATTAGTTGCCAAAGGTGTAAGGGTAATTTCGTTAAAGGCTTTCGCAACTATTTTATTAGTGGCCGAATGTATCTTTCGGTGACTAAAATTTAGTAGTTAATTATAGTCATTTTAGACGCTGAATGTGAAATCCAATAGGTTTTCGCAACTATTTTATTAGTGGCCGAATGTATCTCTTGGTGACTAAAATTTAGTAGTTAATTATAGTCATTTTAGACGCTGAATATGGAATCCAATAGGTTTTCGCGACTATTTTATTAGTGGCTGAATATATCTTTTGGTGACTAAAATTTAGTAGTTAATTATAGTCATTTTAGACGCTGAATGTGGAATCCAATAAGTTTTTGTGACTAATTTATTAGTGACCGAATGTATCTTTTAGTGACAAAAATTTAGTGATTAATTGTTATCATTTTAGACGCTGAATGTGAAATCCCAAATGTTATCGCGACTATTTTTTAGACGCTGAATATGGAATCAATTATACTTAAATTACTTTTTGCTACTAAAACATTAGTTGCAGAATGTGTTTTTTTAGAGCATTTCATATTGACTTCCAACGGAATGCAATTATGCTAAATGACTTTTTGCGACTGAAAACTTAGTTGCAGAATATGTTTTTTTTTTAGAGCATTTCGTATTGACCTACATTATACATTCAACATGAACAAAATAATGGACACAATATAAAAATCTAATCACTAAATCAAAAATCATATTTTCATACATATATATATATAGTCCATACATGGATTTTTATGCATGATGAGCAATAAAAATCCAAAATGCACTATCACATGTGCATAACCCAAAAGAACATCATGCACCCACATTTTCCTTTCTCTACCTATCTATCAGTGCATAACTAACAAAAAAATGCCCACCCATGTACACCATCTAACACATATATGCAAACAATCCTAAAAAGATGGTTCTACCCCCATGTCAAAATATCTTTTGTCCATACAACACAAAAATAACCATCGAGTCCGTTAGCATGTCAAGTGTCACCAGTTCCGGTATTTGAAATAGCTACCTGATGAGGACGAGTCTTCATCAGTTCGAGAAGGCAAGTGCTGTCGAGTTGGAGCTTTATCAGATTTCTCTAGTTCAAGGGCTATAGTTAGCTGCTTCATCATCTCTAACAGGATGAATTGTTGGTGTTCAAGGCTTTCTATTTTCTCTTTTTGCTGATCAAATAAGATTAATTGGTCTTCCAACTGTTTAATCTTATTTTCTTGTTGTTGCACAATGCACCTTAACTCAGCTTCTGCTGCAGTGGATTGATGCTCAATATGTGAAAATGCAAAAGTCTTGTTAAATCCGGAAGCTTTACCCAGAACTTCCTCACATATCTCAACTGTTTTTCACTTTCCCCTGCTTGTGTTTCCTGTTGCAGCTCTATCATTTTTTCCTACCATCAATTGAATGCATAATCAATAAGTCAACCAACAAACTAAATAGCAACATAAAAGAATACTACAGCAGCAAACAAAAATAAGTCTGATGGAGTAGAGAAGCAAGTATCTCAAACATTATCAATCTAATACTAAAAGGAAATTTCTGACATAAAGTTTTTCTTATACACATATAAGCAACAGATTTACATTCACATATCCATGCATAAACATGCTAAGTAATTGGAAAGATAAGGGCTGTTGCATTTTCTCTAACACATAATTTTGCAAGTGGCATATTTATAAATCTGTGTTTTAATTCTGCAAGAGGCAAAACAAAGCCATATGTATGAATTTGTACATATGCATTTCCCATTTTCAAAGTGTTTTAAATCTGTACTACTCATCAATTGTATAAATTTGTACATAATTATAAATCTGTACATATGCACATAAAGATGCCAAGAAATGATTTTTATAACCACATAGGATAGGAGTTTCAATTTGTACAGAATATTGAAGAAACAAAATATTATAGTTTCCTACTTCCTTCCTACACTTAAACACTTCAGTTTGGAGAAAGATATATAAAACAGAAGCCATCTTGATTGAATCACATATATTGTATTGAGCTTCCTCATGAGTTAATAGCCAAGACAGAAGTTGAACTTTAGATGAAACTTTTGCCTTCCTTCTAAGCTCTAAAATTGGAACTTATAGCAAGAAGCATCATTGATTGACCAAATAAAGTATGTTCAAAGTAAAATAACCTGATGGTTCTAGATTTCATGCTTTATGTTCCTCTTTCATATAATCTAGATGATGTTCTCTATTTGAGGCAGAAGGGATGTTAAGTATCTTCATCATCTTTCAAGTCTAGAATATACAAAATTCCACCCAAATGATTTATTAGATAAAACCAGTCTACTCTGAACCTTATTTAATTTATTTTTTGCTCTAATTTATCTACATCATTAAATCCAGACTGTTAAGTTCAATCCAAACAGATTATAAACCATTAAACAGGTTTTCCTACTAGCCAACCACAGCAAAGTTATAAAAGTTTGGTAACACTCAGGAAAACTAAATGCCAATATCAAACAAATACATAAGCAACAACATAATTACAGGTGATCAAAAGATGACAGAGAAATGCAATGAGTCTCAAATAAAAACAAATCCAGCATGCCAATATGGAACAGTTACAAAAAATGATAAACTTACATATAGCTCTCTTGCTTGTTCATTAATCCACCCTTTCTCCGCGCTCCAACGAGTGTCATGAAATAATTGTATAGGACCGACAGATTCCCCAACTTGTTGCGCCTTAACAGTTCATATCGTCATTGACCATAAATTGAAATAAATTTAGTCAACAGGACAACAATGTTGTATATTTGTATAGGTGAATCGTATTAAATACCTTTTCCTTTTTGTGCTGGATAAAGTTCTTGGAACCACCGCGGTGGTTACACCTCATCTTCGACCGGTTCTCAGTGTAAGTTTTTGACCGTGCCTAACACCACAAAATCAGGAAATTAAAATACAATACATATATAACAACATTAAAAGCCATGTTGACCTTACCTGATACTTTTCACTCGAAAAAAGGTCACAAAGATATATCCAATCATCAGGATCTTTAATTTCTACTGGTCTATTCTGTAATGCTTCCTCCTTAGTAGCATATGCTTTGAATTTCTTGTGTAGGGCACTCCGGAAGCTGTTGAATCTCTTACACAATCTGTGCTTCAGCCATTTCAGTACATGGGGCTCCGTGACATCAATGTCAAACTTGGTCTAAATTCATCAATAATGTACATGCATTAAACTTATATGGGTATTATATATTTTTTTCGTTAGGAAGTATGACAATATGGATAATGATATTAAACTAAATTACCGTGATCCGAGCAATCATTTGTTTTTCGACATCGTACGGAACTTTCTTCCAAGTGAGCACTCTTACGGGGGCATAGTTCCTCGCAACTATTCCTACCTCTGTACTCAACTTTGATGCATTTACTCCAATAGGTACTCCATCTTCTTTCTGAAAGTCTACATGCAACTTTGATTGCGCTGTTTGTAGGAGTCTTTCACATCCAACTCCTCTACTCTTCCCTCTCACGTTCTTCGCCACTATATTCTCTACAAAATCAAAATAATGTATCAACAGTTAATACTATGTTATCACAAGGACGGTTTACATGTTGGTAAAGTAAAATGTATTCTTAAATTTTAAACAAACATTGTACTTGATATCTAAAATCCAAGTATATATTTCAGTATGCTTATATGGACCAATATCATAACTTTACCAGTGATTGTAGCAATTTCAGGTGTCGCACAGGACTATGATTCTCTTGAACAACATTTGCACGTCTAGCTAGGGTCCTTCTTCTACCAGGAGCCATCTTTGGAATCTGCAAACATCAACATAAGAGAAAATGTACCAGGTAAGATATAAGTCAATTTATACAATTAATCTCACGACATTAGATCATTAACTATATTTACACATTCAGAAAATAGTAAAGAGTACATATAATCATACAAGCATACCATCAGAAGTTGTTATCAGAATCACTCATTAAATCATATTCCTTTTAGACCCCAGGTCATTGAGTCATTCAAACAAACTCTCAGTGTTCATTGTGTAACAAAATAAAATATTATCTCACCTGTGATGAAGATGTTAACGAAAACCTGTCAAAGTTGGATCTTTCTCATATATTCTCTGCCCCCTACCAGGTGGAGGAATGGACCCTGTTCTAACTTGAGTTTTAGTTTCACTTTCTTCAGTACTTACTTTCTCTTGTAAAGGAAAAGATGGCTCTACAAACGTGGAAGCAGACACTGTCTCTTCAATCTCGACCTTCTCTTCATCTTCCATTTAAGACAATGTACATCATGAAGTGCCTAAAACAAGAGCATAAAGGTGCAAGAAGCAACAGTGTTAAAATAAGCTCTCAGCAGAAAATTAGCCTAAGAATATTCAGAAAACAGATAAAAATGTGTATTGTTCAAATATAAGATAAGCAATGATAGAATACCTGTCATGACACTTGAATGATGGTTATTCTAGTCTAGTGAGGCCTACAATAAGCATGGCTCCCTACTTACAACAAGTACTCAATAGGTGCATGCAGTTATTATAAGCTTTCTCACCTTATGGAGCAGTCAAGTTATGCCATTACTGGAAAATTTTGCGAGGCAGTAATAATGGTAAAACTTTATGGGTTTTGGGATTTCAGCAAAAGTGATGGGTATCTGAAGAAATTAATATTTCAATTTTCTTATATCTTAATGTCTTTAAACATGACACTTTTGTACAAGCATAGTCATCTTAATATTGTACTCTGTGTTAGTATATCATATGTTTGTACATATTGATGGAATACTTAAATACTATTTATTATTCAGTACTTCTCTATCACCTTAAGCTTTTGAATTAATACGGTATCAAACCAAGTTCACTGAGTGATTTTGTGTTTGAATCCGGAAATGGTATTTGATTAAATTACAATAAATTGCATTTATGTTTCATTTACATGCCTTGCACATGACAGAACATGTTAGAAGTAAAATTTTTGGTTGGAGTGGTTACATAGCATACTCAATATGCTTTAAATAAGAGAGAGAAAAAAATGCATTATCTGCCAAAGAACTAACCAAACCATCACAATATCAGTCGAAGGTACTGAATGGACAAGTCAAAATCATTTCAGTACACCTTTTGGTCATTATTTTCCTTCATATATAAATGCAAATATTATCTTCATTAATAGATTAATCAAAATGTAAAACCTTTAATTGATAACCAGCATTTGTAATAGGTTAAAGAACATCACAAACCTCTTGTTCTTCTGATACAGTATCTGCAGTTTCCAGTTGATCAGTGAATAATGAAGTACCATCACCCTTGCTGCCAGGCACAAGGACTTTATCAGATGCAGCAACTGTCAAAGATGAGGCATCATAATCTTTTGAAGGCTTTCCAGCAAGGATCTTCCCTACAAACCAGCGTCAAATTAGCTTTACAAGTCTGACAAAAAATAGAGAATTCTCAACACAAATTACTTTGTATTCTGTATCACATAATTCCATTCACATGGTGAGATATTGAGAATATAAATTTGATCCACCAAAATATGCTTGCTAGTGGGATCAATTTTCAACTAACATATCAAATGATCCGTGGAAACAACCAATCAAAAGACTTCTAATTATCCTCCTAAGGAAGAAAATTCAAAACTAAAATAGAAGTTCAAGTTAACAGTAGATTGATATAATTTCAACATATCAAAACTGACAATGAGCTTACTCCACCATAAATACTCATTCCAATAATCTTTGATTCAGTATCCGAGTTTTATGCAATCATACAAACATAGAGGATTTACAATCATTGTTTATAGAACTAAAAAGAATACAGAAACATCAATTTCTACATTGAAAGAGAAAAATCGAACAAAAAATTTAATCAACAGAGTGGGGATAAAATGAAGAAATGAGCGAGAGAGAGTAAGTGAAAGTGAGTTCTTCTTCAAGAAGAAAGAGAGACTTGAACTCCGGCGATCACCATTGAAGTAGCAGCTTGATTGAGTGGACTTGTAGACTGAAGGTACACAAGGAAAGCTTATACCAGATGTGTAAACCATATTTGCAACTTTGGGAACATGTAATGGCTTACCCAAGAAGGAAAACAAAGTCTTAGGTTGTCAATATAGCTTGACCTTTGCAGCGATACCAGATGGGGCAAGATGGCAACTGCTTCAATATAGATTGAGAAACTCCAAATATTCTGTCAAAACAGGGTGGGTTTTCCATCAGAAATCAAATATATTCCATCAAATATGAAAATGTAATTTACTAATCAATAACACAAATTATTGTAAACAAGAAAACGGTATAAGGAGGAACATCATCTTTCTCAAAATCACCTATAATTGTACATTACCAGTTTCCTAACACAATACATACCAAGTCTGACGTGGTTCATCAATCCATCAAATTCGCACCAACTCAAACTTCTTCTATTGCGGTAATCGATCGCCACGGATTTGCATGAAGAAGAACTTGGGAATTTGGGGAAACAGGGAGGGATTTGCGTGGAGAAGAGAAGAGGTAGGTAAGGTTATGAGATTGTGAATTTGGGGAAATAGGTAGGGATTTGCGTGGAGAAGATTGGGAATTTGGGGAAATAGGTATAGGGATTTGCATGGAGAAGATTGGGAATTTGGGGAAAGGCTTGCTTTATATAGGTTAGGGTTTTATGTAAATAACTTTAAAAAATAAGGCTTTTAATTAGTTGTTTAATTTTTAAATATAATTATATTTTGCAAACAAATCAATTTGCAACTAAATTTTTAGTTAGGAAAGAATTAGTTATAGTTGCAAGTCTGTCGGGAACAAATAATTTGGGGGGAAGATGAATTTTTCAACTTAAATTGGCAACTAAACCGAATTTAATTGCTGTATGTAATTTTTTGCAACCATTGTTAATATGAACACAAACATTTGTTGCTAAAAATACCTTGGGGCCCTTGTAATTATTGTCCAAATCTAGGATATTTTGGTAATTTAATTTTTCTGTAACTAATCATAATAGTTACTAATACATTCTTAATTATTCGCAACCAATTTAGCTACTAACGGGTAGTTGAAAAAAATGTTTTTTTGTAACTAATAATGTAGATGCAAAATAAAAAATTTTAGATGCAAATTGTCAAATTATGGAGGGAAAAATGGCCCACCAAAAATTGCAACTAAATTTATTAGTCACTAAAGCAGTTTGTTCTGCAACTAACAAAATAGTCGCAGAACATTAACTTTAGACGCCAAAAGTTGGAACATGTGGACCTCAAAATTGAGTTGCTCTTTGCCCGACTAATTACAATTTAGTTGGTAAATATAGCCTTTTTGCAACTAATTCTGGTTAGTTGCTAAAAAATTGGTTGCAGAATGTAGTTTTTCTTGTAGTGTATAGTTTGTAAGCCATGATGGAGGCCTAGTGTTGCGAGATGATCATCTAGGAGCTGCTGGAGCAGGAATATCTGGGACAGTATGAGAAGAAGAAACAATATCTGGAGCAGTAGGAGTTGGTGGAATATTCTGTGCAGGAGTGATGGGAGATTCAGAAGCCAGTGTCTAAGTCTGATGTAGAAAATCAGAATCAAAATCCAAATGATCTGTGGGTTCTGAAGATGGAAATAAGGTCGGAGATGAAATGGCAGACTGAAAGGGAAAAATATGCTCCAGGAAATGCACATCTCTACTGACAAACAACTTGCGAGTTGCAAGAGAGAGGAGTTTGTATCCTTTTTGAGTTGACGAATATCCAAGAAAAATTGAAGGAATACTTCTAACACCCAGCTTATCTTTAGAAGTGAAGTTGGCAGCATAGCATAAGCCCCCAAACACCTTGAAATGCTCCACAGAAGGAGGTCTACAGTGGAGTAATTCGTAAGGACTCCTGTTAGAAAGAACTGAAGTGGGCAATCTATTGATGATGTAACAAGCAGTAAGGATGCACTCACTCCAATAGGATATAGGAATGTTTGCTTGAATCCTTAATGCCCTTGCCACTTCAAGAAGATGTCTATGCTTCCTTTCTACTAAACCATTTTCTTGAGGAGTGGCTACACCAGAGCTTTGGTGAACAATCCCCCAAAGAAGTAAAGAAATCAGCACATTGTGAATTAAAAAATTCAATCCCATTATCTGATCTAACAATCTTGATAGTGGCAGAAAATTGAGTATATACAAGAGCAAAAAATTGCTTGAGATGTATGATTGTTTCATGCTTATCCAAGTAGTTCTGGTGAAGTCATCAACCAAGGTTAAGAAAAACCTGTGACCATTATGTGTAGGCTAAGAATAAGGTCCCCATACATCCATGTGAATTAAAATAAAAGGTGCAGAAGCTCTACTATGGCTTGCTGTGAATGGCATTCTAGTTTGCTTGGCAAGAGGACAAATATGACAATCAAAAACATGATTATCCTTAACAAAAGCATGTTTGATTGCAGAATAATATTTGAGTTTAGACATAGGTACATGTCCCAAGCGTTTGTGCCACAACTCAGAAGAACTAAGCATGCACTGCTTGGTATTATTCGAAACTGGAAAACTTGGAATAACAGCATGAGAGACATCATTAGTTGAAGATGAGCTATGAGAGACTTCATCGGGTGAAAATGATCTTGAATGAGCTAATTCTGATGGTGATTGTGACAGCAGAAAGTAGAGGCCCTCAATTTGTTTACCAATCCCCTTCACCTGCCCATTTGAGAGGTCCTGAATTACACAAAAATCAGGAAAAAAAGACACAGAACAAGATAAGTCCTTAGTGAGCTTGGCAATAGAGATTAGGTTAAACTTGAAATCAAGAACATAAAGAACATTGTTGATTTTCTGAGTGCTGAGAAAAAAAGAGCCTATGTGAGAAACTTTTGATACATGACCATTTGGGAGTCTAACTGATGGAGAGACAACAGGAGAAATCAAATCAACTAATTGCTAAACACAGTGTGTCATGTGATGGCTAGCACCGGTATCCAAGATCCAAGATTGCTTATTGCTAAGAGAAGAAAGGTAACATTGTATACATGCCATGTTAGCATTAATATCAGTTAAAGGAGAAGATGACGTGTCCCTATGCAGCAGCTTCAAGATCTCAGCATACTGCTCTTTTGTAAAAAGAGCTGATGACTTTGACTTAGATGAATCTGGTGTTGAAGAGATTGCATTGGTGTGAGTATCTGCCTGATCAGAAGAAATAACATTATGAGCAGAAATGATGGTTGATATAGTCCTTTCTTCTTAGTGAACTTAAAATCAGGTGGATATCCAATCAACCGGTAGCAATTCTCCTTCTTGTGTCCTTTGACATTACAATGCTTACATACCAAATTCCAGTTTTTTTTGGACTTGGTTGATTGATGTGAAGATGAAAACAATACAGTGGATTCTAAAGGTGTATCAGCTGGTGAATGAGTGTTGATATTCCTTTGACTTTCTTCAGTAATTAACATAGAGTAAGCTTGATTAATTGATGGTAAAGGTGTCATCATCAGAATTTGTCCTCGGGCTTGAATGTATGTCTCATTCAATCCCATTAGAAACTGGAGTAGTTTCTGATTTTGTATGTGATCTACATATGATTTGGACATGGCACACTCACATGAAGGCAGTTGGATGATGGAAGAGTATTCATCCCATAGCAATTTCAATCGAGTAAAATATGCTGATATTGTTAAACTGCCTTGTGTAAGAGTAACAATGTCTCTATGCAATTGAAAAATTCTTGAGCCATTGACTTTATCAAAATGCTTTTGTAAATCCTTCCAGACTAAATGAGCATTAGATGCATACACAATACCACTTAGCAACTCTTTAGTTACAGAATTCATAATCCAAGACAATACAATGGCATTACACCTATCCCATTGCCGATGCATGCTTACGGAAACTGAAGTTCTGGCACATGATCCATCTATAAATCCTAGTTTTTTTTTTTTTTTTTTTTTTTTTTTTGCTAATAAAGCTATTCTCATTGACCTACTCCAAAGAGAGTAATTATCCACACCAGTTAATTGAAAAGATACAAGGATTGAACCTGGTCTATCAGAAGGATGCAGGAACAGAGGATTATTGAAATCAATCGTATCCTCCTTTTGAATAGTTTGTCCTCTGACGTACGCATATTCTGATCTTCAGTTGAGCTATTTCCTCCAGTTGCCATGAGTTTGATTTTGAAGAAAGTTATCAAGAATCAAAGATTGGGATTCACTTAGGTTAATGAATCGGAAAAAAAAAAAAACAACCTCCAGAAACGTGAATCGAATGGATCAAGATTGATTCCTAATTGATTGAGAAGAAAGTAGATTGAAATTGTGATGATTTGAAGAGTTGAAGAATCAAGTATTTTGGCCCCTTATCGAAGCTCTGATACCATGTTGAGATTTGAGAGAAAACGACGTTAAACAAATTGAAGAGAAGAAAGATTTTCTCATATATTGATCACGTGAATCTGTACAGCTTATAAATATATACATGCATTGCTTTCTATTACTCAGAAAGTAACTAACTTACTAAACCAACTAATTCTAACAACCTTCCAACTAATTACGCCAACTCTGCCGTTTCACAATCTTGAGCTAACTAAACTACCATGCATTTATTCCGGCCAACTTGTCCTTCAACAAACTGTTCTAAACTTCAGTACCTAGACCTCTCTGAGAACTTCTTTGTTGGTCCCATTCCTGATGATATTGACAGCTTGTCAGGCTCCGGTACCTCAGTCTCGGCTCCAAAAACTTTTCATTCGACATTCCTGCAAGTGTTGGAAACTTAACGGAGCTTGGAGTACTTCGGCTTCGTAAGAATCAGTTTAACGGTTCTTTCCCATCAGATATTGGCAATCTGTAAAATCTTGAGCAACTAGGATTGGCATATAATACAAAATTTGTGCCATCAAAGTTGCCTTCAAATTTCTCGCATTTGAGAAACCTGAAGACTTTGTGGATGGCTAAAGCAAATCTGATTGGTGAAATTCCTGAACCAATTGGCAATATGACTGCGCTTGAGGTACTAGATTTATCAATGAATGGTTTCACTGGAAAAATCCCAATCGGTGTTTTCATGTTGAAGAATTTAAGTAAATTAATTCTTTACAGAAACATGTTGTCGGCAGAGATTCCACAGGTTGTTCAATCGTTGAACCTGCCTGTCATCGATCTCTCACAGAACAATTTAACTGGGACAATACCAAATGATTTTGGGAAGCTTGAAAACTTGGCAGGCTTGATTTTGATGTTCAATCAATTATCTGGCAAAATCCCAGAAAGCATTGGGCGGATTCCGAGTTTGACAGATGTCAGATTGTTTAACAACAATTTGTCAGGTGCTCTTCCTCCAGACTTCGGTCGATATTCAGCGCTTACAGGATTCGAGGTTGCTTACAATAACCTTACAGGCAAGCTGCCTGAATACTTCTGCGCTGGAGGTAAGTTGCTAGGACTAATAGCTTTTGATAACAATCTCAGCGGAGAATTACCAGAATCACTTGGGAATTGTAATAGTTTACTAACAATTATGATTTACAACAATGGCTTCAGTGGGAAAATTCCTGTGGGGCTGTGGACGGCATCAATTTTGTCATATTTGTGGGTAAGTGATAATATGTTTACAGGTGAGCTTCCCGAAAAAAAGTCCGGGAATCTATCTTCTATTGACACCAGCAACAATAGGTTTTCTGGTAAAATTCCTGCTGGACTGAGTTCTTTGAGGAATCTGCAGGTATTCAGGGCCAGTAATAACCTCTTTGCGGGTACAGTTACAAGAGAACTGGCAGCTCTTCCTTCTTTAACTGTTCTTTGGCTTGATCAGAACCAACTCTCCGAATCCCTTCCCTCAAATTTGAGCACATGGAAGAAGCTTACTACTTTAAACCTTAGAAGAAATCAGCTCTCAGGAGAAATTCCAGAGGAAATTGGCTCTCTAACTGTCCTTAATAGTTTGGACTCGGCAGAAAACAAATTTTCTGGAAAAATTCCACCTCAACTTGGTCTCTTGAAGCTCACCTTCCTTAACCTCTCTTCCAATTATTTTATTGGAGAAATCCCAAGTGAGTTTTGGTGCATATGACAGTAGCTTCTCTAACAACCCTGGTCTTTGCAGACGGAGCTCGTTTGTAGACCTCAAAATCTGCAGTTTTCAACCCGGAAAATCAAGCGAAATTTCAACCAAATATGTCGCTTTGATACTGAGTGCAGCCGTTGCCGTCTTTTTGTTGGCCTTGGTATTTTTCATTCTTCATGTTCAGAGCTTACGGCAAGGGAAAACATGGATTGAATACGAGGACGGATTGGAATATGACTAAGTTCCAGGATCTAAATTTCACAGAAAATGATATTCGGCCAAAATTGACAGAAAATAACGTGATTGGAAGTGGTGGTTCTGGAAAAGTGTACCGTGTTTCTGTAAATAGTTCGGGTGATGTTGTTGCCGTGAAAATGATTTGTAATAACCGAAAGCTTGACCAAAAACGCGAGAAACGGGTTTTAGCAGAAGTTCAAACATTAAGTAGAATTAGGCATTTGAACATAGTAAAGTTGCTTTGCTGCATTTCCAATGAGAATTTGAAACTTCTGGTTTACGAGTATCTGGAGAATCGTAGCCTGGATCTGTGGCTGCATAAAAGGAATCGACCATCAATTCTCTCTGGCTCTGGCTCTGGCTCTGGCTCTGGCTCTGGCTCAGTCCATGATTTTGTCCTGGACTGGCCCAAGAGGTTTCATATTGCGGTGGGGGCTGCCCAGGGACTTTGCTACATGCATCACGACTGCTCCCAACCTATTGTTCACCGGGATGTGAAATCAAGCAATATCCTGTTAGATTCAGAGTTCAATGCGAAAATAGCAGATTTTGTCTAGCTAAAACCCTGCTCAAGCAGGGAGAACTTGAAACAATGTCAACTGTGGTAGGCTCCTTCTGGTACATTGCTCCAGGTGATGTATCTGTCAAATAGTACAAGAACTTGTTTTTGGATCATGTCATTCATTCCCTCCTTTTTACTGAGCAACTGTAATTTTTGATCCCTTTATCAAACTTTTTGCTTTTCTAAATTGAAATGTAGAGTATTCTCATACAACCAAAGTTAATGAGAAGACAGACATTTATAGCTTTGGAGTGATCCTTTTGGAACTCACAACAGGAACAGAAGCTAATTATGGTGATGAACATACATACCTCGCCAAATGGGCCTGGCGATATCTTCAAGATGGAAATCCTATAGTTGATGCTTTGGATGAGGAGATCAAAGAAGCTTGCTATTTGGATGAAATGAGTCGAGTATTCAAACTTGGGATCCGTTGTACCGGCACGCCACCTGCTGCTAGGCCTAGCAAGAAGTCAGTTTTGGAAATCTTAGTCAATCCTTCGGTTATTTCTCAAGCAAAGACTGCTGCAAGTAAGTTTTGATGCGACTCCTCTCCTTACGAAATTCAAGACAAGAGAGGATGTCAGATTGCAACGTTTAGTTGCTTCATTTCTAGTAATTAGACAGATTTGTGCTGCAGAAAAACGTTTTTCCGTTTCATGAAAAGGGAGCGGTTAATGAAGTGTTTCATAGGCTTAATTATATATGTATAAAATGGGAGTGTATTTACATTATAAAAAAGAATGCGTTTCCAGTTTTGTGGCTTCAGTACCTTCGGCGAATTCAATACTAAGTTATACATCTGACCTGGTCAAACTGAATAGTAAATAGAATCTGTCCTCGTCGCATCCTCCCTTGACCACGCTGGGCTTAGGCATGTCGTGCCTGGTGACGAAGTTCGATTAAGAGTTCACCCATGACCAGCCACTAGCACCTCCTACCAGAGGATCACAATCACATTTCATACGAGCACCACTCAAAACATAAGAACAAGGGTGTGTTCTTTTATGAATTTTATGTTTTTGTTTTTGTTTTTTATTTTTTTAAGAATATTAAAAATGATCAGAAAATGGAAACGACGAAAACTGATTCAATATGTTTGTCTGAAAATAATACTTAAAAATGTAAAAAATGCTCAACATGTTTATTTGAAAACACAAATAAAAAAATGAAAAATACAATATTTAGTACCTACACAACCCACCAAACTATTTTAACATACCATTTATTTTATTCGTCTAAAAGAGTTTATCTCAAATATGTCGATTGTTGATTCTCGTTTGTAATTTTGTGTTAAATATTTTAATTTGAAATAAGACATTTTGTTTTGGAAGTAAGAAAGAAAAAATACGTATAAACAAAAAAAGATAATTAATAATATTTTATTTAAAAAGCAATTTTTTTTATAAAATTAGGGCTTCCATAATCTATATCCTTCCTAACTTTTTTCTAATTCTCACGGCTACAATAAGTAAAAACGCTAAACGAACATGTTTTTGGCAAGTATCATTACAATGAAAATGACAAGGATAAGTAAAATTCATAAATGAACAGGGCCTTCGTAACTTTGTTAGTGAGATTATGAGAAAACACCTGTACAGGCCGCCATGAAGTTCTTGTTTTAACGTCTAGGGTTTTAATGTACAAAGAGATGGGCAAGGGAGAAGAAAAGAGAGATAAAAGTGAGGAAAACAATTTAAAAAAAAAGAAAAAGAAAATTTAGATTAGGTTTATTTAATAAGACTGCTATTTTCACCACCCCTTAGGTTTCAGCTTAGATTATTCACACCCAAAAGGTATGAAAAATTTTCCAATACCTCCCACTTTAGTAGCTCTGACCTACCCAAAATTGAAGGAAATGAAACCAGTCGGTTCCTTCAATTAGGAACTGGAATCGAAACTGATAGTTCCAGTTCCTAATTATCTGGAACCGAAATCGGTTCTTGGTACCCAAGAAAATTACATTTTACCCCCTATTAGTTTAAAAATGAAAAAGAAAAAGACCCTTACAAAATTACAAATAACCCCACCTGGCAACTAAGAAAACCTTATTTGCCCCTTTTTCTCTCTTAACAACAACTAAGGGTATGTTTGGTTTATTATTTTAAATAGGATTTTGGGAATAATATTGGGTAGTTGAATAGAGGAGTATTACGAGGTAAAATTTAAAAATTTATAAAAAAACCCCCTAGGTTTGTTAATTTAATAAACATCCCAACATATAAAAATATTGTAAAATGACAGAAACACCCCCACCACCCGTAGTGCCAAATTCCAGCCATCTCCATCGGAATCTGGCCGAAAAATTGTGTAACGACACATATCGGTCGAATCTGGCAGGTATGACATCGATATGGCCTTTTTCAGATCTGGTCGGAAAAGGTCAGATCTACGTCCAGATGTGGCTGTCAACGGCCCAAAAAGGCCAAAGAAGTCCATCTTTGGCTGTCAGATATGATCGTTGTTATCGATCAACGATGACCAAGATTTGGCCGTTGTTGGTACAGCGGCGGCGGTCATGTGCAGGACAGATTGAGGTTGGTAATTCACCGTTGTGGCAGATTCCAGCTACCACCGACAGTGGTTGTCGGAATCTGGCAAGTATGGGTCGGTGGGGGTGTTTTTATTAATTTTTAAACTTTTTTCTGGTAGTATTTAATGAAATTAATAAACTTAAGAGGTCTAAAAGTAATTAAAAAAATACAGTAATATTTCTCAAATAATGTGCCAAACAATATTTGGGGAATATGATTGGGAATATGGGTAGAGATAGGGAACTAAACGCACCCTAAGAAATCTTGAGAATACATGGAAGTATTATTAATAAAAATTGACAAATTTATAATAATTCTTTTTGTATCTTCATTTTCTCGAATTTTTTTTAACATCTTTGCAACTTACAATGTGTGTTCGCAAATAAATGTTGGAAAAAACATGAGAAAAACTTCCCATCAAATCATATATATATATCAAACATTATATGGCACCAGATCTTTCTTTAAAAAAAAAAAAAAAAATCTTATTTTAAAAAAAATAAACATTTAGATATCGACATTATTAATTTGTAATCTCACAATTTTATTTAAGACAAAATTCTAAGTGAATTAATACATTAAAATATGTGATTCTAAATATTATTAAATAAGATAAATATATTTATATCTTGAGAAAATGTATAATATGTAATATGACAGCTTGTCATACTGTCATCAGAGACTGGGGAGATTAGGGGGAGGCTTAGTGGCAAGAGAGATATGGGAGCATGTGAGGAACACGCACAATGTATTTTTTTATATGACATGGAAATTTACCAAAAAAGACCCCCACTCTTTAATGCTTTTCATATTAGTCTCGATTCCTGGTTCCGATTCTGGTTCTTGATTGCAGGAATTGGAACCAAAATAGTATAGTGCTGGTTCCCAATTTTTGCAAACGAAACCGACCTTATGCTGGTCGGTTTCGGGTAGGAACCAAAATTTGGAACCGAAACTGACCCTAAGACGGTTGGTTTCGGGTAGGAAACAAAACTGAACCCTAGGTACTTACTGATTTTGATATGTTCTTTTACACACCCCTACCATTTAGAGGTTAAGTGATGGATTCTATTATCTTGTGAGTTTCATTTATACCCCTTTAAGATCAATTAGTATCCAACTCATAGACTTCGTTTCAAAAGTATTAAAAACACCCTTGCTATTAATGATTTTAAAGTTAAAAGTCTAAATTACCCCTTCCATGACTTACTGACTTAAAAAATATTTTTTATTCCTCATTATTTTTATAAATCATTTAAAAATATTTTTTTTAATTATTGTTTAACTAAAAAACTTAGTTATACAAAAATATAGTTATCTTTATTTTGTGTTAATTAAAATTACTTTAAGTTTGATTATAAATGATCTAGCATTTATTTATATATTTTAGAACATTTTATCACAATAAATTTGTTTTAAATAATTATTGCAAACTCTCTAGTTATTTCCTCTTTTAAATTGCTACTTTTAAAAAGTTATCAAGTTTTTTATGTTCTAAAGAAAGTTTTTGAAAGGAAAGTATACTCTTAGATGGTAAGGAAATTTAAACAGCATTATGTTAAGAGGAGGATTTTAAATAATTTTGTAAATATAGGAGGGTTTTTGACATAGTCCTAAAATTAGGATGCGATTGAAATATTTAAAGGAGTATTATAAGTACCTCCCCTGAGGTTTCAGCTATTGTAAACTCCGACCAACTATCCCAGAAACTCTCAACCACTTCCCCTCAAGTTTCCACTTCCCTCACCCCCGTCCCCTAGGCATTGTTTTCTATCGATATATTCTAACTGTAAATGTTAAAAGTCAATAATGCCAAAGTGACAAAATCTATTGGTCTTTATGGTTTTTGTTAACTAAATATAAGACGCTTTTTCCTAAAAACTAGTAAATATAACCTTGAAACTAAACTGATTTAGAACATTTTTTTTCTAAATAGTAGTAGGGGATTATAACTTAAAACCCCCTAAGGTTTGGTCAAACATTGAAAACCCCTTCAGCTACTAGAAATTATGCAAATCCTAAGAAGCTTTTAAAGAAGAAAGGAGAGTTCTAGAGAAAAATTGAGAAAAAATGTTCTTGTATTGATGAATGTTAATTGAATAAACTACAGAGACAACAACTCACCTTTTACACTTCAATAAGCTGAAACTGATATTGTTTTACAATAATGAACATAAATGTAAAACGACACTGTATATAAGAAAACAGGGAACAAATTACAAGGAGATCCTTTACTATTCATTCTATGACAAGCACTTGCCTTAAACTAGACGACTTTCTTTGATACTAAAAGTGACTAACATTCCCCCGTAGACCAAACCACTAATCGGTTCCAATCAACTAGAATTTTCAGCCATGGACGCAAGTCTACGGCTCTGATACCATGAAAATGTTACAATTATGGAGCAAAATTGAGAGAAAAACGATATTACTTTCTTGTATTGTAAAAGCCAAAATTACACCATATGAGAGGTCTTCACGTTTTTATATGAAGTGAAGATAGTGGAATTTGGTAAACTAAATGAGAAGAAGAGAGCAACTTAACATCTCTGCTTCTTAACTAACAGCTTAACCAAAACGGCATCACTTTGGTTAATTACAATGCGACCCTTATTCTTTGACACTTTACAAATTAATACTCAACATTCTAACAGAAATGTTTTACCATGTTGATTAAACATTGTCAAGTTAGGAATGAATCAACAACCATAAACGGAAAACATATATAAAGCACACAAGCATCTACATGGTTCAGCTAAAACCCTCTTAGCCTACATCCATGGGACCTCGTCTAGATCGAAGCTAATCTACTATAACATCAAACATTACAACAACAAACATTCAGAGTTGATTTTAGATACAGCAAAGAGAACTTTCTGTTTTACGTTACACTAGACACCACCCTTTGATTCCCTAATGCTTCATTACTCTTGGATTGCTTCACACACTAGAAACACTATTGGACCAGCTTAAGTTTGCAGATTCCAATAGATTGGAGAGTGATCTTGAAGAGTTGAACTGCTATTTGGATTTAGTTGCATCACAAGTTGGTTCCCCATTGATAGTAATTTTTTTCTTTTACTATTTGTTTCAAACTAGTTCCTCTATGGTTAGAAAAATAACAATAGTTCAAGCTTGTTGTTTAACCGAAGCAATTGATGATGACAAATTTTGTGTACTGTCTAGTTGGGTGGTGTTAGGTTTGAAGCAAAAATAGAGGAAAAGGACCATAAAAAGAAGAGAAAGAGGAGTAAAAACTGAATGTATTTCTTTTCAATATTTTTCACTTAAAGAATACAGTATACAATGAGGCTTTTATAAGCTACAGTAAGCTCAACATTAAGTTGAAAGATAACCAACACTTACCGGTAGTAATAACTACTTAACAAACTTAATCAGGGCAATAACAACTGCTTTAACAAACTTAACAACTTAAACAGACTCTTAACTTCTTTACTAATATCTTCCCTCAAACTAAACTAGGAAAGATTGTTACATTTGTTCCACAAACTGAGCTGGAGTGTTTCATCACTGGTAACTGATTGTCAACAACATCAACTGAACACTACACTAGCGGCAATTGATCTAAAGCTGAAGCAAACTGATGCACAATCATCTGCCACTTTTACTATTAGGTTTCCACACACTGAGCAGGAGTATTTTATCACAGGTAACTTGATTGTCAACCACATTAACTGAACATTACACCAATAGCAACTGATCATGCACAATCATCGACCACATTTACTACAGCTTTCCACAAACTGAGCAAAAGTATTTCATCACAGGTAACTTGATTATCAACCACATTAACTGAACACTACACCAGCAACAACTTATCCCAAGTAAACTTACATCAACTAAACACAACAGCAACATCAACTGATCTAAAACTGAAACAAACTTATGCTACTGATCTCAATTAAACTATCACTACACCAACAGCAACTTATCCTAAGTGAAACTTACATCAACTGAATACTATAGCATTTGCAAACATGACAACAAACGGATTACCATTAGCACCAACTGATCTCAAGTGAATTTTACATTAGCACCAACTAAGCTCAAGTGAAGTTTACTAAGATAAGTAAACTGATATCAAATAATCACAACACCAGTAGCAACTAATCTCTACAAGTGACTGATTATCAATCAACCTGATCAACCTATTATCAGGCAATTGAGCAGCCTTTTGAACACACAACACCAGCAACAACTAATCTCAAGCAATAACTAATTATCAATCAACTTGATCAAACTATCATCAGGCAGTTAAGCAACCCCTTTTAACACACAACACCAGCAATAGTAACAATTAAACTCAAGTAGTAATTGATTATTTATCAACCTGATCAGTAATTAAGCAAACCTTTTAGCACACAAACCTGGAACATTGTAGTGTACACCCAGTACTATTTATCTGTAGTTAACTCGGGAAGAGATTCAACTGTACCAGCAGTTGTTGTAACTTATAGTTTGTTTCTAAGAAATTCAAACCTTGAAGTAGATAGGGATTTAGTGAATATATCAGTTGTTTGATGTTCAGTAGGTACATATTGAACTTTCACATGATTGGAAGCAACTTGTTCTCTTATATAGTGTGCATCAAGTTCAATGTGTTTAGTCCTAGCATGAAAAATTGGATTTGATGCAATAGAGCCAACACTCTAATTATCACACTAAAGGATTGGGATTTCAGGCAAATTCAAACTAATTTCAGAGAATAGACTTCTGAACCAAGCTACTTCTGTAGCTCCTTGAGCAAGGCCTCTATATTCAGCCTTTGTAGAGGACAAAGACACTACTTTCTACTTACGAGAGCTCCATTGCAATAAGTTTGAGCCAAGAAATAAGCAGCAGCCACTAGTGGATCTTCTGTCCTTAATACTCCCTACCCAATCAGCATCGGTGTAGCACTCTAGGTGAAATCTGTGAACATTGCTTAACTGAATTCCAAAGCTTGTTTTTCCTTTAAGGTATTTAAGAAGTCTTTTACAAGCCTGCCAATGTAGTTGATTAGAAGCCTTAAGAAATTGACTCAATTTATTGACTAAGTAGGCTATATCAGGTCTTGTCAGAGTTACATATTGTAGGGCTCCAATGGTACTTCTATAAAGTGTTGGATTATCAAATAACTCACTATCCTCAATGGTTAATTTGTTGCCTATAGCCATCAGCGTAGGACATGCCTTGGAGTCCATCATTCTAGTTTTTACTAGAAGATCTTTGGCATATTTTTCCTGACTCATATGAATGTCTGAGTCATTCCTAAGAACTTCAAAGCCTAGAAAGTATTTCAAGGAACCCAAAGTCTTCAAGGCAAACTCAATATTCAGTTTGTGCGTGATTTCACTCACAAATACCAGTTAGGAGAATATCACCTACATAGACAATAACATAAGCAACCTAATCATTTTGTTTGTAAATAAATATACTAGAGTCAGCCACAGAATTGACAAAACCCTACTTGAGAAAAGCAGCTCTAAGTTTATCAAACCAAACTCTCGAAGCCTATTTTAGGCCATAAAGTGCCTTGACCAGTTTACAAACATGGAGAGGGTTTTTGACATCCACAAAACCTTGAAGTTGAGACATGTAAACTGTTTCACTCAACTCACCATTTAAGAATGCATTGTTTACATCTACCTTTTGAATGTCCCATCTATAGGTGACTGCCAAGGTTAACACAACTCTGATTGTAGATGATTTAATGACTAGACTGAATGTCTCTAGATAATCAATTCTAGTAGTTTGTTGGAACCCCTTGGCCACTAATCTGGCTTTGAACCTTTGAATTGAACCATCTGCATTATGCTTAATTATGAATACCCATTTGCACCCAACTATATTCATGTGAGGCTTAGTTGGAACTAGTTCCCAAGTATTATTAGTGAGCAGGGCAGTAAATTCATTATGCATTGCTTCTTTCCAGGCTAGATGGGAGAGAGCTTCGGAAACACTTACTAGTTCAGTTGTGTCAAGGTGAGAGGTGACTAGCATTGTTTTATGAAGTGTGGTTTTGGATCTAGTAAGCATGGGGCGAGTGTTTAGAGGTTATGAAGCAACAGGTAAGGTAGCTATAGGCTATGTATTTTCGGTAGAGTTAGTGGAGGGAATATAAGAAGAAAAAGGCAGTTCCACAACTAATTGAATGTTGTCAGGTTGAGATTGGGAAGTAGTATGAGGGGTAGGCTGTTTTTCAAATGTAGTTCAACAACTAATTGGATGTTGTCAGGATGAGGATTGGAAGTAGTGTGAGAGGAAGGCTATTTTTCAAATGGTAATTCAATAGTGAGTTGAGCAGGTTCAGGAGGGTGACTAGGCAATGTTCTGGAACTTGAAGGAATGGGAGATGACATATTTATAGTTGTATCTTGCTGATCATGTGATTCAATAAGGCAGTTGAGTAAATGTTCAGGTGACTCAATAGGTGTGGTAAAGAGATGTTCATGTGATTCAACATGTATGGGTGAAGCAGAGGAAACAAGAGGTATTTGAAAAAAGGAAACAATGGAGTGATTAGTCGACAGATCAGAATTATAAACTGATGATGCAGAAGTGGATGTGTTATTAGGAAGAGATGAAGAACATGTAGCAAAAGGATAACTAGACTCATCAAATTTAACACCAGGACAAATATAAATTTTGTCATTAGAGTCCAAACATTTGTATACTTTGTGATTTAAGTTGTAGCCAACAAATGTGCACTTGGTTGTGTGAAAATCAAACTTGTGAGCATTATATGGTCTAGTAAATGGATAGGCTGCACACCCAAATACCCTAATAATGAAATAGTTAGGTTTTTGTTTAAATAAAACTTCAAAGGGAGAGCAGTTAGACAGAACAGAAGTGGGCAGTCTATTGGTGAGAAAAGTGGCAGTTTGAAAGGCAAACCACTAGTATTTCAAGGGCATACAGGCTTGGGCTAACAATGTAAGACCTTGTTCCACTATTTGTCGGTGTTTTCTCTCTACTCTTCTATTTTGTTGGTGAACATAGGGACAAAGATGTCTAAAATGAATCCCATGGTCAAGAAAATATGAGGCTAGAGTTCTATACTTACCACCCCAGTCAGTTTGAATAGTTTTCAGAACTGTATTGAACTATCTCTCTGCTAACTTATGGAACTATTTAAAAATGGCTTGAGTTTCAGATTTAACCTTTAAAGGAAAGATCCAAGTAAACCTACTATAGTCGTCCAAGAATTGAATGTAATACCTAAAGCCTTTAGGAGATGGGACAGGTGATGGTCCCCATAGGTCATAGTAGACCAATTCCAATGGTTTATCAGCTCTGGTGTCAGATCAAGGAAAGTTGGACTGACTTAATTTTCCAAATTGATAGGTTGTGCAAAAATCAAATGTACTTTTGACATAATAGTTTAGTTTTAACAAATGTAAGATTTTGGCAAGAACATATGCATTGGGGTGTCCTAACCTTATGTGCCACAACATACCACTGGTTCTTTCAATAGGAAAGGATTGAAAAGTATGCATTTTATTATTGTCAACAACTTCATTACACTTGGATACAAATGTAGGAGTATTAAAAGCAACATTATTCTTATCATTATTCTGGAAAGTATAGTCTCTACTAATATTATTGTGCTCACTACATTGTGAAACAGAGGATGACATAGACTAATTTGATATGGTAAAATCTTGAGCAGAGGAATTAAAAGCTAAAACTAGAGATGTGAGAGAATCAACATGAAGGTTTGAGGGCAGTGAAGTACCTAGAATTTGGAGCTAATATAGTCCAGGCTTAAGCTTTCCTTGAAGAAGGACAATTTTGGATTGCTTGTCCTTTACAACACAATGATCAGCAAAGAATTCAACTATAACACTATTGTCTCTAGTGAATTTAGATATGCTTAACAGGTTTTTAGTAATGTGAGGCACACATAACACATTTTTAAGGTAAAGAGATCAAGAATTGCATGGTAATAAAGTAAAACCAGTATGTGAAATAGGAAGTAACTCACCATTACCAGCCTGGAGCTACTCATTGTCAGTGTAATTGGACTGCATTGTTAGCTGAGATAGATCTGATGTTACATGGTTGTGGCCCTCGAGTCCATGTACCAAGATGCATCTTGGATAGTAGAGGGCGTAGCAGTGTAGTTCGCTGTATGAGATGGATAGTATTGGGACTGTGTTTGAGATAGAAAGACTTAATTGTTGGCATTAGTCCCACCAGCTTGAGCTCCAGTTTGTACTTGAGACTATCCTGAGTGAGAGAGAGATGCAGTGGAGAATACAGTCTGAGGAAAAGGATTGTGGCTAGGATGAAACTAATGAAAACTTTGAGACTATTGAGAATGTAGTGATCCTTGAAACAGTCCTGGAGATATGAAATAACCCTAACCAAAATTTGCTCTGCCAAATGAATTATATCCTCCTGTAAAGTTGGTATCGAACCTGTGATAACAGTTTAAAGCAAGATGGCCAACCTTGCCACATACTTGACATATAGGTTTTCCTCGGCCTACTCCTCTACCTCTCCCTCGACCACCAGTAAAAGGAGAATTGTAAAACTGATTATGTGGTATAAATTGACTTGTTCCAGTGATAGTTTGTTAGGGAGTGTAACTGTGAGGAGTAAAGTCAAAGAGTTGCCCAGTAAACTAAGGTTGTCCAGTTTTGAACTGAAGCTGATCATTTTGCTAATTTTGAGACTTCTTATTGGTTATATCAGTTGAGACATTAGCTAAATGTATTGAGCTTCCATGAAATTCATTGCTAATCACAGAGTTTAGCTAAATTTGCCTTCTCTAACCTAAGTTCATATTTTTGCAGAATAATCTGAGCTTCTTGTACAGTGAGAGGATCTAGCCTAAACTCCAAACGTGTAGTAATGTTAACAACAGCAGCATCATACTCTGAGCTAAGATCATCTAAAATGTAATTCATGAGCTCCTCATCGGTAGCTGTGATACCACTAGTTGATAAATTTTCAGCAAACCCTTTCATTTTAACGAAATAATCATGGATATTGAGATTATCCTTTTTGGTATTTTGCAATGAATTTTTTATATGCGTTCGAGACTTAGTGAGAAATTTTTTCTCAAGAGTGATCCACATATCAGCGGAATATTGGCATTTGGAAATCACTGTGAACATTGACTCAGAGATTGAGCTTAGAAGCCAACTTACCAGCATTTTATCAGTCTTCTTCCACCGATTGTTTTCTGGATTTAGCTTTTTCTCTATCACAGCATCTATTCCTTCAACTTGAACTTTGACAAACGGTGTTGGACAAGAGATCAATCCAGTTAGATGTTCCTCCAAATCATGAGAACCTACAGCGAAAAGAACTTGGGATTTCCAAAATCTGTAGTTGTCTCTAGTCTATTTGGGGGAAATTGTAGGAAGAATCAAGGATGTCATTTTTTGAGGATTCGTGAAATTGGTTGTTTCAGTGTTCAATTGGTAGCTTGGATTATCTTGTTGGGATGAAAAACTAGTGGAATCGACCATCTTTGACACTTGTCGATGGCTCTGATACCATGTTAAGTTTAGAGCAAAAATAGAGGAAAAGGACGATGAAGAGAAGAGAAAGAGGAGTAAAAACTGAATGTATTTCTTTTCAATATTTTTAACTTAAAGAATACAGTATACAATGAGGCCTTTATAAGCTACAGTAAGCTCAACATTAAGCTGAAAGATAACCAACACTTACCGCCAGCAACAACTACTCAACAAACTTAATCAGGGCAGTAACAACAGCTTTAACAAACTTAACAGCTTAAACATACTTAACTTCTTTACTAATAGGTGGGGGAAGGGCTATTGAGGATCCACCGGCTGATTGCTCTAAAGATGGAGAAGATCTATCAGATATGATAAAAATTCATGAAGACCAGTTGGTTTGTGAACACATTTGTTTAGTACTTCCATGATTGGTTTGTGAATTATTTTTTATGACCGTTGTGCAAAGATCTATTTGCATCATATTTTCAATTTATCAAGAGTCTGGCATGTTTCCAAGAATTTCAAGTTCATTTACGATGCTAAGTTTGTTCTCACTGTATCATATTGTTTCTGGTGCTTCGTGTTTTCAGAAATTTAAAAGAGGATTCACATAGAGATGTTGGCACGATGAATGTAAGTGCTAACGTGTGGAAATACAAAATGTTCTTAAACCATTATATTGTGGAGCTACATAAATTAGATACTAATTTCATTTAATTAGGCCCCAAGTGCTTTTGAAAATTTTCTTTGGAGATTAATAGGTTGGAGACTACTTAAAATGTGAAGTATAGAGCAGCACAAGTGGTTGTGACGTAAAACCAACAATCCAAGCTTCATTATATTTTTAGGGAAATATTTTACTTAGGGACATTTCTTGTTTGAGGTATTTGGTTCTCTTGATATGATTTTCTTTTAAATAGCATTTGCATTACTAATTTAAAAGTAAATTTTGATTTCCACACGTTTCTTTGCGGAGAATAGAATAAACTAATGACATAAACAATTATTCTGCATGAATTATTTCTACTTCTTGCTTTTCTAAATTCTTCCCTTCTCTGCAAATTCTTTTCCTTTTTGCTTCTCTTTTCTTAGTAATTTATTGTTCATCCCTTTTTAAATGAAACAAGTTTTTTATTTAAAAAGTTTTTTTTCTTCTATCAAGATGGATTTAAAAGTTATTATTTGATTATAAGAACTTTGAGGTTTTGATTTTGTAAACAAATTAAATCACAACTGTATGATAACGATATTAATTAATTTTTTCTCATGTTTTATCGTTAATTCATTTTACTTTTCAATTTTTTTTATAACTAAAATTATGGAAGAACAAGATGAATAACTTGACGATGGGGGCTAAAGAAAAAATAGTGGGGACTAAAAATCAATTCCTTTTTTAGTATTATATGGGGTATTCGACAATTTGAAACTGATAATTTTGATTATATTAAATCTGATCCAAGTATATATTGGATTTTAGATTTTTCAGTCCGATCTGGTCCAAAGTTGAATTAAATTTCAATCCAATTCAATTTATTGAAAACTAAAATCCAATCCAATCCAACTTAATACAAAATTAAAATCCAAATCAAACCATATGAAATTTTAAGAAAATTGTATTTAATTAAATAAAAAATAAATTAATTTCATGTAAATTCAACTCAACTATATATTCAACTTATGTTTTTAAATAAATAATTTAGTTAGTTATAGAGAGACATAGGTTGGTTGTGCATTGCAAAGATAATATAACAAATGAAAATAATTCCAATAAAATAAATTTATCTAGTACTAAAACGAATAATTATTATCATGTAATAACAAATAATAAAATAGATTAAATTTAATATTTTTTATATTTAATGAAAATAATCCTCTAATCCAGATCACACAATTTTCTTTTTTGAATTGCTTAAAAAGAGCATGCTCTATGATGCTACTTATATGATGTTATTCATTTGCAACACGTTTTTTTTATTATCTTTGGATTATGTAAAATAATATTTGTTTAATGATTTCTATTTAAAATTGTTATGCCAAAATCACTTACCAATTACAACAAGACATCAGTCACCAATTAAAATCAAACAATAATTAAAGCCTATAAAGTGTGAGCTATCATTAACTTAATCCAAGTATCCACATTTGTCCGAATTCTATTAAATTCTTTGATCAGGATTTAAAAGAACTCCCCAAGTAAGTAGACAGCTTACTAAGTAATCATTATATTAGACTTAGCTATATAAATAAGTAACGTTCTTTATCAAGGGGGGGTTAGACATACATTCAAGTTTAAGCCATTATTATTATTATTATTATTTTGTAAACAAAACATTACTCCATATTTGTACGCATCACAAGCAATATCAGAAAAACAATAAAAAAATAATAAAATAATAGTAAACGTGGGACTTGCTTATAGCATCTAAACTACTCTAAAAATCTCTCTTGTCAATCTTTTATTTATGTTCCATCAAACACATATTATCGTTACACTATAAACACTTCCATGGTCATCCCACATGTAAATTCATAATAGTTTATATGTATGTATTTTGTTGGTGTCAAAACCATAATCAATAAAAATCTTTTAATTGATATGTAAAGTATGATTTTCTCCTTTAAGATTTTGACTTTGACATTCAAAATATTAAAGAAATGATTGTAATTTAGCTTATGTCAATAATACACCAATTAGTTCTTTTAATTGATGTGAAAGACTGGAAAGGGGAGTCGTTCGTCTGTGTTTTCTTTTCCCTCAATCGTTTTCATTTTTTGTTGTATAAAAATGGCTCAAATTCATGTTCGATTATGCTTACTACATATTTGTAAAAGTAGGGAATGAAAGAGAATATACGTCCCATGTTATATTTAAATAGAAAGTTATATATTCTGTTTCCATTATATTATTTTCTCTTTTCTAAAACAAAAACTTTTATTTCATGTCAAGATTTTTAACGTAGAATTGTAAATATAAACTAACAATTGACATATTTAAAGATAAAGCTCTTCAAGACAAACAAAATAATTGATCATTTAAATAGGTTTTATTAATTGTATAGGCGATAAATTTCATAGTTTTTTATTTCCTATTTCATATTTTCATACAAATATGTTGAATGCCTTTTATTTTTCACATTTTTAAATAATGTTTTTAAATAAACATGACGAAAATGTTTTCATTTTGTCTTTCTTAAACATTTTCAATATTTAAGGGAAAAAAAAAAAAATATATATATATATATGTATACACACAAAATTCATAAATTAAGACACTCGGAATTATTTTCAAAGCAATGAGACATTGACTACATACCGGAAGTATCTTAAATTTAACTGAATTTTAATCTGTAATATGCACGGTGTAATTATAATTTATTAATTCTGCATTTCTTGAAAATCTAGTGTTTATTGTAATGATAAGTTATTAATTCCATATTTCTTGAAAATCTAATATTTAGTGTAATGATAATTTATTAATATCATGTGTTTTAACATTATTAGATTTATTACTAATATACAATAATAAACTATCAAATTTGGTGAGTATGTGAAAAGTCATATCACATGATTCAGAAGGTTTCTAAAATATAAATAAGTTGCATCACACATGGTTGTCAAATCGCGTATCCTATCCTGTATCGAAAACTTAATTTTTTGAATCGTATATCGCATCGTAGGATACGTATTTTTCAAGAAAATTAATAAAATAATCAAAATTTTCTAAAAATTAATATTATCCCCAAAATTAATTAAAGAATTTTGTGGTATTATTGACTTTAAATTATGATATTACATAATCAAAATTAATCACAAAATTAAGAATCTATATTATTTTCTCTCAACCATTCATATTATTTCCAAAATCAATGTCAATATTTATATCTCCATTTGTATCATTATTATTATGCAAAATAGGCAACACATGTTCCTCTTCACTTTCTCTATGTAAAATGGATAAATTTGGACATGTTTTAGTGAATTGAGTTGGGTGACTTAGTTTCAACCCAAAATTTTTTTGGGCATTTGACTCAAATTAATAAAGTCGTATATTTGTATCAATATTTTTAAGGATACAAATGAATATGTATCATATCGTAGGATACATATCAATGTATCAAAATGTTTAGGATACATTCTCTGATACGTATCGTTAATGACCTGGATCGAATCGTATCACATGATACTAATATCCAAGGTATCATATGTAAAGTCATAGGATTCTTTTGTGCACTAATATCCAAGGTATCATATGTAAAGTCATAGGATTCTTTTGTGCATGGTTTTTGTGCAATACTTGTGCCCTAAGCACACGCTAAACTTACCACTCTGAATTAAAGTAAAAAAAAAGTTAGTGCACACATCAAGTGTCCATTAATCGTACATCAAATTAATCATATATCAATTAACTAATTCATGTGACACTTTTCATTAATTTAAGTGTAGATTACGTTCAATTAATTAATTGTTCCACGTACAATAAATTAATTATTCAAAGCCCTTTAGTGACTTTTTAGGATTATATTCAAAATATGAATAATAAATTATCATAAACCAGGTTAGCCCTCAGACAAGGTTTAGATCAAATAAGAAAAGGAACTTAATGTTTCTTAGATGTCAAATCATATTTAATTTAACTCCCATATCTCATTTGCATGAAAATATCTTCGGTAATGAAAAAAATCTTCGGTAAGGTTAACGTTTAAGCCAAATTTTTATACGCATTGCACAAGACACTATGCATTAAAAAAAAAAAATAGAATGTGATTTTTCAATAAATATAAAATAAAATAATGTTATTTTATGCATGAATACTCTAAAACCCATGTCTTAACGGGCAATACCCAAAAATCCTTAAGAAAATGGAAATATCCAAAACCCCCTGATGTTTAAGTTATGAAAACTCCCTTGCAGGTATTCAAAATAACATTTATCCCCACTCTAAAGACAGCCGTGATGAAATTTTTGTTGAACTAAACAAGTAAAGGGCAGAAAAGTATTTACACAGTTTATAAAAAGAAATTATTCTTAATCCATTCTTTCTTCTTACCGCCCACTCCTACCACACCCAATCATCTTCTTTAATGTCAATGAAGATAGGATTATTATAACAAAAATAACCTAGGGTATCATATAAAAAGTGTTACAAAAAATAAACGGTAGCATTAATGAGTATACTATTACAGTCTATGTTACTAAAAAATGAGGTTTTGGTAACATTTTTTGCATGTTATCACTAATGATTTTGCATGCTATCTTCTTCTTCTCTTTCATTCAAATTTTTTAAATTAGAAAATTCTCATAGACACCCTCAAAGGTTTTTGTGATTCTGATTTCAGTAATAAATAGATTCTTCATAGCAATGCTTTCAGTTTCTCAAACTGTTCTCAGCCAAGTTAGAATTTCCTGAACAACTTAAGAAAGGATGAGTAATTGTGTCTACTGGTGGATTAAACTTACCATGTCACTTTACTTACTATTTTTATTTATTATTCACACGAAGTCTAAGATTTTGAGTCCATTTTAGGTTTGCCTCTTCAATCTCAAAGCTGCCCCATTAAAGTTTGGAATCATTTGGTTCCCAAACCAAAGTGTCATCCCTAAATAAAAGTTTGCAGTGATATGTTCAAAATATGTTGTGTCATGGCAAATGGTGTTCTATTCCCATGGTTCTAAGTTCAAAACTTTCCTATGTTTCTCTCTATAGGAGCACCGTTGGTGTTCTGTCATGAAGAGAGTTTATTTTTGGCTCATAGAGAAACTGATTTAACTCTTTTTCTTCACGAAGAGAGCTTATATGGGATATGGGAAAAAAGAGAGGAGAGAAAAGTCTTGAATTGAAACTTCAAGCTCTTCAATAATGAATTCATCCTAGCTTTTTCTTATCATTTTCTTTAAAAAATTTCAGCTTGATACAAGACCGCTCCAGGGCTACTATATCAGGCTCTTAATCATAGTATAATTAAAATAATCCTTCCAGAGATTATGCTGTTAAGAAATATGGGTTATTTTGTTTTATTGTTAATTAAGGGTAGATTTGTCTTTTCATTATTTCCTTTGTTTAGCCTATATATATATCTTTGTATTTAGGTTAAATCATACTTTTTGTATTCAATTGAATTGTGCAATATCAATGAAACCCTAGCCTCCTCTTTTTATTATTTTCTTTGGATTGTTTAACATGGTATCAGAGCAAAGTTTCATGGGACGAGGCTTAATCTTAAACACAGCTTGTGCGGATCCAACTGATATTTCGTTGGTATTCATTCAATTTCGGCAATCTGGTATTTCGTTTTCCTTTCTTTTGCATTCTGGTTTCTTTGTTTTTTTTGAATATGGCTACTGAAAGAGACGATTCGCTTCAGTCTGTAAGTGTGAGGTTAGATGACAAAAATTATTCGTATTGGAGTTATGTGATGAGAAATTTTCTTAAGGGTAAAAAGATGTGGGGATATGTTAGTGGAACTTCTGTGAAACCTAAGAGTACTGAGGAGGGTTATGATGCTTTGATAGATGCCTGGGAAGCAAACAATGCAAAAATTATTACTTGGATTAATAATTCTGTTGGGCATTCCATAGGTACACAGTTAGCGAAGTATGAGACAGCAAAAGAGGTTTGGGATCATCTACAAAGGTTATTTACTCAGTCAAATTTTGCAAAGCAGTATCAATTGGAGAATGACATACGAGCTCTTCAGCAGAAGAATATGAGTGTTCATGAGTTTTATTCTGCTATGACAGATCTTTGGGATCAATTGGCTCTTACAGAATCTGCAGAATTAAAAGCATGTGGTGCCTATATTGCTCATAGGGAGCAGCAACGGTTGGTACAGTTTTTAACGGCACTTCGTAGTGATTTTGAAGGACTTAGAGGTTCAATTTTGCATCGTTCTCCAATGCCTTCTGTTGACTCAGTTGTCGGTGAGTTATTGGTGAAGAAATACGCTTAAGTCTCATTGAGAAAAGGGAATTCTTTCTGCTTCGACTTCTAATCCTTCTCTGTTAGCAGTACCTTCGAAGCCAGGTCTTTAATAATCAGAATAAACCTTACACAAGGGTTGCCTTCGACGAGTGCAGTTTCTGTAAGCAAAAAGGTCATTGGAAGGCTCAGTGTCCTAAGTTGAGACAGCAGAATCAATCGCAGCAGCAATCTCAAGCTTGGAAGCCTGGCAACCAGTCACAATCTAATGCTCATAGACCACCTCAGGGTTACAAAACACCACAGTCTAATACTGCAGCAGTAGTTTCATCAGGTTCTTTCACCGATCCTAGTACTCTGGCTAAGCAATTTCAGAAGTTTCTCTCCTTACAGCCCACAAGCTATGTCCGCTTCTTCTTCCAGTAGGTCGGCTTATCTCATAGTTCTTCGGGTATGTCACATTACGTATGGGTTTTGGATTCTCGTGCTTCACATCATATGTCTCCGATTCTTCATCTTTTGCTTCGTGTCCCCTTCATCTTCTATTCCCTGTCATGACGCGATGGCACTCCTATGCCTTTAGCAGGTGTTGGTTCTGTTGTCACACCTCACTTGTCTCTCTCTAATGTTTATCATATTCCAAAACTTACATTAAATCTTGCTTCAGTTGGTCAGTTATGTGATTCTGGTAATTTAGTCACCTTTTCCTCTTCTTCTTGTTATGTGCAGGATCTACAGTCGAAGCTGATTGGGACAGGCCGTAGGAAGGGGGACTATATATTTTGGATGAGTTAAAAGTGCCAGTTCTTCTTGCTGCTACTAGTGCTGATGTTGCCGCTTACTAGTGTTGATTTGTCTTCTTTTCGTTTGAGTCCTTCTTCTTCTAGTTTTTATTTATGGCATTCTCGTTTAGGTCATGTTTCGTCTTCTCGTTTGAGATTTTTGGCATCCATAGGGGCTTTAGGAAATTTGCAAACTTGTGATATTTCTGATTGTAGTGGATGTAAACTGGCAAAATTTTCAGCTTTACCTTTTAATCGAAGTATTTCTGTTTCTTCTTCTCCATTTGATTTGATTCATTCTGATGTATGGGGACCTTCTCCTGTTGCCACAAAAGGAGGGTCTCGATATTATGTTTCTTTTATTGATGATCATACTCGTTATTGTTGGGTTTATTTAATGAAACATCGTTCTGAATTTTTTGAGATATATACAGCCTTTCGAGCTCTTGTCAAAACTCAACATTCTGCCATTATCAAATGTTTTAGGTGTGATTTGGGTGGGGAATACACTTCTAATAAATTTTGTGAGTTGCTTGCATTAGATGGAACTGTTCACCAAACCTCGTGTCTGATACTCCTGAGCAAAATGGTGTGGCTGAAAGAAAACATAGGCACATTGTTGAAACTGCTCGTTCTCTCTTATTGTCTTCCTCTGTTCCTAGTGTGTTTTGGGGTGAAGCTGTTCTTACTGCTGTAGGTTTGATTAATACAATTCCATCTTCTCATATTTCAGGTTTTTCTCCTTTCGAAAAGTTGTATGGGTATGCCCCTGATTATTCTTCCTTTAAAGTTTTTGGTTGTACTTGTTTTGTTCTTCGTCCTCATGTAGAACGCAGCAAGTTGTCCTCTCGATCTGTTATTTGTGTCTTTCTTGGTTATGGTGAAGGTAAAAAGGGGGTATCATTGTTTTGATCCAATAACTCAGAAACTTTATGTGTCTCGTCATGTTGTTTTTCTTGAGCATATACCTTTCTTTTCTATTCCATCCACTACTCATACCTTGACTAGATCTGATCTAATTCGTATAGATCCTTTTTCTGAGGATTCTGATAGTTTGTCATCTCAGGTTCCTAGTACTGATCATTCTGCAGGTACTGACACTTTACTCTCCAGCACACCTGAAGCTCCCTCTTCTCCTATGGTCACTCAAGCTTCGTCTGAGATTGTGGATCCACCTCTACGTCAATCCATACGCATTCGTAAGTCCACAAAGTTACCAGATTTTGCTTATTCTTGTTATTCTTCATCTTTTGCTTCTTTTTTAGCTTCTATTCATTGTCTCTCTGAGCCCTCTTCCTATAAAGAGGCAATTCTTGATCCTCTTTGGCAGCAAGCTATGGATGAGGAACTTTCTGCTTTGCATAAGACAGGTACTTGGGATTTGGTTCCTCTACCTCCTGGTAAGACTGTTGTTGGTTGTCGTTGGGTGTATAAGATCAAGACTAATTCTGATGGATCTATTGAGCGATACAAAGCTAGGTTGGTTGCAAAAGGGTACTCTCAACAGTATGGTATGGATTATGAGGAGACATTTGCTCCTGTTGCAAAAATGACTACTATTCGTACTCTTATTGCAGTAGCTTCGGTTCGTCAGTGGCATATCTCTCAACTTGATGTTAAAAATGCATTCTTGAATGGAGATCTTCAAGAAGTTTATATGGCCCCCTCCCCTCCGGTGTTTCACATGATTAAGGTATGTTTGCAAGCTGAAGAAAGCGTTATATGGTCTTAAACAAGCACCTCGTGCTTGGTTTGAGAAATTTTCTATTGTGATCTCTTCCCTTGGATTTGCTTCTAGTAGTCATGATTCTGCTCTTTTTGTTAAGTGCACTGATGCAGGTCGTATCATTCTGTCTTTATATGTTGATGACATGATTATTACTGGTGATGATATTGATGGTATTTCAGTTTTGAAGACAAAGTTAGCTCAACAGTTTGAAATGAAGGATTTGGGTTCTCTACGATATTTCTTGGGTATTGAGGTAGCCTACTCACCTAGAGGTTATCTTCTCTCTCAGTCGAAATATGTTGCAGATATTCTTGAACGGGAGGGCTAGACTTCGATAATAAGACTGTCGATACTCCGATTGAGGTTAATGCAAAATATTCTTCTTCTGATGGTTTACCTTTGTCAGATCCTACTTTATACCGTACTGTTGTTGGGAGTTTGGTATATCTCACTATTACTCGTCCAGATATTGCATATGCTGTTCATGTTGTTAGCCAGTTTGTTGCTTCTCCTACTACAGTTCATTGGGCAGCTGTTCTTCGTATTTTGCGGTATCTTCGGTACTTGTCTTTGAGTCTTTTACTTCCATCCACCTCTTCCTTGGCTGCGTGCATACTCTGATGCTGATCATGGCAGTGATCCCACAGATCGCAAGTCTCTTACTGGTTTCTGTATCTTTTTGGGTGATTCTCTTATTTCTTGGAAGAGCAAGAAACAATCCATTGTTTCTCAATCTTCAACCGAAGTAGAATATCGTGCTATGGCATCTACTACCAAAGAGATTGTTTGGTTACGTTGGTTACTTGCAGATATGGGCGTTTCTCTTTCTCATCCCACTCCTATGTATTGTGACAACCGAGTTCTATTCATTGCTCACAACCTCGGTTTTTCATGAACGAACTAAGCACATTAAGATCGATTGTCACCTTACTCGTCATCATCTCAAGCATGGCACCATTACCTTGCCCTTTGTTTCTTCTTCTTTGCAGATTGCAGATTTCTTTACCAAGTCGCATTCTATTTCCCGTTTTCGTTTTCTAGTTGGCAAACTCTCGATGCTTGTATCCGCCGCATCATGAGTTTGAGGGGAGATGTTAAGAAATATGGGTTATTTTGTTTTATTGTTAATTAAGGGTAGATTTGTCTTTTCATTATTTCCTTTGTTTAGCCTATATATATATCTTTGTATTTAGGTTAAATCATACTTTTTGTATTCAATTGAATTGTGCAATATCAATGAAACCCTAGCCTCCTCTTTTTATTATTTTCTTTGGATTGTTTAACATATGCAATCTGCAATCTGCACATCTAATGGTATAATAAAATGTAATCACCCTGCGAAAAATATGAGTTTTAGCTATAGAACTTAAGAATGAATAGAACTGAACTTCAAGTTACAATAATAAAATTGCCAGTACTCTTGACGAGCTATCGGATAAAGAGAGTTGGTAAGTTGTGGGCAAAAATTGACATTGATAAACTAATGAGAAAACTTGTCTCATATGTTTTTACATAACTCGATGGTTAAGAAGCGCCAAGCTCACTGCTTGGATTCTGACAACTCCAAATAACTGAAATAATAATCTTTTATAGAAAATTTTCTTTTGTTTTTCTTTTTCCGCTTAGCATATTGACAAAATATATTACCCGTCACCTCTAAATGGAAATGTTATTCTTCTAGAATCCAATGAACAAGTAGAAATCCAAAAAAGAAATAAATTAATTAAGAAGAAGAAGAAAGAACCTATTAGCAGACGCCCAAGCATATGGCCACCTACATTCAGCAAGAACCTATCCCCTGATAAAGTGAGTTTGGGTAAAACTCAAAACCAAAAGCTCGCTCAAGGGAGGAGAGAGCCCAATCACTTATATACACCATAACACCCCATTATTGGGGCAATGTGAGATAAATTTAACTTCTAACACCCTCCCCTACACTCAGCGTGCAAAGCCGGAGTCCAAACTCAATCGTCGCCCCAACCAAGGGAGGAGAGAACTCAACTACTTATATATACCATAACAATCAACTATTGGAGTGATGTGAAACAAATTCAACTTCTAACACCCTCCCTCACACTCAGCGTAGAAGGCCGGGGTCTAAACCCATCATCATCTTAACCAAAAAGGGGGTCCAAACCCATTATCGCCCCAACCAAAGAGGGGATCCAAACCCATTATCGCTCCAACCAAAGAGAGGTCCAAATCCATCATCGCCCCAACCAAAGAGGGGGTCCAAACCCATCGTCAACCCAACCAAAGAGGGGGTTCAAACCCATCATTGCCTCAACCAAAGAGGAGTCCAAACCCGTCATCGCCCCAACTAAAGAAGGGATACAAACTCATCATCAACCCAACCAAAGAGAGGGTCTAAACCCATCATCGCCCCAACCAAAGAGGGGGTTCAAATCCATCATCACCTCAACCAAAGAGGGGTCCAAACCCATCATCGCCCCAACCTAAGAAGGGGTCCAAACCCATCATCACTCCAACCAAAGAGGAGAGTGAAACAAACTTAGCTCTGTGGCTCTAATACCATGATAAAGTTGGTTTGGATAGAATTCACTCCCAAACACCCTTCCTCACACTCGGCGTACAAGGCCGAGGTCTAAACCCATTATCATCCTAACCAAAAAAAGGGTCCAAACCCATTATCGCCCCAATCAAAGAGGGGTCCAAACCCATCATCACCCTAACCAAAGAGGGGGTCTAAATCCATCATCAATCCAACCAAAGAGGGGGTCCAAACCCATCATCGCCCCAACCAAAGAAGGGGTCCAAACCCCTCATTAACCCAACCAAAGAGGGAAGAGAAACAAACTTGGCTCTGTGGCTCTGATACCATGATAAAGTTGGTTTGGATAGAATTCGCTTCCAAAAGCTAGCTCAAGGAAGGAGGGAGTTAAATCGCTTACATACACCATATCAGCCCACTATTGGAGCTATGTAAGACAACTTCAACTTCTAAAATCCCCAATTTCCATTGAGTAGGCTGAAATCATTTGCAATAAACACCAAATTTGATATATTTGTCTGCATACTCAGATTGAGTTAGTAAGATAATCGATGGGTGTATAATAGTATATAATATAGCATCGGGAGAACAATATTTTCTCGCCCAAGGTTTGGCGAAACAACACTTTCCCATTTGTCAAGTTTCAAATTGACACTTTCCCACCCCCTGTTTTGTTCTATTAAGAAAATATGTTTTGAAGAAGGACAAGATGGTCAATTTACATGAAATCGCAAAAATAAAAATTGAAAAATTGAAATCTGGTTTGTGTAGCTTTTCCCTTTCCTTTCCTTTTTTTTTTTTTTTTATCTTTTCTTTTCAATCATCTCTTCCTTCTATGCCAGAGGCTGGAGCGGCCTGCAATTACCAACTGGGCTGGCGGTGTCGCAACCTTCAACCATGAGTTAGGCTGGTGGGCTATCTGTGACGGCACCAACCCAGGTCACAACTAGATGTAGCTTCATAGCCAACCAAATAGCAATTGGAGGCAACGTCACAAACACCCAGCTCAGCCATGACATTGATGCTGACAAAACAATCACCTTTCTTTTCTTGCACACTTTTTTTTCTTTTGGATCTTATGGTTTGTGGGTTTGTGATTTTTGGATTTAGTTTTTGTAGATTTTCAATGGCCGGAGGATTTGAGGATTCTTTTTCTTGAAACAGGTGTTTTGCGTTTGTTGGATGTTGGATTTTGTGCTATGTGGGTTTGTGGTAAGAGTTTGTATATGAATTTTAGTTGTTAATTTTCAGTAGACGCAAGGCTAGGCAAGCTCATATCTTGGCCTTAGTCACGCGGCTTCGCCGGTGCAAGGCTAGGTGGAATCTTGTCCTGAGCCACCCGACTTCTCTCTTCTACAACACTTCTTCTTCATTCCATAGTCCATCCCTGAGACTCCAATGACCGATCTTTGAATTGTGACAAGTCCCTATATTTTGTATAAAATTTGAAAGACTCAAAATAAAGCAATGCATCAAATCCATGGCTTGGCTAGCATTATTTTTCTCCTTTACACGTCATGTGGGTGTTGTCAAGACAAGAACAATTTAATTTTGAGTAATACTAACCTTACAAAGAGGTATACAAAGAGTCATACAAAGAGTTAAATCCAGTCCTTGAAATTCATGATTATCTCTTTCTTTCTCTCTCTCTTTTTCCCTTATTTCAAAGGTTAGATTTGACTCTTTGTATGACTCTTTATAAGACTAGTATTACTCTTTAATTTTTCTTTTTCATAGGCTTCAGTAATGGGTTTTATGGGTTTGATTTTTTATTTTTTTTTTCTTCTCTTGTGCTTATTATGACTATGATTGTTTAGTTGAGATGTAAGATGAATTTGATTATGGAGGATGAATCTGATTATGGAGGATGAATTTTGAATATGGTGTTAAGATGGGAGATGAATTTTGATTGTGTTTGAATTAATGGGAGGTGATTTTTTCTGGCGAATTTGGATGAATTTGGGTTAGAGTTTGAATTAATGGGAGTTGATAGTTTTTACAAATCTTGGTTGAATGAAAGATTGAGTTGTCATTCTTTCAAATAGTTCATGTGCATTCCCTTAAGCATATGTAACAGAGCTGCAATTCCGATTTTACCAAACTTCTCCTTCATCTGGAACTTTCACTTCATCTCTTTAAGATGAAATTTTTGTACGATCTTTTTTGTAAGATTTTTGTGAAATTTGTTTTGGAAGATTTTTGTAAATTTTGTTGCAATAAGGATTAAGTTTAACTTTTTTATTAATTTGATACTAATTTTTTATTAATTAAAATTGTTTTAATAATGACGGGTTTATGGATTAATTTAAAATTAATGATGAATATTGAAGATTATTTTGAAAATATATTATTTAAACAATTATTAATAAAGGTAAAAAGGACATTTCATTGGTCAAATTCTAATACAGTAAAACCATTCTATAGTGATATCCTATATATGAATAAACTCCATATAGTCATAGAAAAATTCTAGTCCCAATTTGGGATAGTTATAAACAGGAATAAACTTCACATTATAATAAGTTATAATTTTTTTAATTCCTGCCTTAAAGAAAGTTGCCTTCACATAATGATAATTATCTGAATATTACAAAAAATATATTTTATGTTACATTAAAGGTTTAAAGTGAAATAAAATATTTATATAAAATTGTTTGGGACTGTAGACGTAAAAATCTACCTGTACTGAAGGGGGGTCTGATCCCATGAGGTTGAGGCCACTAGCGATCCGCTGCACCTGCACACGTAGAGAAACACACGCGTGAAGCGAACGGGAAACACCAGGGTGGTGTTTGCCGTAGGCACTCCGACGCTCAAGTCAGCAAGGCTGAGAGAGGCTAATATATTGAGTGTTAGGGAGTACAGGTTACCAGAAGTCTAGTCGGGGACTGTGACTACGGCGGTGATGTGGAGCTCTCAAGTCAGAGCTTTCAGTGTGAAGGTGTAATGTCATCTCTCTTATGAGAGGGCTGGCCTCTGCTTATATAGTGACTGTCTGGTCTTCCAATCCTGGTAGAAGTAGGAGTCCTAGTATGACTCTGATGCAAACCCTAGAAGAATTAGGGCCATGGTAAATTGTCTTACCAGTGTCCGGATAGGAAGGTGATTCTGATTAGGAGAGTAACTCCGAGTAGGAAAGTGATCAGGAATAGGAAGGTGACCTTGAATGGGAGATTGATCAGGAGTAAGAAAGGATTCTGAGGGGGTTGTGGGCTCTGGATTCGCCCATGGACCTAGGAAATGGACCGGGATTAGGAAGCTCGTGCCCACGTGGTTTGGGCTGGCTATATCTTGTACCGAATGGGCCTAATCTGGTTGGGTCATATCAGGATTGGGTCTGGCTTCTTCTTCAGTGTCGAGCCCGTTTTCCTATTCGGGCCAAGGACAATTTTTGGCCCTAACAGTTTGCCCCCCACTCTCTGAGTTAAAGAGTTTCTTAAGTCAGAGAGTAGGAAACGATCGATGGGCACTCGGTCTCATTTCCTGGACGACCGATTGTCGGCGTAGCTGACCAGTTTGATGTAGGTGATTCGTAGTTAAGGGTCGTTCGGTATCAAAGCTGATCCGAAATGTGCAATCACCCCAAGAGGGTGTGCCTGATCGGTGTGAAGGGTCGAAAGGACTGAGATAACGAGACTTCTGGGGCTCACGTGCTCGTTCGGTGTGTCCTGCCGATTGGAGAAGTGAACTAAAATCCCATGACAGGGGTATCCGCTTTGTATGTCGGGTCGAATGAGTTGGAGATGATGTTAAATTAAAGGTTCATTCGGTTGGGGTACTCGGGTGATCGAGTGGGATGGAATCGGCTCTGCCGACTTGTTGGACCGTAAGGCTTGCGCTTGTGACTCCACGACGCTTTTTACTGGATGCCAAAAGGCTAAACAAAATGCGCAAACATTTGACCCATGGCTATCCACTCGTTCGCTATGGAAGACTGAATGGACGAGGCCCCTTGGCTTGATCACGTCGAGGGTGAACAAGTGCGAGACTGCTCCTAGCCAATCGCCTAGATTTGGAGAATCTCCTGGACGTGAAGCATGGGAGTGTAAGCTTCGTTGCGGGAGCCGACCTGTTGCAATGTGCTGGCTCGGTTGGGTAGGAAGGGCGATTGAATCTTTTAGACAGGTTAAGTTTGTGTGTTGATCGGTGGCGGGGGCGGGGTGAGTGGTGATAGTCAAAGTTTGAAAAGACCGGGTCGATCGGTCGGTCGGTGGCATAGGGAGAGTGGTGATCCAATACTTGGTTCCTGGGGAGGATGGAGTTGAGTCGGTCGGTCGGTCGGTTGGTCAGGTGGAGTAGTGATCCGTGGATTTAGTAGGGTCAATCCGAAAGTGTAAATCCGTGGATTGAGCGAGGTCGATCCGAAGGTGTAAATCCGTGGATCGGACAGGGCCGATCCGAAGGTGTAGATCCATGGATTGAGCAGGGTCAATCCGAAGGTGTAAATCCGTGGATCGAGTAAGGTCGATCCAAAGGTGTAAATCTGTGGATCGAGCAGGGTCGATCTGGAGGTGTAAGCCTGTGGATCGAGCAGGGCCGATCTGAAGGTGTAGATCCGTGGATCGAGTAGGGTCGATCCGAAGGTGTAAATCCGTGGATCGGGCAGGGCCGATCCGAAGGTGTAAATTCGTGGATCGGACAGGGCCGATCCGAAGGTGTAGATCCATGGATCGAGCAGAGTCAATCTGAAGGTGTAAATCCGTGGATCGAGCAGGGTCGATCCGAGGGTCTAAATCCATAGATTGAGCAAGGTCAATCCGAAGGTGTACGTACGTTGATCGAGCCGGGCCGGGCCGATCTGAAGGTGTCGTCGTGAATCGAGCAGGGTCGATTCGAAGGTGTACGTATGTTGATCGGGCAAGGCCGATTTGAAGGTGTCCGTACATTCATCGAGCAGGGCCGATTTGAAGGTGTCTGTACGTTTATCGGGCAAGACCGATTTGAAGGTGTCCGTACGTTTATTGGGCAAGGCCGATTTGAAGGTGTCCATACGGTTATCAGGCAAGGCCGATTTGAAGGTGTCCGTACGTTTATCGTGTAAGGCCGATTTGAAGGTGTCAATACGTTCATCGGGCAAGGTCGATTTGAAGGTGTACGTACATTTATCGGGCAGGGCCGATTTGAAGGTGTACGTACGTTTATCGGGCAGGGCCGATTTGAAGGTGTCAGCATGTTTATCGGGCAGGGCCGATTTGAAGGTGTTCGTACGTTTATCGGGCAAGGTCGATTTGAAGGTGTCCGTACGTTCATCGGACAGGGCCGATTTGAAGGTGTCCGTACGTTTATCGGGCAAGACTGATTTGAAGGTGTTCGTATGGCTATCGGGCAAGGTCGATTTGAAGGTATCCGTACGTTTATCGGACAAGGCCGATTTGAAGGTGTCAATACGTTCATCGGGCAGGGCCGATTTGAAGGTGTAAGTAATTCATCAACCGGGGTAGATTTGGAGACAAAAACTTCTAAATAGCACTTCATTAAATATTTGGCCATGAGGCCGACTGTCTAAGAGGTGGTGGATAGGCCCACTCATCCTTTTTAAAATGAAAAAATGAAAAACGAAAAAAAGACAAGGTTCACCTAGAAGTAGTAGCATTTGAGGTGAACGATATTCCAACTGTTGTTGATGTCTTTGCCATCGGGGGTCTGGAGTTTGTAGGCGCCCTTCCCTGTTTCTTTGGTGACCTTATAGGGCCTACAATCGATCTGAGCTCTGGCCTCCTGTCGTTTTGCATTCAGTCATACATGGCGTGAATTGTCTGATTCATCTCATCTTCCTCCCACCTTATTTGAATCGTTGCTCTGTCTGAGGCGTCTTCCATCGTGGTGCAACCTAGCTTCGTCAGTTCTTTTTATAGTTCACCATCCGGGAGGAGACCTTTTTTGAAGGTGTCTACGGCTGTCTCAAGGTTACAGGAAGGGATGGAAATCTTCTCTTTGTTGAATCTGTTGACATACTCTCTCAGTGGCTCTCCCCTCCTCTGGTATACTCTGTATAGATCGGCCGACAGCTTCCCGAGTTTCTTGTTGTTGGCGAACTGCTCCACAAAGGTGTCGGTGGGCTGAGCAAATGAGTCGATGGAACCGTTCGGGAGATTTGTGTACCACTAGAGTGCTGGACCGGATAAGCTTGAACCAAAACTCTTGCACATGAAGGCTTCCCTCAACGCTCGTGGTATTGAGACAGTGAACATCCGCTGCTTGTACGAGGCTATGTGATCATCTGGGTCGGTTGTGCCGTCGTAGGGTTTCATGTTGGGAATGGTGAATTTCTAGGGCATATCAGCCAGGGCGATCTCATCCACAAAGGGTGAATCGATGTAACAATGGGGTCTGCTCTTCTTGGTTGGGACCGACATTCCTGGAATGCGTCTCATCACTGCCTCGACATCAGCCAGCCTCTTGGCCACTACTTGTTCCAAAGGAGAGGGGGATACTACCGGATCATCCTGTCTTACTGGGTCTGCTACTACATTCGTTCTCCGTACCTTCCGTTGGGTCATCCCTCGGGGGGCGGTCTGATAAATCATTCCGTCGTGCATTCCTTGGTAGCATGGATCTTCGTTCATCCCTTCCGGTTGGATGACTCCCATTGTCACTATTCTATTATTCCGCCCTACATGAATGGTTAGGGGAGTCGTCTGGTAGTCGTTCAGTCCGTCGGGATGGATGAGCTCGAGTGCTAGAGTTGGTTTGGTTTGGCCGTTCAACCCGCGAGGGTGAGCCGAGCTGAATAGGGTTTGTGTTTGGGTTGTTGACTGGAGGTGGAGCGGGACGGTAAGGATGGGCTAGTCTTGCGGATGCGGGCTCTCTGTTACTGGATCATCTTGGTCACGAGGCTGGGATGGATCGGCTGGATGGTGTTCTGTTGATATAACTTTGTCCCCATTAGTCAAAACGGAGTCGTCGAGCGCCAGTGCGCTTAACGGATGAGGCCCTTTACCAGAGGCCGAGGGGCGATGCTCTGGTGTGGAGAGAGGTTGCACGGATGGGATAAGGGCGCGAAACCGATTGGGGGGTACTTGTTTGGGCAGAAACTCGAGATCATATAATTGACTTACTTTCTCCTTTAGAGACTGGTTTTCAGCCCTAATGGATGCGTTTTCGGCTTCCAGCACGGCCAACTTGTCCGAGTTTTGTTGCATGAGAGCGGTCAAAGCCTCCAGTCTGGCCTCGAGGCCGGAGTTAACGTTGTCGGGATTGTCAGCCATGGAATATTCCTCTACGTAGCAAGGTTCGTCAAGCCGAATGATTGCTAGAGGCCCCACGGTGGGCGCCAAACTGTAGACGTAAAAATCTACCTGTACTGAAGGGGAGTCTGATCCCATGAGGTTGAGGCCACTAGCGATCCGCCGCACCCGCACACGTAGAGAAACACACGCGTGAAGCGGAACGGGAAACACCAGGGTGGTGTTTGCCGTAGGCACTCCGACGCTCAAGTCAGCAAGGCTGAGAGAGGCTAATATATTGAGTGTTAGGGAGTACAGGTTACCAGAAGTCTAGTCGGGGACTGTGACTACGGCGGTGATGTGGAGCTCTCAAGTCAGAGCTTTCAGTGTGAAGGTGTAATGTCATCTCTCTTATGAGAGGGCTGGCCTCTGCTTATATAGTAACTGTCTGGTCTTCCAATCCTGGTAGAAGTAGGAGTCCTAGTATGACTCTGATGCAAACCCTAGAAGAATTAGAGCCGTGGTAAACTGTCTTACCAGTGTCCGGATAGGAAGGTGATTCTGATTAGGAGAGTAACTCCGAGTAGGAAAGTGATCGGGGAATAGGAAGGTGACCTTGAATGGGAGATTGATCAGGAGTAGGAAAGGATTCTGAGGGGGTTGTGGGCTCTGGATTCGCCCATGGACCTAGGAAATGGACCGGGATTAGGAGGCTCGTGCCCACGTGGTTTAGGCTGGCTATATCTTGTACCGAATGGGCCTAATCTGGTTGGGTCATATCGGGATTAGGCCTGGCTTCTTCTTCAGTGTCGAGCCCGTTTTCCTATTCGGGCCAAGGACGATTTTTGGCCCTAACAGGGATAATAATTTATATTTTAGAGTTGTTATCACATATTTTAACTTGCAAGTACGTAATTACTGACTAGTATAGATACCTTCTTATTGAAGCCAAAATATTTTTAGCTTCTCAAGTATGTTTAGAGTTTCATAACACAAATTTTTTTGTATTTCCGTACTATTAGCCTCATCATTATTTATTTTCTCTTCTTGTCTAATTGCAACAATAATTTCTTCTTCAGTTAAAGCAGACACGATTTATTGCTCATTTAGATAATCAAGGAAGAAATTAATATCTATTCGATTAGTGTAGTGAAGTTGTCGAATCTGATCACTCTATTCTGCAATGACTCTTTTATTCTCTTCATCCACTTTATTTGTAACTTGTAATTTATCGGCATCAAGGGTCCTAATTTTGCAGTGCTTAAAACTATTGGCAATTGTCTGTAGCTTCACATCAATTGACCATACATCAATTGTATTTATAGTTCCATCAATGACACTTTTCTTTGCTGGTTTTAAGATACGATCTTTTATCCGTTTCAAAAGTAGGTAATTGAAGCGTTAAATTGGAATCTTAATACTACTAAAATATGAATTGAAATTCTAATATTGTATTAGTAAAACATGACTTATAAAATAAGAAATCAAAACAATAATTTCTATAATTACACTTCTATTAAGTTATAATTTTCTCATAATATTAATTGATTCTACCATTATAACTATATAAATATTTTACTGTAATAATAAAATTATTAAGTCAAATAATAAAATATATTTGTGTCTTTACAGTAAAATAGTAACGAATATTTCTAATGAAACATAACGATAAGTGAAAAAGTGTCATTTCGCCAAACTTTCGGTGGCAAAATGTCATTCTGCCTATAGCAGCACTCTTTTAAAAAAAAATATATATATATATATATACACGTGTGCGTTTCCTTTTCCGTGTAATAATAACATGTGAAATTAGGGAAGGAAAATGATTTCAAGTTCTTAAACATTCTAATTATATTTTAACCAAAAAAAAAGCCACGTGTCTGTCAAATTAATTTTTAATTTAAATCTAGTCTCCTATCGTTATATATTAAAAATATATTATTTATAATTTTATTAAAAATATTAATGTCATTGAATTTTGTAACTAATTTTGTCATTTAAATAAATTCAATACATTTTGGGAATCCGTGATTATTAAATTATTTGTACGTCCAAACATCTTCTTAACTGCATCTCTTACTCAACCCTTCTCTAACACTGTCTTCCAAACCCCTAATACTTTTTACAGAACCACCAGCTGAGAATCCAAGGAATGCGGTCAGTGAAGCCGTCGCTTGAGAAACCAAGGAAGTTGTCGCTGAGTACGCAGAGAAACACCGTGAACTGCCGCCTGTAGCTTCCCGAAACAACGCCTTGATGACGACAAGAATTCCGGCGAGACTGACGAAGCAGCAGGTTCTTTTTTTTTTTTTTTTTTAATTCTCTTATTGATTTAATTAAGATTAATCGCATTAAGAAAATCTGCGATTTCTATGCGCAAATTTTTTTTTTTTTTTGGGTAAAAGATTTTTATGCGCAAAAATTCTTGAATGGTCTTTTTTACTGCTCAATGTTAAATCTTTAAAAAGAAAAATATTCTTCTTGACTTGTTTGGTGCGTATATACTTTAGTTAAGAACTGTTCTACAGTATAGAACTCTTTAGGCAGTGGAATGAAGACTAGGAAGAGTCATTATACTTTATTTAAGAATTATTTAGGAGTACATAAATTTATGGTTGTCAGTTTTTGGTTTGAACTACTATTTTTGATATTTTAAAAGCTGAAAATTAGGATATTTATATGTAAGGATTTCATTGAATCATGCAGCGGAATAAAAACAAAATTTGTTTTTTTTCAATGAAACCCTGAAATCCAAGATCAAGGATTGATTATATTTGACTTAATTTCAATAAATCAGACCATTCAAGGTTTAATTCATACCTGCGATTGGAGGCTTCTTCTCTCTGAAATAGGTTTCGCAAACCGATTCAAGAACAGAATTGCACTCTTGGAATCCACACGAAGGCTTCGCAACTTCAATTGATTCAATTGCTAGATTGCATCAAATACGAATAAACATGATCTCTGAAATAGGGTGTTGTGACGAAGGTCATCTAAAAAATTGTTTGGGAAATTGAGATGCTTGATAATAAACATGTGCAATTTGATAAGAATGAGCTGTAGACAGCCGTTCCTCAAGTTGGGGGTTGTGAGGATTGGGAATGGGGCTTATTGGGGCTCAAATGCAAGGTTTTTGGGAGTTGATACTGATAACTTTTGTGCCAAGGTGAAGATAGAGAAGGGTGTCTATTACAGGAGAGTACCTAATGCAATTGACTATGAGGATATATTTAAACTTGCCTTGTGAGTTTTACTTCTATGGAGAACATTTATTTTGATAGCCCTATATTTGGATTCCATTTTGTTTTCTATTTTCCAGTGCATGGTCTATCTACTATCACTGTCGTTTTCTTCTTTGATGACTGATTTAATAACTTTTGTGGACTGGGAAAATGAATCAAATATTTGATTTTCTTTTTAAGTACTGGAATTGATAACTTCTTATGATCTGATAATGGAATGAAAAACATATTTTACCATCTCTGTGATAAGCTCAGGAAAATTTTTCTATTTCAAATTTTCATATTAGTAATACAGTAAAACCTCTTTATAGTCATAATGGTGGGACTGATTAATTTTATTAATATGAGGAGGTTATAACCTAATAGAGGTGTAGTTAAAAAAATTGCTTATTTTATAATTCATGTTTTAGTAGTACAATATTAGAATTTCAATTCATATTTAATAATATTAAGGTTTCAATTTAGTGCTTCAATTGTCTACTTTTGAAACGGATAGAAGATCGTGTTTTGAAACCAACAAAGATAATTGTCTTTGATGGAATTGTAAATACAGTTGCTGCATGGCAATTGATGTGAAGCCACAAACAATTGTCAATTGATTGTTTAAAGCATTACAAAATTAGGACTCTCGATGTCGATGAATTGCAAGTTATAAATGAAGTGGATGAGGAGAATCAAAGAGTCATTGTAGAATTGAGTGATCAAATTCGACAACTTCACTACACTAATCGAATTAATATTAATGTCTTTCTTTATCATCCAAATGAGTTACAAGTCATGTATATTTTAACAAAAGAAGAAATCATTTTTATAATTAAACAAGAAGAGGACGGAAATAATTATGAGAATGATAGTACGGAAATACAAAATGTTTCATGTTAAGAAGCTCTAAACATGCTTGAGAAGTTAGAAATGTTTTAGCTTTAACAAGAAAATGTCCATGTTTACGAGTAATGTACCCACAAGTTAAAAGATGTGGTAACAACTCTAAAGCATAAATTATTGTTCCAAACAACTTCAGAAAAATATTTTATTTCATCTTAAACCTTTAATGTAATATACCATATATTTTTTTGTAATATACAAATAATTATTACTATGTGGAGGCAATTTTCCTTAAGACGGGAATTAGAAAAGTTATAACTTATTACAATATAGAATTTATTCTTATTTATAATTATCCCAAATTGGGAATATAATTTTTTATGACTATGTAGAATTTATTTCATATAGAGTATCACTATAGAGAGGTTTTACTGTATTTGTTAATCTCTCTCAATTTCCATTCACTTCTCTCTTTGATGCTATTCAGTTTAATGCACTAGTGATTGCAGAATACCTCATACCTTTACTATTTTTTTATTGACTTCTTTGTATGATGAAATAGCAACCAATTACTGTATATCTTATTGTTTTTGCACTCATACAAATTGTAAAAAAATTTCTTCTGTTGGTCAAGTTATTCTCTTACAAATTGTAAATTTGTTGGTCTTCAATTTGTTTTTCATTATAGCATTGTCACTTTCTAATACTTTCTCTTTCTCTCTAGAAGCTTCGATCTTTTTTCTCCTAGTATAAAGTCCAATCCAAAACCATAGGTATTTCAGTTGTTAGAACCTAGTGTTGTATTAACTTTTAATGTAAAGAACAGAATGTACAGTCAAATGCTCCTCTTTTATATTTATGGTATGCTGAGGTGGAACTGGCTAATAATCCTGGCAGTCCAGAATCATCATTTCATGCTATACATATTCTGTCTTGCTGTGGAAGTGGTTTAGCATACAGTCCAATCAGAAATTGACCATCAAGTTTACTACTATTGAGAGCACACCAAATATATATGGAAAGAATAAAGGCAGTAAGATCATTTATTTTGTATATTAGCTATTTTAAAATCTGATGGATTAGCATATTGCAGTTTTAAAGTTATTGTATCATTGGCCTCTGCTTTCATAACAGAGCTTGTCATACTGCACAAAATGTAATTCATTATTATTAAGTTAAACTCTTTGGACTATGAGGAGATATCTAATTTTTATTAAAAACTCCAGTTGGGTACTGGAGCAAGATTTGGTTGTGGAAGGCGATGATACACTTTGCCCGGGGAAGCCTTAATTAGAGATCTAGACCAACACCGTTAAATGCCACAAAGACTATTCTTCAGATCTTGTAGAATTGGATTTCAAAAGTTATTTGTGGTAAGAGAAGTTGGCATAATTTTTGCATTGTAGTTGAAGATTTTAGTTTTGTTCTTTTGCCAAATGTTGTAGTGACTCTTTGTTGTTAGCTTCCTACAGTTGCAATTTACTGAAGGTTTCTGAAATTTTTTGATAGGTGTTCCAGTGGTCAATGTTGAAAATTTGGCTGCTGGAGAGTTATGGGAATGTCTGTGTTGAACCCTCTTTCAAAGTTTATCATTTGCAATTCTAGTGGCATAATTTGTAGTTCTTTGCAAAAGATTAACAGCTAAAAGTTCATGTAACTGATGTGGAGGCGAAAAGGAAGTTGTGATTTCAGAGGTATACTACTACTTTAAAAGTCTTGTTTCTTCTGATGCATTTTTCTGTAACTTTATGCAGCCATATATTTAGCCTCCCTTGTATATCCAAAGTTTAATCATGATATGCCCAAATCATTTCTAATTTTCTACTTCACAAGTCTAATATTCTTATTGCTAGTTCTTATTTTATTAATTGATCATTTTTAGATTCCCGAACTCGAAATATCTATGTCATAAAGGTTTTCCAAATCTCACCTTTCTTGAAGAATTGTGGATCAACAATCGTCTGATCTACTAATAAGTGTTTATATTGCAGTATTAAACATATTTCATCACATGCCTAAACTTAGGTTATGTTAGGATCCCACATTGAAAGGGAAAAGGCTGGGCATGTGGGTTATAAAGGCTTGGGCACCCTCCCTTGGCAAGCCGGTTTTCCAAAGAGAGTTCTACCCAAGCCCATGAAAAACCCATGGCCCAACCCAAATTATTGAGTTATTAAAGTGGGTTCCCATCAATTGGTATCAGAGCATGATCCTGCGCCTATGTGGTAGCGCAGCGTAGGTGACGTGGTGACGGCGGTGACCTTGGGCCCGGGCTGCTACCCCGAAGGGCATGGAGGCCCGGGGAGGGAAAGGGGATCCGCGTAGTCACCCCAGGGGTAAAGAGGCCGACGGGGGTAAAGAGGCCGACGTGGACGTCGGTTGCGGAAGCGTGGTGGAATGTTAGGATCCCACATTGAAAGGGAAAAGGCTGGGCATGTGGGTTATAAAGGCTTGGGCACCCTCCCTTGGCAAGCCGGTTTTCCAAAGAGAGTTCTACCCAAGCCCATGAAAAACCCATGGCCCAACCCAAATTATTGAGTTATTAAAGTGGGTTCCCATCAGGTTACTATATTAGATAGTTTTTACTATTTTTCAGCACTGTGAAAACGGAAGATAATGACAGAGCTAATCACATTCTACATATAAACTACGTAACTTTTCATTCATTTTGAGGCTAGTACCTGCGATGGAAGTGGATTATTTGAAACTTCAAGTGCATCTCCCTACCAGACTCTGAGATCCAAAGATTTGCTGTATTTTGGTTTAAACAAAGTTGAAAATGAAGTACTATTCTCAGATCCTAAATTTAATTGCATCATCACCCTCCTTGATTCTTTGAACTGAATTTAACTTCATCATCACCCACTGCAGTGGGTGGAAGTAGCTTTGTTACCTATTCAATCAGGTATTACAGATTTTTTGGTATATCACATTCATGCATCTATGACTCCAGTGACTGGGTATTAAAGTTTCTTTTGATTCATGCAATATTTGGGTTTCCGTCCAGATGAGCAATTCATGTCACTGATGAGTGCACTAAAAAGAAGCTTGGATAGAAAAGTTATGATATTTACAAATCTTTTATTATCGAAAGTCTTTTTTTTTTTTTTTTTTTCTCTAGTTTATAAAATCAGACTATCAAAGTTATTGGGAACAAAAAAATCAACATAACTTCTGCATTTTAGTTAATTGTTGTTGGTTTCTTTTGTGAAATTTATTGGTGACTCTTGAGTTTCTGGGCAGCTGCAGCTGTTTTGTAGAACATTCAAGGTACTGCCTTCCTCAGGTGCAGGTTTACAGCCTTACAGGTAGTGTTTTCTTAAAGGCATAAGGGTTTTAATGGAATTTTGGTTTCCGAAGATTCTGCCTCGTTTAAACTTTTTCAATTTAACAATAAGCTAGACTATATCTTCTCTTTATAAATCTTACGCAAAAAATTATTATTTTTTGTAAGAGCAGGTGCCAGCAGAATGGAAAAATAAGCTGTCTTTATGTGGAGAAAGAGAGAGCTTCTTTATAAGCCTAGCAACTTATTGCTCTTTCATTGGGACGATTGGATACTCTGAGTTTAATCACTGGAAGAGAAAGCTGTTAGTGACTCAGGCAGTGCTCAAACATGCAGAGATGCAAATGATGAACGAGGCTGTGAAATGTGGTTAGATGATCTCCAATACTTGCCTTCTGATGTGGAGGTCATTTTGCAGAATTTAGACTTCAGAAGTTGTATGTGGTAAGACAAGTCAGCAGGAATTATTGCTCTGTGGTTTAAGGTTATAGTTGGTATTTGATATTACACATTGAATAGTAGTCTTTCCTTTCTTGATCTCAATACAAACAGAGGCTAAAAAAGAGCTTACCACAATGCAGATAAAATTCATAAGTAGATAATGCAATATGCAGTGATAAACTGATAATTGACCTCATTGTGCTTATTAGCTTACTTCTTAGGAAGCAAAGTTTCTTGATTAATTGACCTCTGAATTAAATAAAATTCCTGTTTTGAAACAAAAAAGCGTAACTTACAATTTTTCTGGAAGTTGAGTAAGTTTTTCTTTGGATTGGCAGGAAAACATCACCAATTCAACAAAATCCTCCACTCTGGAATTAATAAGGAGATTCAGCATTTTTCTTTTTTCAACCAGAAATTCGGTATAAGGATACCTTATGTCACGGGCTGGGAGTTTCACACTCAAAAGGCTAACCTATTAGGTGGAGGAACTCCCCCCATTTATAAGCTCAAGACCTCCCCAATACGCTTCCAATGTGGGATTTGTTACATTCTCCCTCACCCAATCCTGTGATGCCCTCGTCACAGGTGGGGCCTCCTGCCTACCCGTCCACCTCACTCTCGTGTGGACCCACAATCACACGTGGACGCCCCTGCGTGGGCGCTTGACAGGACATCGAAAGACGGATTGGGTTTGCTCTGATACCACTTGTCACGGGCTGGGAGTTTTACACCCAAAAGGCTAACCTATTAGGTGGAGGGACTCCCCCCATTTATAAACCCAAGACCTCCCCAATACGCTTCTAATGTGGGATTTGTTACACTTATGAGTCTTGGATTGCATCAACTGCATGGTGGCAGAAACAAGCAAATGTGAAACTACTATTTACATAATTCAATCCAGGCTGTTACACCTGAGCTTTAACTGCAGGTACCTCTCATTCCTCAACGTAACTATTATTTGGCCTTGGTTATCATTGTGGCTTCATCATTTCATAGTATAGAAGGCTTCGTCGAATTTAACCAAACAATAGAACAGAGAAAAAAAAGTTAAAATCGATTTCTATAAATGCTAATTTAGTAGCCAATTTATCAATAGTACAACCAAGATAATTCTTTACTCGATGATTCCAACGATTAATTCAAGTTCAAACCTCGAAATGACTATTGTTCTGGTATTGTATTATTTGCTCAAAAACTGGGGAACCCATCCCCGTTGTTTGTATATTGTTCTGCCGAAAAGTACTGATTTAGATGGAACAGAACTATTTCTTAGATGAATATGGTACATGTGATTATTTATGCTAATCAAAATAACATGTTAATTATACAATTTACCCACAATTTTTTTTTTTTTTTTTAATAAGAAGTCGGAAGAATTTTCAAATTCTGCTGCCAAAGTTTATAATATCCTAAAATCATTTCTCTTTCACAAGTCTATATTTTGTTGTGTCGCTAACTTTCAATTTCAATGACAAAATTGGTTACCATTTTCATTTCAATTCTTTGGCCTAAAGCGTTGTTACGTTGAAAGTTTCTTGGTGGCTTCTGTGGATACCTTTCTTTGTAATTACGAGGTGTTGGGAGTTAAAATGTTGGAATTTATGGTGTAGTGGAATTATGGGTATGTTGATGCTTTTTCAAAGGTGATGATATGCAAGGCCTATGGCCATTTGTTGTGAGACTTAAGTCACTGTGGTGTCATTTGTTTAAGAATTTTCATTCATTCACTTGCCAAATAGCAAAAATATCAAACGGATTGGATTGGATCCTGTCCATAAATGAAAATAGATCAATATGGATAGAATCCATAAAAATCCAAATAGATTGGATTGAATTATGGATGTCCAATACTCAATCCATTATCCATAAACAATTCTTAAAATTACCAAAAAAAAAAAAAAAGCTTTTAACTCGTTGAATAAATAATTTAATAATTTTTTTATAAAAGAAAAAAAGAATTGAAATGACAATGGTTGTTGGACACGCGCTAGTCAACGGCAGGCTAACCACTTTTTATTAGCGATCAATGTCAATTTAAGGTACTTCGTCAGTGTCAAATATGATCTCGTTAAGATCGGAACAGCTGATCTATAGGAATCACTAGATTCCGAAGCCGATTTTGGTTGCAAGAGGTGGTGGAATATTTCGCCATCTTCTACCACCAAAGTAAGCATCAGAATCTTGTAATTTAACTAGATTCCTATGGATCGGGGAGCTAGGCTGAAGGTGACGCCAAAACCCAAAATTGAGCACCTTAAATCTTTATAAACATCAATAGAGTTATTACACTTCAAAAGCGACATAAGTTATCCAAGGCTCCAAGCACTACACTATCAATTATAGGAGAGACATCCAAGTGTTTCTAAACCCAATTAACAAGAATTAATTTAGTGATATGAAACTCAATTGCTTCCTTGTAACCTAGATTTTCAGCAAATCATAAAATTTCTTGAACAATAATTCTTTGATAAATTGATGAAACTTAAATCAAAACAATAAAGAAACCATAAATTTAATTACCAGGTTCTATATTATGCCAAAACAAACAGGAGATAAATAATTTTCCGAGAGAAAAAAACAAGATATTTCTAATATGAACAATAGACAAGAAAGCAAATTATAATAGATAAATTACCAATAAGAGGCTCGGCGCAGCCAAAAAGCGCGATTAAGAAGAGCAATAAGCAACCAGCTCTTAAATAGCAATACTTGTTGGCATTTGGTTCCACTTCCACCTCTTTAGATGTAACATGTTCGTTCCACTAGAGTTCTCATCATGCAATTTCATTAAACCTTGATGCTATTGTTGATGAAACAACCAGGGATGACTAAAGAATGGCAGGTGAAAGTGAGAGTGAGGAAAATGACAGTGAGAGTGAATAGGGACCAATAAAAATTGCTATTAAATCTTCAAAGTCTGCTATCGTTGATGAAACAACCAGGATGACTAAAGAATAACAGTGAAAGTGAGAGTGAGGAAAATAACGGTGAAAGTGAATAGGGACCAATAAAAATTGCTATTAAATCTTGAGTCGTTATCGTTGTTTCACCTATTCACCTAATGATGAAACAACCAGGAGTTCATCTACACACTTCTCCAATTGTAGACCTATAACTTGCCAGGCCGGCTTAAGGGGTAGGCAGATGAGGCACCTGCCTAAGGCCCCCAAAAAATGGGAGCCCAAATCTTTTATAAATATATATATATTTTTTTTAATATCTTACAAAAAAGAAAATGGTTTATAATTTCTTATCCAAGCCAAAGGCCCCCAAAAAAAAGAGGCCAAAAAAGCCCAAATTTATTATAAACTTTTTACATATATTCTCACCCAAAGTTTGACAAAATAGCAAGTTTGTACCTTTAGTTTCATATATTCTAGTTTATACCCCTAAATTAACACATTGAATCTTTTTTAACAATGAAAGGCTAAAATAGTCATTTCCATATCTCAAATTACTCACCCCCAATTCAATCCCAAAATTCGACATTCACATAAATCATCTTCTGCCGCTAGTGGTTTGGAGTTGATTTCGGTCGATTTTGGTTCCGATTTCATTTTCACCAAAATCGACCGAAATCATCATTTTATCATTTCCCAACCTTGATAGCCCTCGATTTGGCCAATTTTTGATGAATTTCGCAACCCAACTCCACCACACGACAGCCATTTCCAGCCTTTTCGGCATGTACCCGACATTGTTGGCATTTCCCGACAACAGCATCTCCTTCCCCGTAGCCCTCTCACCAAAAAACCTATCATACCTCATCCGTTTACTCTGCCAATCGCTGGCCACCGATACCTTTTGGGCCATAACTTCTCAAGCCTTTTCTTATCAATCTTGGCATTGGAAATCACCCATTTCACCACCCATCACTTTTCTAACATCTACTCTCCAAAACTCCCCACCAACCTAACCTTGTTAACTTTGCCGATTCTGTCCACATCTCTTAGTGATTTTTCATCTCAAAAGGCAAAAAAAATAAAATAATAATAATTAAAATAATTTTTTTAATATATGTTTATATTATTAGAGGGCCCCAAAGTAACTCCTGCATAGGATCACAAATGTTCTAGAGACGGCCCTGGAACTTGCTTGTCCTTCACCAAACAAATTGCAACTTCATAGGTCCACAAAATTTACTCCACAAACCTCTAAATCAGAACCAAAAAAATCTCAGTATCAAAGCTTAAAAGAAAGCAGATGATAGGAGTTGAGAAAGCACAAAGTTTTCCTACTAATATCATCTTGCTTACCTTCGAAAGCAAAATGAAGCTGTAAAATTAGAACATTAAACAATGCTAATAAAATATGCAAAAATAAGTGAGACTATTCACTCTGATTTAAGCAAAAATGCTAGAGAGTAGTGAAAGACATATATGGCTTTGAGCATACAACAAATTTAGAAACCTAATTCATAAAAATAAAATAATCCGCGCACAATTTTAACGAGGTCATTAATCATATATGAAAAAGGTAATGACAAATGTAAAATCCTAATTAATTAACATTCTACTGTTACTTTAGGATACCTAATATACCCAACATAAGTTAAAAAGAGGAATTAGTAATAAAATCATAAATTAAAAAACAAAACCTCTAACTAGTAATTTATTTATATAACTAATTTGCCACAATAATGCTAATAACTTACTTGACATTACATTGATTGAGCGCCTTGAAAGAATTTGCACATGAAATTAGCAGCTGTAGAAGCCAAAAATTAAAAAAAAGTCCGCAAAAAAAACAAATGTCCAAGTCCAAAACTTACAGATCAACAAGCCACCTCTGCTAGTCAAAACATGATGAAAACCTTGTTGGTTTCTGAAAATCACCTTACAAATAACTTTAAAAAAATATTCAAATTGCATATTTTACCATCCTATCTTATTATTAAATTATTGGAGTAGCTTCAGTTGAGTACCTTGATCATCTGTGTTCGAACGCCTCAAAGTCCGCAAACAAAATTGAAGTCCATGAAGAGAAAAGCTTAAACCACCTCCGTTACTGAAAATAGAAATGTTGTTAAGAAGTATCGATTTGGTTTGTGCAAATTCTCTTAGGATTCGGTTCCACTTCCTCCCCATCAGATTGAACTGCCATCTGTGTGTCACTTTGGCTTTCATGTGTGTCCACATGATCTCCTGTTAACCCAAAACCTTGGCTTACAAAATTCTCAAAAGTGCTGGGTTTGGATTTAGCCTGGTTGATGGCTTGTGCATAAAGTGGACAGACCCCACAACATTTCACCTTCCTATATTTGGAAGTCCAATCATAATTTGATCCGAACTCAAATGTCACAGCAGTATGGTCACCCTTGAGTAGCCTAGCCATTTCAGCATCAAAATAGCTATCAAAGACCACATGATCTGAGTTAATTGACACCATATGATCTGGGTCATCCTGGAAATAGTCTACGATGACATTAAAGTTGCAAGAAAAGTCAACCCTTTCACCATCATTGGTTTCAAAATAGCAATTGCAGCTGACATAAAGATCTCGAGTCTCAAAACTCTCATCAAAAGCAATAACGGCCCATATAGCAAACCCGATAAAGCTTGTAAAACACCAATTTTGAGGTAGATCAAAAGTTAACGAAGATCCCGAACTTTGATAGTGGACCCAGTTAGGAAGTTCACTTCCAGGCAAACAAAAGTTGAAAAACCGTGTTGGTTTATCTTCCTGAAATATGAAAATAATTAATTAATATGCTAATGTCTGTGAGTGTGAGAAAAAAAGAAAAAAAGAGACCTCTGAAGACCATACTCACTTGTGCACTTGCCATACGTTGAAAACTTAGTGGTGCACTTGCCAAAACGTTCATTGCTTTCTCATCCAGACTGTGACAGTTTGTGAATATGAAGGAAATTCTGACCATTAATTTTTCCACTTCTGATGCATCTATTTTTTCTGGACTTGATGGAATCTCTGGTAATGATTGGAGCTGCTTGCAATTTATTGCTTCTAAGTAGCTTAGAGACCATGGAAGCTCCGGCAACGATTGAAGCATATTGCAATTGCTTAAGAAAAGTTGTTTCAGTCCAGAAAATTGCTTCATACATGCAGGTAGACTCTCAAAATTGTTTCCCCTTAGATCTAAATACGACAGCAAGGATACACAACAAAGATCTTCAGGTATTTCTGTTAGATTGCAGAAAGCTAGATACAATTCATAAATATTATTCCAACATGCAATAGAAGATGGTAATTTACTTAAGGAGGTTCTACGTGCATAAAGACTTGTCAAATGTGTTAAATTTTCCAAGTTTTCCGGAAGATCTTCAAGCTTTGAGCAACCAGAAATATCAAAATACCTTATAGAGGTCAAACTACACATACTTCTTGGAATTGTCTCAAGATTTATGCAATCCTTCAACGCCAAACTGTGAAGCCCTTTCAAATATTCAATAGAAGATGGAAGCTCTTTAATTGTTGCTGCTCCATTTAAAACAAGGAGATGTAAACCATCCATTTCCTCCAAGATTTCTGGGAAACTCTCAAGTTTTGAGCAGTCGGAAAGAATCAACTGGGTAAGAGATTTTAATTTACAAATACTAGTTGGAAGACGCTTCAGCCTTCTACAATTATCCATATCTAATATAATCAACTGAGACAGACACTCGATTGATGGGGGAACTTCTTCTATTGCGGTCCCACACAAGCGTAATACAACTATATTTCCGGAAATCTGTGGAAACTTGTTGAGATTAGTGCAATAAGAGAAGTCAATAATTATAGGACCCCTAAAATGAATATTGTTTCCGAAGCTTTTAAGATTTTCACAGTATCTCAAATTTAGTGTATGAAGGTTGTAAAGAGATTGGATAGATGTGTGAACTTCAACCAAACTCCTACAACGATTAAGATTTATGACCTCAAGCTCCATGGCATCTGAGAGGTCTGGAAGCTCAATCAAGCAGTCAGAGTTTTGAAGACTAATGCATTTCAGTTTGGATGGACACTGTTGCAATTGACAAATGTCAAGAATAAATTAGTATGGCTAAAGTATAAAGATTGTATTCAAAGAAAGAAATATATTATAGCAAAATAAATTATACCTTTTTCCCTTTCCAAAGTTGCTCAATTTTGCTAAAAGGCAATCTCAATTCGACCAGGTTCTCTAGACTAAACTTTGATGGCAATGTTCTCAAAGGATATCCATCCCATTGCAAATACCTCAATTCATCAGGAAGATATTTTAAATCCCGAAGATGCACTTTAGAAATATCTTCTAACTTTTTGTAAAGCTTATTAGCCCGAGAATTGTAGAATTTAAGCAATTGAAGATTAGGCATCTTAGTAAAGGCTCTGGAGCTCAATTGAAGATCTCTTATTTCTGACATATTCAGGAATATGCCTTTCACTGTGTCAGTTCCCTTACAACAAAATGAAAAGAAATATAAGAAAACATGAAACTTACAAAAGCACCAATAAATTTATAATAGAGAAATGAAACCCACAATATTGTATATTTTACTAGAAATATGAAATAAAAATAAAAATCATATTAATTAGGCTCATACCTTATTTTGTTTCAATATGTGATAGATGTCAATATCACACCATAGTCTGCTACGATTGCCTGGCTGTGTCTCTGATTCTTCAAAAACAATTCTTCGACCCATTTCTTCCAACAAATCATGCATATCTAACAAATCATTCTGGGATATTGTTATCAAGGACTTATCAATGAGGACACTCAGCCAGTATTGCATAGAGCAATTATAACAGTTGTCTAATAATACTGTTACATAATTTCTACTCCATCCATTAAAGAAACATGCAATATCAAGAAATATATTCTTCTCTTTCCAATTTAGTCCATGATAACTAGATTTCAAAACATCATAAATTTGGAGGTCACCAATCATGTTCAAGTTACATAAAGCACTTTCCCAGTCTTGTTTACTCTTTCGATAGAGAGATGAACCCAACACTTTAAGAGCTAATGGGTTACCTTTTGCGTAACCTATTATCTTGTTTGTGAGCTCCACAAGATCTTTAGGAGGATGGTTTCTTTTGAAGGCATAATTACAAAAGAGTGTACAGGCTTCATTGTATTTGAGCCTCCTAACCTCATATATGGTATGAACACCAAAATTATAAAGCAATTGTTTGTCTCTAGCAGTTATGATGACCCGGCTTCTTGGACCAAATCCATCAAGTCCTCCGCTCAAAACTTCTAAATGCTTTGATGTATTGACATCATCAAGAACAATAAAAACGTTTATGTATTGAAGCCTATGCTTAATAAATTGGGGTATAGTATTTGGAGAGTCGATGATAAAATCTTTATCTCCTAGTATTCTAGATATAATTCTTTGTCGCAAATGAATTAATCCGTTACTTCTTTCTAATTCTTCACTAACATTTGCGGTGAAGCAATGACCTTCAAACTGTCTTGATATTTGGTTGTAAGTAGCTTCAGCAATAGTTGTTTTACCTATGCCTCCCATACCCCAAATTCCTACAATCTGAAACTCTGACAACAATGATTTTATTTGCTTGATGTGGGAATCCATTCCAACTAAACCCTCGGAAATACTTGAGGATGACATATCATCTAATTTTTTCAAAATATCCTTGACAATTCCATCGATAAGTTTGGATTCAGGCCTAGAAAATTTAAAGAGTAAAAGTAGTGAGTTTAAGAACTGATCAAAACTGAAGCAAATCGAACCTCCAAGACATCAATAAAATCACTGTTTTCATATTTATCCTGCTATTACTGTAAGGCGTGTAGATGAAAGGTTAAATTAAGTCAAGAAAACAAAAAAGATAGCTTTACCTAATTGTCATCGAATTCCATCCAGATAGATTGGCTGCTTCAGTCAAAGCAGTCTTCCACTTCAGTACGTCTGATGGATCGCGCTTAACAAAGGCATCCCTGAAATTTCCACTTTGTTTTCGTACATCTGATGGATCCACTTGGTAGAAAATTGGTATAACCGTTTGGCCTTTCATTTTTTTGCATTCAAGAATCTTTACAAGTTCATTCAAGCACCATCTTGAAGAAGCATAGTCTTTTGAGAAAATGATTACTGAAATCCTTGATTCTTCAATTGCTGTTATCAGTGCAGGGGAAATTCCTTCTCCTCTCTGAAGTCCATCATCAATGAAGGTTTGAATCTGTTTTTGACACAAAGCAGCATATAAATGGCTAGTAAAATTATGACGGGTATCCTCCCCTCTAAAACTAAGGAAGACATCATATTTGGGTTTACAAATATCAGGAGAAGAAATTGATGATGAAGCCATGGAGGAAAAAAGAAAGCTTTGTCGCAAAGTCACAGAACAGAATAAAATATTCTTAGCCCTGAGAGAAGGTGGCTGTAGCTTGTAAGAACAGATAAAAGATCTTGAAATCTAGACGGTAATTGAACACTGTAGCCAGTCTACCGTAGGTAAAGCTTCTAACGATTCTCTAGTACTTTTTTAATTACATAGGTGTGTATGATCAGAGGCAATAGGAGATTTGGTGTAATATTCGAGAAAATTTAACTCTCGGCCATCCCAAGTTTTCACTTACCAAAATGGTCTTGAAAATATTTTTCATTTTTTTTTTTTTAATTTAGAAAAGCTAATGAGACATAGCTAGGAATCATTAAAGATGTAAAATGGGTTAAAATTAAAAAATTAAAACATATGTGGATAAAATCATAATTAATGAAAGTTTTTTAAAATTTGAAATTTAAAAATAAACCCCACCCATTCAAATCGCTTAATCGAAATTGATTAGGGTAAAAATCGATTTCTTGAACCCTAAACGGAGACTGTGCAATTTCTGATCGAAACTGCAATTTTTCACACCATATTAAATCCTAAAATCGATTTCTTGAACCCCAAACAGAATCTCTGCGATTTTCGACAATACAGTCCAGATTTCCGATCGAAACTGCAAATTTTCACACCAAATTCAATCCTAAAATCGATTTCTTGAACCCTAAAGAAATCTCTGCGATTTCCGACGATATAGTCCACATTCACAATCGAAACTACAAATTTTCACACCAAATTCAATCCTAAACCATGGCTGACATTCACAATCAGGAGGAAAACCCAACGCCACTTCCGAATCCTAGAGTTCGGTGGCGCAAGCAATTCAATGGCTACTTCAGTGGATTATCCGATCAATGAAGGTGGTCCACAGGCAGAGGAGACGACATCGGCACAACAACAGACAGAAGAATCGCAAAATGGTTCTGAATAGGAGAAGGCCAGCGAGAGTTCAGGCGAGGAGGAGGAGGCTGGCGAGAATGTAGGCGACGAGGAGGCCAACAAAGAAAGGGTACGTATTTGTTTTGGGAGTATTGCTCTGTACTGTCGCTTAAGCGGTCATTTGTATTGCTTAAGCGATTCATCTCTTTTACTCATGGTAGCGTAAGCGATTCTAGATCGCTTAAGCGATCTTGTCCGAGGCAAAATCAACATCTGCCTAGATCTATGATCGCTTAAGCGATTTTTCACTTTTACTCTTGGTCGCTTAAACGATTTTAGATCGCTTAAGCGATCATTTACGAGGCAGAATCATCTGCCTAGATGTAAGATCGCTTAAGCGCGATTCATTCGATTTACTATTGAGTCGTTAGCGATTTGATCCTTAAGAGATCTTGCACAAGGTAGAATCAAGATCTCTTAAGCGATCCGAAATCGCTTAAGTGACCATAAAGGTAATTTTTTGTTGCTGATATTTTGTTTATTAGTTGTTTTGGTTTATTTTTGTTGCTGATATTTTGTTTATATCGATTGTGCAGATTGTGCGGACCGTAAACTATAAAGACTATGGGTTGGATATTGTAAGCGATAATGTACCGTACTTCCCTGTAAGGGTGACAGTCAGGTTGAGTTGGGATGTTTTTGAGAGAATAATAGGGATTTTAGATGGATTGAGGAATGGTGAAGAACGATTCAAAGAGACTTGTTTTAGTCAGTTTTTTAAAATCGGAACAAATTGGAAAAAGGGCATTATGGGGGCAGGGAGTGCATTATATGTTGCTGAACTCAGTAAAATGCAAAAAAAAGCAAGAAATGTGGTTCGTGGTGGATGGAAATCCACTACGTTTTGGGATGATGGAATATGCGTTGGTGACCAGCTTAGGATGTGGGAAAATGCCATATGAGGATGAGGCAAAGGCAATAAAGGAGACACGACACCATAAAGTTGGCTAACAAGGTTTTGTAGGGGAAAGCGTCTATTACAAGCGATTTAGAGTAGAGGATAGAATGTTGATTTAGGGATTCAAAGAAGTTCAAACTATGCTTAGTATTGTTCTTACATTCGATCCTAATGGTTGGTGACTCAACAAAAGCCGTTGATATGGATTGGATGAGGTTTGCAAGCAACTTGGACTTCTTTAATTCTTATCCGTGGGGATGGGTATCATTTAAGCGAACCATGGACTCCCCACAAGGGAAAGACATGGTGTTAAAGCAGTCCCAATGGGTCGGGAAGGATAAACCGAGCACGTACAATTTGTTTGGCTTCCTATGGAAAATGCAGGTAAATATTAATAGCTTTTTGTTATATTTTTTGTAATATATGTGTTTGAATTATGATATGGACTGTTTTTTTACAATGTAGGCTTGGATGTATGAGGTCGTCCCTATTTTCGCTAAGGCCGGGGGAAGGAGGAAGAGTTCGGATGTGCGACAACAATTTCCTAGGATGTTGTGGTGGCATGTCGAGAAGTGTACCCATTGGGATTATGACCAAATAGACATTGAAATTGAAGCGGCTCGGGTAAGATTAAAGGATTAAGCTTTTGAATATGCAATTGCTTTAAAATGTCGCTTCAATCTGATTGATTTTGTTTCTTATTGTAGGGAGTCGTCCATCCGTTTCTCACTGCTACTAGGGATAAAGCGGAAAAGGAGTATGTCACATCTTTCGAACCACTGGAGGATGAAAGGGATGACGGATAGCCGCGATGCGGGACCTAGTAGGGGTCACGCATGTGGTAGTTGCTGGAGCTTGAGAACGTGGTTGCCGAGGGATGATGAAGCTCCAATCGGCAGGAGGGAGGAGGAGGAGGAGAGGGAGGAAGAGGTTCGTATGCCTCAGCAAACCGGTACAACAAGTACCGCTTTATCGAGACATCGGCGTCGGGAGAATGAGGTGGTTGACCTCATAAATAGCCTGTTTGAGAGTTTACAACAGTCATTTATGACAGGTTTGACAAGATGGAAGAGCGAATGAAAAAAGTAGAGGAGAAAGTGGATAAGGTGGCAAAGAAAGTTGGTACGGTGGAGGAGGAAGTTGGTGGAGTATTAAAGGCGGTTGAAGTGCAACCTGGGCTGAAAAGAGAGAGCCGAAAGAGCAAGTTTGTCAAATCGCCTTACACGGTAGTAACACATGGAAAGAAGAGGAAAATTAAGAAACAAATAGAGGAAGAAGCAAAAATGGAGGAGGTTAAGGAGGTTGGTGGAGGAAGTGGGGCAGTAATAATGGAGGAGGGTGAGGTGAAAGGGGAAGGAAGCAGGGATGTACAAATGGAGGAAGGGGGAGGAAGTGGGCAAGCAAAAATTGACTCAAAGGTCAATTTGTATAGGCCAATAGAGGAGGAAAAGAAAAAACTCTTCTATGCCTATTACAATGAATCAGGAAGTGATGCCCATGTAGAGTGTAAGACTGGGGATTATTGTCGGGAATGGTTTGAACAGTTGTTGACGATGGGCAAGTGGCTTGAGGACTCGGTGAGTTATTTTCGCTTAATTTTCCTTAATTTTGCTTATGTTTTCCATACTTATTATGTTGTTTTTATTTGATGCAGCACATCGATGAGGTATTGACACTGATAAGGCTACGACAGACCGGTAATTGTGATCTATTGTATCCCGACTGTGTCATCACTGATGTGGTGTTTGGCCAAACGCTTGTTTCGACATATCGCAATTTAATTAAAAAGGCCGTTGGTAGAGGTGCAGCAAAAGGAGCCAAGCGAAAAAGATCGCTTAAGAGATTCTGCCTCGTACATGATTGCTTAAGCGATAGTAAATTTCTTAAGCGACCAAGTGTAAAAAGTTAGAATCGATTAAGTAGGGCTGTGCAAAACCAGGTACCCGCTTCGGTTTTGACCAAAAATCGGGTACTCGAATATTCGAGTACCTCCAAAAATGAACCCGCTAACCGAACCGGTTTTAGAATACCCGGTTTTGCAGGTACCCGAAAATTCGGGTCACAAACTGGATATCCGATTTTGTTACTCGAATTTCATTAAAATTATACAGCAAATTAGGAGAATGCATAATTATATCACTTTGAAATTCATGTGTGTCAACTGTCAATCTTAACTATTATTCGACAATGTCCAACACAAATCATTGAACCATACTAATCATTAATCAAACACATTCCAACAAAAAAGTAATCTCTAAACCATTATCATATATTCCCTGGGACCAAAGTGAAGCCCAATAATTTGCAGTCTCAAGAATAATTTGCAGACTGGGATTGGAAAATTTGAGAGTGAGAGAGATGAGTATTGAGTGCGGCTGTGCGAGTGTGCGGTGCAGATGCACACTGAGACTGGAGAAGGCAACAATCTAAATTTGAGAGTGAGAGAGATGAGTTTGAGTGTGGCTGTGTGCGCCTGTGTGTAGCTCCTGCAGGACTTGAATACTAGAAGAGACGAAGAGTGAAAGTTTACGCAGTGACTGGTTCTAGTTTTAGGAAGGGCATAAGGGATTTCAGATTTGGGGCTTTTGGGTTTTGGCTTTTGCGTTTTGTCTTTGAAAAATGAAAGTCGGACGTCTTTTTTTTGTTTTCTTTTTTCTCTTTTTTTTAATAATAAAAACTGGGTACTGGGTACCGGGTACCCGGTTTCCTAAAATTAAATAACCGATACCCGAACCGAAAATTTGGGTATCTTACAAAAACTACCCAAAACCGACCCAAATTTTCGGGTATTTTTGGGTACCCGAAAATCTGGGTTCGGTTTGGTTCGGTTACCGGTTTTTTTTGCATAGCCCTACGATTAAGCGATATCATAAATACCATCGGATCTCTTAAGCGACTAAGTCTAAATACACATGATCGCTTAAGCGATTAGGTAAATCACTTAAGCAATCCTATGTATTCGGATTTTTTTAATTGTATTTCAGAAGATCGGTTAAGCGATTAACGCTATTTTAAACATATAAGGTGTACGATTCGTTCTCAAACCTCGTTTACTCCTTAAAATAATAACTCTTTTAAAATCAGACCGAGAAGAATCTCAAAAGAGTGTAATATTTATCAATGCTCTAAAAATTTCATCGTCTTCTTCTTTATCCATATCTCAACTGTAAAGCCATTTTATTGCTCGAATTCTTAACATACAGGGTTTACGGTTCGTTCAGTGGACCATGACACTTATTATATTTTTATTAAATATATAGTTCTTGTACGTCTATATCAAACATATATGGTGTAGAATGTTTACGTCTATATTAAATATATAGGGTGTACGATTCGTTTAGTGAAACATAACCGTTATTATATTTTAATTAAACATATAGTTCTTTTATGTCTATATTAAACATATATGGTGTAGAATGTTTATGTCTATATTAAACATATGTCCATAAACTTGGGAGATAAATATTGAAGTAAATTACTCTTAATCAGTTAAGCGATCCCATCTATTTAGCCTTAGTCGCTATAACGCCCCACTTGAGGTATGTAGTTAAATTATTGTTGTATGTATTGAATGTTTATTGATTTGTTCTCATTTGAGCTTGCATGTTGTTATTTTTGATTGGTTGGCCTTTAGTTGAATTTTGTTAAAGTTATTTTGAGAAAAATGTGAAGAAAATCCCTTAAACTTTCATTAGGGGTAAAATGGTCTTTTCACTCAAAATTAGTTGAAATTGTGGGGAGTGAAAAGAGATAGAATTTCATGGAGAATGCAATAAAAATGAGGGCATTATGGTAATTGACTAAGGGACATAGATGGAATTTTAGCGAAAGTGCAAGGGCAAAATGGGAAAGTGTGGTTATAAATTAAAGTATTAAGGGTTTGAAACCCTTATTTTCGTTCATTCCACCCCCCATACTCCTCCTCCTTTTTTCTCTCAAATTTTCATTCACTTCTCCAAGGAATTTGAGGGCTTTTGAGTAGATTTTCATAGGGTTTTAATTCAAGGCATCAAAAGGTAAGGATTCAAGCTCTTTATCTATGATTTATTTGTGTAAAGGTTGAGTTCTTATGAAGTTTATGATTAGGATTAAGAGAAGATTGGAATCCAACAAGAGTAGAGAGCTTATGAGAGACTACTCAAGCACAAGGTAAGTAAATCCAACCAACTTGAGATTTGAGAAATCTTTTGAGTAGAGATTTAGTAGAGATTTATATATGCATGAGTATGTTATGCTTGCTGAGAAATTGAGTTGAGATGAGAATTTATTCTAGTGTTGTTGGATATACTTTAATTATGAGAAGTGTTTGATGTGTGAAGAGAGATTGAAATTGAGTTGAAGTTGGAGGAGTTTTATATGAATATTTTTGGGAGTATTTTCCTTGGCAGGAATTATGACTATATGAGGGAGTTTTCCTCCCATTTTGGATGGTTAAAGAGAAGAGTAGAGTTATAGATAAGTAGAGCTTCGGTATGCACATGGGTTGTTTGAGGAAATGCCTAAGTGAGAAACTGCCCTGTCACAGCCGTAACCTTTTGAGTGATTTTTGGGCATTCTACGGATTGAACTGGGTTTAGACCAAAACATCAAAGTTGTATCCCTGTCTCTAAGCTTTAAAACGAGACTAAAACTGTAGCAATCCGAGGTGTATAACTCAAGTTATGCCTTCTTGAGTGTGATCTGCGCAGAATGATTATTTTGATGCAATATTGCATTTGGCATTTCATAAGTGCATTAATGAGCATGAACCATCCATATGCATTAATTTTGCATTGAGAAGTGGCTTGAGAAAGAGTAGAGAATGTTGAGTATGAGCTACATTATGAGTACTAGCTTGAGATAGAGTGGAGAACTTTGTGAATAAAATACTCTAAGAGTATAGCTTAAGAAAGAGTAGGGAACTTTGTGAATGAACTACTCTAAAAGTAAAGAGAAAAACAAAAGAAGAGAATAGAGTAGGTTGTGCGATGGGGAACCCGTGAGTAATGAGTAAAATCACGAGAGTGGGTGCTTTGTGATCCCCAGCCGTGCCTCCGGTAAGATGGGGCCCTGACCATCACGAGAGTGGGTGCTTTGTGATCCCCAGCCGTGCCTCAGGTAAGAAAGAGCCGTGACATTCGAGAGATAGAGAGAAAGAATATACACTCACATGGCCAAGGGTTCCGAATCCATGCATAACCGAGTCCGATCAGTAAAGAAATGAGTAAAAGTCACGTAGAGTGGTAGTGCCCAGCCGTGCCTCCGGTCAGATGAGGCCGTGACATTCAAATGAGTAAGAATGAGAAAACAGAGAAATAGAAAGAATAGAAAGAAAAAATGAGTAAAGTCACGAAGAGTGGGATGAGTCCCCAGCCGTGCCTCCGGTAAGATGAGGCCGTGACATACACCAGAGAGTGTATAGCAAAGAGCATGAGAAAGAGAGACAGAAAGAGAATCAGTAGAAGTCACGTAGAGCGGGAGAAGTCCCGGCCGTGCCTCCGGTAAGATGGGGCCGTGACATTTAAAGAAAGAGCTAGTAGAAAAGAATTATGAGAAATGAGAAAGAGATAATAGAGAGAATTAAAGGATGAGAAAGAATGAGATGGAATGAGAGGTTTTGAGCTAGTAAGAATAGAGAGTAGAAGAAAGAAACATGCAATTCTTTTGCATTAATTGCATATACATCTCATACATACATACACCATGATTTTCCTTCATGGTGAGTATGATGAGCATAAGAGAGAACCATGATTTTCCTTCATGGTGAGTATGATGAGCATAAGAGAGAACCATGATTTTCCTTCATGGTGAGTATGATGAGCATGATTTTCCTTCATGGTGAGTAAGCATAAGAGAAGAAGAAAAGAGAATGAGAACAGAGAGAAAGAGAGAATAAAAAAGAGCAGAACAGAGTTAAAGGAGAATAAAAGTATTAGCAAGAAAGAGAAAAACAGTGAGAATTAGAAATAGAAGAACGGTAGAGTAAGGAAAGAACCAAAGAGTGAGTTGTAGGGACAGGTAGTAGAGGATTTACTTACTGAGCATTGTTGTGCTCACCCCACTGTTCTTCCTTGTTTTACAGGAATTAGGAGCAGCGGTCGGATGGACGTCGAGAAGCAGAGAGTATTGGCACTACTGTCCACCAGTTATGATATTTTGTATTAAGGAGAAAGTTTTTAATACATAGTATTTTGTATATGTAAAGAATTATATTTTATGAGTAAAGAAAAGTTTGAGCCCACTATCTTCCATACGCTATGTATATCTATAATTTGCATAGTATGCATTATATGAATAGTAGTAGAGAGCAGGTGTTACAGTCGCTTAAAAGGGTTACAGCAGTTGTGCTGAAACACTTATTGTGATAACAGGAGCAAGGCGTTGTTCATTGTGAAAAACTTTCTGAAAAATTCTGGCACTCTCTTGGTCTACAGAAAGCAGAGCATATGGTTACAGAGTTCAATTATATATATCGGTTAAGCGATCCTATATACATAAGCCATGATTTGCTTAAGTGATATCGCACATCGCTTAAGCGATCATTCCTAATTTCCTTTGTATTGTACAATAATCATTCTCAAATTCAAGGCTAGAGATTTGGGTCGAAAAGAACTAGATAACCATGCAAGCTTAGTGAACATATCTTCTTCTTCTTTCTTTAGAACATAAAAGGTGCGTTTGGTTGAATATTCCTATCCATATTCCCAATCCTATTACCAAAATATTTGTTTGTTTAATTATTTAGGAAATATTAGTTAATTTTTTTAATTAATTAAGACCCCTTAAGTTTATTAATTTCATTAAATACCCCCAGAAAAAAAGTTTAAAAATTAACATAAACACCCCTACCCACCCATACTTCCCAGGTTCCAGCAACCACCGTCAGTGGTTGCTGGAACCTATCACAACGGCCTACAAACGACCGTCGGTGGTAATTCACCAATGTGGCCTTTTTTGGCGAGATCCAAAGGCCAGATGTGACTGTCATAGACGGCCAAAGAAATGGCCATCATTGACTGACAACGACAGCCATATATTTGGCCATCATTGAAGGCCAGATCTAGACTTTTGCGACCGTCGACGGCCAGATCTGGCCGTAGATCTGGTATTTTTCGGCAAGATCTGTGGTCGATGTGGTAGGAAAAGCCCATATCGATGCCCTACCCGCCAGATCCGATCGGTCTGCGTCGTAATGCCCTTTTCTGGCTAGATTTTAGTGGTGGTGGCCGGAATCTGGCACCGTGGGTAGGTGGGGGTGTATTTGTTAAATTTTAAAATTTCTCTCGGGGGTATTTATGGTATTAATAAACTTAAGGGGTTTAAAAGTACTTAAAAAATAAACTAATATTTACTAAATAATTAAACAAACAAATATTTTGGGAATAAGATTGAGAACATGGATAGGAATATTCAACCAAACACACCCTTTATGTTCTTAAGAAAGAAGAAGAATATATGTTTACTAAACTTACATGGTTATCTAGTTCTTTTCGACCCAAATCTCTAGCCTTGAATTTGAGAATGATTATTGCGATACAAAGGAAAGGTTAGGGAATGATCGCTTAAGCGTGCAAGATATCACTTAAGCAAATCATGGCTTATGTAGGATCACTTAATTGATATGGTTGAATATAACCTGTGCTCTCTATCGACCAAGATGCTCAATGAATTTTTCACATTTTTGAAAGTTTTTCTATGAATCTAGCCATCTGTTATCACAATAAGTGCCCTTTCTACTTATAACCTTCTTAGCGACTAAGGCTAAATAGACGGGATCGCTTAACTGATTAAGGGTAATTTACTTAATATTTATCTCTCAAGTTTATGGACATATGTTTAATATAGACGTAAACATTCTACACCATATATGTTTAATATAGACGTAAAAGAACTATATGTTTAATTAAAATATAATAACGATCATGTTCCACTAAACGAATCGTACACCTCATATATTTAATATAGACGTAAACATTCTACATCATATATGTTTGATATAGACGTATAAGAACTATATGTTTAATAAAAATATAATAACGGTCATGGTCCACTAAACGAATCATAAACTCTATATGTTAAGAGTTCGAGCAATAAAATAGCTTCACAGTTGAGATATAGATAAAGAAGAAGACGGTGAAATTTTTAGAGCATTGATAAATATTACACTCTTTTGAGATTCTTCTCGGTCTAATTTTAAAAGAGTTATTATTTTAAGGAGTAAATGAAGTTTGAATGACTAATCAACGGATTGTTTGTACAGATAGTTTTGCGATTCAGACTCCATACAAATCGTTCAATAAAGAATACTTTATTGCCAACAACTAACAATTTTATGTACAGAGTTGTAACTCTACAAAAACAATTTGCACAAAAAATATGTTTAATAGTCAAAGGAACTTCGTTTACACAGGGTCGCTTAAGCGATCATAGATCGTTTAAGCAATCATGTGATGGGCAGAATCAATATCTGCCCAGGTGCATGATCGTTTAAGCGATCCATATTATCATAGCGATTCTTGTTTTCACTTGGTCGATTAAGCGGATCATGTGATGGGCGAATCAATATCGCCAGTGCATGATCGCTTAAGCGATCCGTGATATTGTTTAAGCGATTCTTCTCTTTTTCACTTGGTCGATTAAGCGATCGTAGATAGCTTAAGCGATCATGTGATGGGCAGAATCAATATCTGTCTAGGTGCTCGATCGCCTAAACAATCCATGATATCGCTTAAGCAATCCTGTATGAAAAACCCTTTATCGCTTAAGCGATATACTTAGTTGCTTAAGCGATCATGGGCAATACATACTTTTTCATCTTTTCTCCTGAATTTTGACAAACTAAAATTACCAACACATATTAATTCCATACTTTCTCCTCAATTTGACAACCTAATTCCAAACAAAAATCACCAACAAATATTTAGGCCATGTAACAAGAATACTAAATATAAAGAATGATTTATTCAAGGTAACAATAAAATTTAAAACATCAATAATTGAAAACAATAACTCATCAACGGTTGGCCTTGGAAACTCCCTGAATTTCATCCTTCTTCGAACCTAATTTTCTGGATCTGCATGTGATTACTTCTAGCAACTGTTTCTCTTGTGGCTAGGTTGCTTGCAAATTGAGCACTTATTCATCTTCCGGAGAACCTTAGAGGCTGATGGAATACACTTTACTCTTTTTCTCCCCTTTGTTGTCTTCTTGAATGGTGGATGGATGATAATGTCAGCCAACTCTGGCGGCACTACCCATTGCTCTTCTGGAGGCATTGGATATATCGTTTCTGAATAAGCTAGCATGTAGTGATTTGCCATATAGAAAGGTGAGCAAAGTTCCATGTAAATTCTTAAACCAAAATCTGGCTTCCGTTGGTGTTTCAGTGCTGCTAGTGCATGAGGACAAGGTAAATGTTGAATGTCAAGCACTTTACAGTTGCAAGTTTTACTAACAAGGTTAACTAGGGCATCCGGACCATAGTCGCGCACAATGAACTCTTGAGCATTAAGAGGATAGGCAAACAGTACATTTGACAGTTCCATACGTTATCGCAATAATTTTTTAGCAGACGGAACAAGGGTTGTAGTAAAATTATCTGACTCCATACGACGCTCATGGAACCACCGTGACAATGTCCTTTGGATTGTATCAAAAAGTACAACTATTGGAAACTCTCTTTCTATTAACAACTTCGAATTTATGGACTCGGCTATATTTGTGGTCATGACATCAAAACTTCTTCCAGGAAAGTAAGCTCTACTCCATCGCTCGAAACCAACATCATGCTTAAGATACTTAGCAACTCTATCATCCTTGATTCGGATTTGCTGGAAGTGCTCCTTGAACTCATCAACCCGATAAGCTTTTGCTGCCATGTAGTATGTCTGAAGGAGGCCAGCACACTTAAACTTTTGCTTTAGGTTCTCACCAAGGTGCATCATACAGAATCCGTGATGTGCTTGATAGTAAATAGTGGCAATCCCCTTCTTTATAGAGTTGTGCCTATCGGATATTATGCACAACTCGTCACTGTCAAGCACTATCGTACGTAATTACTGAAAAAACTAAGTCCACAACCTGTCATTCTCAGAGTCAACCACACACCATGCAACAGGATATGTGTGATTCTTGCTGTCTTGTACAGTGGCCACCAACAGTGTACCTCCATACTTTCCCGTCAGAAAGTAACCATCAACAACCAACACCTTTCTCATGTTTACAAAACCCCTAATAGCAGAACCGTAAGCAACAAAAAAATATTTAAACATCATATTCTTGTCCCACTTCAAAGTTGTCTTGCTACCTTGGTTTGTCAATTCAAGCATATAACGATATGCTTCTAATACTGCGTACCAATGCTCTGGCATGCCCCTCACAAAATCTTGTACATGTTGTCTCCCTTTCTAGCATTTCCAGTAACTAACAACATATCCGAACTTTGTGCGTACAAGTCTCTGAATCTCTTTAGGAGATGGACCTTTCCTTTCAACGAACTGACTTTTGACAAATTGTCCAATAACATCAGCGGAGGCTTGTCGATGCTCACCTAAAATATGTCCTAAACCAAATGTGTGCTCATGGGTATATGGGCTAAGAAAAAAATTTTCCACCTCCGCCAGCCTTCTATAATAAACACGCTACTTGCACTTTCGGTCACGACATGCAACTGTCACAGCCAATGAATTTGACTTTTTGGTGATGAACTCAAAATTACCTCTCAAAGCAACAAGTTTTAGCTTCCTCACCACTTCATCTTTGTTATCAAGTAAATACCCTATGCGCAACTCCGATCCATCCGTAAAAACATGAGCTGATTTACTACTACCTGCAATTACCCCCTCTGAACCTACATAAACGGCCAATGTGTTCTCTTTCTCTGGGCTACTCCTACATGGTCGTATTTAAAGGAATCTGCACATCCAGCGGGAACATGTCTGAGGTCCTCCTCCTCAACATTTTCATTTTTCCCCCCATGACCAACCTCTTCTACAGTTTCCTCCTCACCACCCAATTCATTGTCTACTCTTGATTTTTCAACTAACAAATCATTGCCGCCCTCATAGTTCAAATTAAAACCAGGCAAATCTCCGCCAACTTCCTCGTTATCCCTTTCCTTTGAACCAACTTCCAACGGTTTTTCTACAAGAGGAACCCTTAAAGTCGGCCTCGAACCGTTATTGGCCACATCAATCATATATAACTTCACACTTTCATCTGACTTTAATATAGTAGGAGGTACCTTTTAATGTTGAGGAACTCTGCTTAAAACATACTTCACAACTATATCACTACGTGAGCAACTCAATTCACCTCTTCTAATTATTTTATCAATCAACTTATCAAAACTAACCTCTATGCTCACAGCAATTGGTACAACTTCTTTGCTCTTCCCAATCCACTTCCAGCTACTTTCTTCCTCCACCCACTCACCAAAATATTCAACACCCAAAATAACTTGTCCCATGTCTCATAATAGCTAACTACCTATAATGCAAGAAAAAAGTTATTCTTAACTGATGTACTAAGGGTTGAAATATTTTAAAAGCATCTGCACAGTCGCTTGTCAGATTTGGTGTATCGCTTAAGCGATCTAGTATATCGTTCTTGGATCGCTTAAGCGATCCGATATAAATAAGCATGATCGCTTGCGATCTTATGCCATTTCTGCGATCACTTAAGCGTCTGTTGCTATAGCGACTTTTAGCTGATCGCAAGCGATCTTATGCCACATACTTGATCGCTTAAGAGATCTATCTCTGTATACAGCGTACGGATCCAAGCGACACACCGATCGCTTAAGCAATCCATCATATCCGAACACATTTTCAGTCTCCGCCTACAATCGGTGCTACCACCCCCAGCTACCCACAATGCAAGACATTTTTCAATAAATTTCACTCCTTTCAACTTCCATTACATCAAACACTACCTAAACATCTAAATCAAAATTATAACCCAAACCCAATCCATCATTAAATCTTTGTAAATCGAAATATAAAATCGAAAGGGGAGATACACATACCTGGACGAAATGTCACGAGGAGAAGGAAGAGGACGACGACGATGACGACGATGATCTATGTTGGAGAAGATGTCAATGGCGAAGGAATGCGTTAATGTCGCGGGTGGAAGAATAAGGTGTTTGGGTTTGTTAGTAAGAATTTTGACTCTTTGGGGACATATCATAATTTTTAAAACATTACACAATTATTCATTATTCGTAATTAACCCTTAATCAAGTTTAATTAAGCTTAATAAAAAACATGGCTATTTAGTTAAATTTTACAAACTGTATAGCCTTTTAATTAAATTTTAACTCTAAATGATCTTTTAATAAAATCCCCCGTAATATTCAAACAAAACAATTAGGAAGTCTATTTACTGACATTTTTTACCGTTGTCTCTCTCTTCAATCATTACTGCTATGACATTTCTTCTTCTTCTTCCTTCTTCTTCTTCTTCTTCTTCTTCACTCGTTCACCATCGAGCCAAACTTTCTTTCTTTCTTTTCTAAAGAATTTTAAATTCAGTTCTAGATAATCTTGAGTCTGGTTTCCACATCCTCCTCCAAGTATAACTAACTTCTTTAAGTATTTTAGCTAAACCGTAAACATTTTTTTATACATCTGCAAATGACATTCATTATTTTATTATAAAAAAATATTACTTAGTAGATGCGTGGGTTATGTGAACAAAGGTGGGTTCCTTTCCCTGCATAGATGGGTTCCTTACCATGTTCCTAATGCGCATCGTAACCTTTCTAGACCCTTTGAGTAGTTTAATTATAGACATGCATCGTTTCGGAATGTTGTGGGGAGAACCCTTGGTGTTTTGAAAAAAAGGTTCCGTATTCTTGATGACATGAACAATTAGCCGTTGCAGATGCAAGCTAAAATTGCTATGGCATGTTGTGTAATTCACAATTTTGTCAGAAGATTCAATATGCAAGACCCTGTCTTCAAAAAGTTTAACGTCGATATAGTTTATGAGGAAAGATATTTTGATATAGAAACGGGGTAGAATTTGAAGGGAATGGGGTGGGTTCGAATCAACCGCATCAGCGTAATACATACGACATGGGAACTCTGAGGGATAGCATAACTAATGCTATGTAGGCACAACATGAAACTATGTCGTAATTGTTAATGGAATGCAGGTGTATGAAGGATTATAAGGGATGATTATTAGTAGCTTCGTATTATTAAATTAGATATGTATTAATGCCATGTTTTTAAATGATGTATTAGTAGTTGAAATTATTATAGAGAATTTGTTTATAATTTAGTGATAAAAAATTACCAAACAAATAATTAATATTGCCCTAAATGTAAATTGAAAAGTTTCATAATCAAATATTAAATTTTTTAATAAAATGCACCAAAATATTCTATCTTAAAATCCTTTTAAAAAAAAAAATATACCAAACGATTATTCAGCAATTTATTTAATTCTAATATAATAGTCAACTAATATATCAAAAACATTTTCAAATCAAATCCTATTCTATTAAATACAGCTCAACTCAACTTTTTCCAAAATACTATTCTAAAAAATGTCTAAATAGTTTACTAAATGGACCCATTACTATTTAGACTATTTAGAATAGTTAAAAAGGATTTGAAATATTGAACCAAACACAACAAATGTCATTTTATATTACCTGATCACCATGTTTGTTTGTCAAGTAATATAAGATTTCAGTAATCTGCCAAAATCAATAGAAGTTATTGTTGGTAATATCTCCATTTTCTTAGGTATTTTAAGATTACTTGGTAATCTTTTTTTTTATTACAATTTGCCCTTTATTAATAAAATTTCAGGACAACAATGCCCTTGTTTTAAAACAATTTACAAAAATACTAATTGACTATTTTATCCTTATATACAAAGCTTTAAGGACATAAATACCCTTGAAATTTTAAATTTAAAAAATTACCTAAGGGTGGTGGCCGGATCTGGCCACAACCACCAACCGTTGCCAGCGACGGAATGGTACACGATAGGTTGGATTTGGCCGACCGTACGCCGCTAAGGCCGTTTCCGGCCATGGATCTCGGAAATAGCCAGATCTGGCCTTTCATGGCCAAAGATGTGGTTGTGAAATGGTCGTCATTTCATGACCAAATTTCCACTATCGGGTGGTGGCAGGCCGCCAATAGCGACTTGGGGTGGGTGGGGGTGTTTTTGTTAAGTTTTAAACTTTTTTTATTGATGGGGTGTTTTAGTTAAATGTGAAATGTAGGGGGTCAAAATAAATTATTCAAAATATAATAATAAAAATAATATTATATTAATATTTAAAAAGAAGGGCAATTTAGTAATTTAAATAACATACCCACCAATTTATTCCTCTCAACCAAATATATTAATATAACATACCCACTATACTAATTCAACAATATGGTTGATCTCAACTATCTCTTCACAATGTTAATATCAAATTAATTAATTTTTGTTGTTGTTGTTTACAAGAAAAAGATTCATGTATTGCAGTGGAATCAAGCCGAGGATGTTTCTACCAGTAAAAGTCAATAGTAAATTGGTCATAACTTGCTCAGTAAAAGTCCAATTGATGAAGGGATTGAAGAATTGCAAGCTAGACAGATATAACTTTAATTTGATATATTATATGTTGCCTTTGATATGGAATTTGCCTTGCTACCGAACCATTTATTTGAATAAGTTTTGTTTTCCTCTGTTTCTCGGTTTCTATTGAACAGTCAGTTGTAAATTAGCCATAACTTACTCAAAGGCATATTAATTTTGTGGAAAGTTTCTAAACAAAAGATGAGAAAGACTTTAGACAAACACTGCAAGCATCTTCAAAAGAATCAACAACAACACTAGAAGACAAAGCGGAAATGATCTTATTCTTGCATGGAACAATGAGAGTGTATGGGCAAAAAATCGTCTTGGGCCTTATCAGGCCCAAGCATGAAACATCTACTATATGGCCTTAGGGTGATGGCCTAGTTCCGGTTGGGCCTACGCTAAGATCCATGTCACAGACCAGACCCATGACACCAACCCAGCTTCTCCCAAATTGGGTCATCCCGATTAGGCCTCACCATTAGCCCATCTAGGGCTAGGCCCATTGGCACATGTTATCTACTAAGGGTCCAAAGTCCTACTCAAACCCTAAGACATCTACTTACTATTTGATCTTTATCCTAATTCACCCATGATCTTATATCTTAAGTGAATTAGGACTCTCACTCCTTGAAAGGCAAGTAAATTAGGACTTTCCTATTTACTAGAACTTTACCATTATAGACTCAAAGTCCTACTAGGATTCGAAGATCTTGCGACCACTATATAAAGAAATGTCTTGCCTCTCATAAAGCATCCATTATTCAATACCACCTACTACCTCCTAAAGTTCTTGCTCCCAAGAACCACCATCACCTTCGTCGCAGTTCTAGTCTCCAACAACACTATGGTAACCTTTCCTCCCCTTAGCCTTCACTAAATTGTCTTTTCTAGCTTCATTGACTTGAGCGTCGGAGTGCCTACGGTAGACACTATACCGGTGCTCCTCGTGAGTTTTGTACTTACTTCTTTGTATGTGCAGATCCAGCAGATCGTTAGTGGTCTCAACCTTACAGGATTCGTCCATTCTGTAACCGTAGATTTTTATTGTCTACAGAGAGTGACAGTGACAGTGACATTGAAGGAAGAAGGAAGAGAAGAGAAAGTAAAGAAAGAGAAAATGCTTGAAGTGGAGAAGGAAGGAGGAGAGAAATTTGTATAGGAATTACAGAGAAATGACATCGGCCCAACTGTGAGTCAAAACAGGTTAATGAATTTAAAAAAAATAAAAATTGAATATCATTCCATTTTGATTTTATGCTTATTTAAAATTGGCAAATAATTAATATTACTTATTTGGATTAAATTGATATACATTGAAGGCCATTATGTAAATATATATTTCACACATATAATATTTTTGTCAAATTGCTATTTTTAATTTCTGAACAACAATACTTGAAATACAAGCAATAAACATATATGTGCAACGCACGGGCTCTACACCTAGTTTTATATTAATTATGAAACAGTTATAGATTGTTTTCTGTCACATTGAATGAGGACGACTCCAACAATTTAGCGCCAAGTCAAGAAATATTGTTGATAATTTTCTACAATCCTATGGCGGCTCTTATATTGAGAAATTACTAAGGGCGACGTTGCTCCATTGGCACACATTCTTATGAATTCTAAGTTTTACAAGATTAAAAATAAAAATTTTCAATAAATACGACAAAAATAGACATTTTAGTTTCCAAGCATTGGCACAATTTATAATTCCTTAATGCAATAGTGTGATAGGGACTACAATGACATTTTCTCCAAATCTCAAAATATTAAGTCGGGAATAGTATGACTTGAAAAATGAAAAAAAAAATAAATTGCTTATTAATTGTGTTAGAATTGATTGTTAACTAGTATGGAAAATTGTTTATCACAATTTTTATTTTTACTATGAAATTATCTTAAAAAGTATTATTCTACATGCTAACTTGTTATATTATCTTTTATGAATAAATATGATAAACAAACTTTGTACACACTAATGTGACAGAAATGCGTATATAAAAATTTAAATTAATAAATAAATGTCACATCAATTAAGATTTTATATATTTAGTTTGTATATATGACATTACTTTCATTTGATTGTATAAAAAATTGTGTATATGTAATTCAAAGAATAAAGTTATGTGTATTAATCTTATCAATCAACATTAATATATGATCATTTTATTTCAATGTGTTACGATTATACATAGGAGAGAAGTGGATTGAATCTTGGGTTTATAAGATGGGTAAATAAAATTAAACTAATCTTTTGGACAGTGGACAAGCGTCCGACCCATGACAAATGTGTCTAAATCAATTAGTTTGTGGTTTTATACACTTTTTGCGATAATTAAAATTAAGTGGATTTTTGTACATTCCATTATTTAGATGCATTCATTGTTTAATAAGTTTTTCTTTTTAAAATGTTCACAATTTTATCAAGTTAATATACAAGAAATAAATTAAAGTAGATTTATGTAGCAATCATCGCATAATATCATTGGATCACATAAATAAGAATAATTAATATAATAAAACATGGAAGAGGATTTAGTTTCATAGTGTAGATGCAAAAAATCTACCGTCATGAAAATAGGGTCTGATCTCGTGAGATTGAGGCCACTGACAATCCGCTAGACCTGCACACATGAAAGGGCAAGCGTGAAGCTTCCGGAAAACACCGGGGTGGTGTTTACCGTAGGCACTCCAACGCTCAAGTCAGCAAGGCTGAAAGAGATTTAATAAGAATTAAGGAGAAGAAGAATTACCAGGAGTCTTGTCGGAGGCTAGGACTACGGCGGAGGCATCGGGTTTTTGGGAGCAAGAACTTATGAGCAAATAGATGGTTTTGAGTAGTGTCCTCGGATTGTGGGAGATTGCCCTCATTTTTATAGTGAACCCAAGGGGTTAGAATCCTAGTAGGACATTGAGTCCTCTTTTTTGGGAGATAATCCCTATCAAGAAAAAAATATGATTTCTTGACCTTATCAGATTAAGTTTAATAGTTTAAATAAGAGTTGGAATCTTAGTAGGACACTAAGTCTTATTTTGGGAGATAATCCCTATCATGAAAGAGATATGAGTCCTCTTTTTTGGGAGATAATCCCTATCAAGAAAAAAATATGATTTCTTGACCTTATCAGATTAAGTTTAATAGTTTAAATAAGAGTTGGAATCTTAGTAGGACACTAAGTCTTATTTTGGGAGATAATCCCTATCATGAAAGAGATATGATTTATTGACCTTATCAGATCAAGTTTTATAGTTTAAATAAGAGTTGGAATCTTAGTAGGACACTAAGTCCTATTTTGGGAGATAATCCCTATCATGAAAGAGATATGATTTCTTGACCTTATTAGATCAAGTTTAATAGTTTGAGTAAGATTTGAAATCTTAGTAGAAGAGGAAATAGAATGGGATTCTGATTTCCTATTTATGATCGCTATGTAATGGGCTGAAACCCAGTTTAGCTTAACTTATAGGATAGCCTAACTCATAGAATAGGTAGGTCGCAAGGTGATTTTAAGCGTAGGCCCAATCGGGATTGGGTTGAGGCCTTGGGCCGTGACATGTTTATTTCGTTATTGGGCCTCGTCAAGCCCAAGACGATTTTTGGCTCTAACAGTTAGCCCCCCACTCTCTAAGTTAAAGAGTATTTAGCTTAGAGAGTAGATTGAATTGAATGAGTGCAGATTGAGCGGATTAGTGATAGCAGCTTGTTAGGTCGGATGGATCATTGTGTGGATTGGGTCGATGACTTGTCGATTTGAGGTGTAAGAACCCTTCAACCAGTCTGGCTGACTGAATGTGTAGCTTTATGGACCGGACAAGGCCGATCGAAGGTGTAAATCCGTGGATCGAGCAGGGTCGATTCGAAGGTGTAAATCTGTGGATCGAGGTCGATCCGAAGGTGTAAATCTATGGATCAGTCAAGGCCGATCCGAAGGTGTAGATCCGTGGATTGAGCAGGGTCAATCCGAAGGTGTAAATCTGTAGAAGGTGTAAATCCGTGGATCGGGCAGGGCCGATCCGAAGGTGTAGATCCGTGGATCGAGCAGGGTCAATCCGAAGGTGTAAATCCGTGGATCGAGCAGGGTCGATCCGAAGGTGTAAATCCATGGATCGAGCAGGGTCGATCCGAATGTGTAGATCCATGGATTGAGCAAGGTCAATCCGAAGGTGTAAATCCATGGATCGAGCAGGGTAGATCTGAATGTGTGAATCCGTGGATCGACCATGGTCGATCCGAAGGTGTAAATCTATGAATCGGGCAAGGCCAATTCGGAGGTGTATGCCAAATAGAGCTTGTATGGAGCTTGCGGTCAAGTTCGCATGACCGACTTGTAGTTGAAACCTTTTGATTGAAGCTGGAGCAGTGACTTGCATGGCATGTATGTTTTAAGCAAAGAGCCAAATGGAGAGCTAATATGCGTGGTGTTCATGTGTAATAAACCAAATGAAATAATAAGCCAAATAGAGAAAGAAAAAGACAAATGGGGGTGAATGTTTCTACCATGTGATTGGCAAAAACTAAGCAAAATGAAGTTTTAAGTAAAACGTAGCGGGGAAAAATGGTGTGCACACTAAATGTGCCAGAGTGGTAAGATTGAGCTGTGCCGAATGACCGATTGTAATGTAATAAGGCAAAAGAGCCGAGTGATTAAATATTGTGCATTTTAATTAATGCAGATGCAAATGGCAATGGTCGATGTATTAGTGCGACTGACTCGGCTCTGCTCCTCTACTCGAGAATGGATTCACATGGAGCACACTTAAAATGGTTTTACTTCCCATTACACGTGGTCTCCCACATGGTGGTCATGTCTCAATAAAAAACTCAATATCCAATAGACAGAAAAAATGTGATTTTCTTTTTCAAGATGCAACATGAAGTTGACACATGTCATTTTGAAATGTCAAACATTTATGGAGCAATAAGCAATTCCTTACCTCTTCTAATCCATCTTCTTTTGGATTTCGTATTTTGCGAAAAAAATTCATCCTCTCTTGTGTTTTTTCTCGAAGGTTTTCCAGCCGCTTTTTCTAAGGTAAACTTTCTAATTTCTTTGCTTGGTTGTTTGGAGCTAAGAGGTCAGCAAAAGTCTGGTGGCTGCCCTGTGTTTCTTTATTCTTGGTCAATACAAGTGGGCAATTTTGTTGGCCTTGCGAAGATGGCAGGACCTGTTGATTTTAATAAGAATGTGGAGTATTGACAATAAGATAAATGGACTGGCTGTTTCCCAATGACATCGATAATGTAATTGGTAGGAGAAGAACCAAATTATTACACCGCCACTGCCATCCTGAAATTAACATAATCAATTGGGACGTTTGGTTTGTGCAATAGTAGTAGGTCTGGTACCAAGTCTCCCAAATACTTGATCAAGGTGGAATTACAGTAAATAAAGTCTCATTCATCATTAGCACAAATTAATACAAAGACAAAAATGTTCAAATAACATGGTTGATTACACACACAAGTGTCAAGATAGGCACACATATGCACTCACAGAGAGACAGAGACAGAGACAGAGACAGAGATAGAGACAGAGACAGAGACAGAGCTGCACATAACGGTGTTAAACACTTGATCTATGAGGAGAAAGGATCAACTTTGAACCAAAAGTATATGGTCTTGAGTATTAATATATCTATAACTAAGATAAAAGTACTTCATTATCAATCCCAAAATGTTGGCCATATATTTTGCAGATCAAAGTAAACAGTAAATAGTACGACAATTGCTTTTTTCCATGTTCGATATTGCAAAACGCGTAGAAGTAAAAATTAAGTATATCTTACTTCATGGACCTAAATGAGATGGATCACATTGTTGTCTTTCTATTGAATTTTTATTTTTTTTAAACACTCGATAACATGCCTAAGAGATGTGAGAGTTTTTAGGACACGAAATACCTTCCAAAACGAAATTAAACACATACGAAAAGTGAGCAATATTCCAACTAATGCATAAACAAATTATGAACACGGAAGATGTGTTTTGATGCTTTAAGTTATCACATTTCATGCTTAATAGACATAATATGACATGTGAATTATTCCTAGATACTTTCAATGGATTTAAAATGAAGAAAATTAACAAAAAAATTTCTTATCGTGATGAGATTTTTGGGTTAACGATGCCAGTCAGAGGGAGTTCTGTGTCTCCTCTCATGTTGCAAGTTCTCGTTGGCAAATGATTGTCAGGGCCCCACGGTGGGCGCCAAACTGTAGATGCAAAAAATCTACCGTCATGAAAATAAGGTCTGATCCCGTGAGATTGAGGCCACTGACAATCCGCTAGACTTGCACACATGAAAGGGCAAGCGTGAAGCTTCCGAAAAACACCGGGGTGGTGTTTACCGTAGGCACTCCGACGCTCAAGTCAGCAAGGCTGAAAGAGATTTAATAAGAATTAAGGAGAAGAAGAATTACCAGGAGTCTTGTCGGAGGCTAGGACTACGGCGGAGGCATCGGGTTTTTGGGAGCAAGAACTTATGAGCAAATAGATGGTTTTGAGTAGTGTCCTCGGATTGTGGGAGATTGCCCTCATTTTTATAGTGAACCCAAGGGGTTAGAATCCTAGTAGGACATTGAGTCCTCTTTTTTGGGAGATAATCCCTATCAAGAAAAAAATATGATTTCTTGACCTTATCAGATTAAGTTTAATAGTTTAAATAAGAGTTGGAATCTTAGTAGGACACTAAGTCTTATTTTGGGAGATAATCCCTATCATGAAAGAGATATGATTTATTGACCTTATCAGATCAAGTTTTATAATTTAAATAAGAGTTGGAGTCTTAGTAGGACACTAAGTCCTATTTTGGGAGATAATCCCTATCATGAAAGAGATATGATTTCTTGACCTTATCAGATCAAGTTTAATAGTTTGAGTAAGATTTGAAATCTTAGTAGAAGAGGAAATAGAATGGGATTCTGATTTCCTATTTATAGACTGTTGCAGGCTAATGGGCTGAAACCCAGTTTAGCTTAACTTATAGGATAGTCTAACTCATAGAATAGGTAGGTCGCAAGGTGATTTTAAGCGTAGGCCCAATCGGGATTGGGTTGAGGCCTTGGGCCGTGACATGTTTATTTCGTTATTGGGCCTCGTCAAGCCCAAGACGATTTTTTGCCCTAACACATAGCACGAAATTTATTCATCTCAATCATTTTGAAAAAAAAAAAAAAGAAAAGAAAAGAAAAAGAAGAATAAGAAGAAACTGAATTTCATTTTTGGATTTGCATAAAAAAAGAACATTTGGATTGGACAGACCCATTTATGGATTCAGCCCAGAAAAGCCCAAAAGCTTTTAATGCTTCAGATTTGAGTTATTTGTGTCAATTTAATTATTTATTAGTCAACATTTGGAGGAAATTTCTTCAAAACTTCATAGATTATGATGCAATATGGAAAGGAAATCATATTGACTACTGGAATTATACATCTTGGAATCAAGCAGATTACAAGATATCCAGAGTAACTTCAAGAATTACTTTATTAAGATTATTCCGTAATTACACTATTGATGACATTCCTTATTTCACTCTTACATTTTTTGTATAAATTGAATACTTTGTAAAGCACAAAATATACAATACAAATATACAGGAAAGTCTTCTTACATTCTGTCCTCTTCTTCATTCGTCAGCAACTTAGTTGTCTCTTTTGCATCTTGTTGCTCATATTCTGACATGGTATCAGAGCAATCCTTTAACTTCGCTTCCGCCCAGCAAACCTCTCCAACTAGATTTTTAGAGTCGGTGAAACATGGCACTTAGATTGAGCATCCTTCTCAGTCAACAAATCCTTCCTAGCCAAATTTCCTGAACCTGCAAACAAGGTACTTGGGTTAGTAATTTCTCTTCCAAAACCAAATTTGTTTTTTCCCAAAAACTATAAAACTTTATCCAAATAACTTCCCTCATGGATTCAGCTGCCAACCTGCAAATCACAACTCCACCAACAAACCAGTCCACACAAAGTCAAAACCAAAACCAAGATTCCGAACAAACCCAAACTCAATATGGCCCAAACCCATTAGAGTTCATGGGTCAGGCATCCAACCAAACGGGACAAAACCCCTACCCAATATTCTAGCTTATGCCAAACACCTCCAATCAGCCAGAACCCGGCGATCCACTTTACTCACCGGCGTCTGACGGATTAGAACTAGTGCTTATCAAGCAACCTCTTACCTGCTCCAAAAATTATGCCACATGGGCATGTGACTTCCGGCGGTCATTGATCACGAAGGCCAAAGAAGGGTTCATCGATGGAACCCTTCCCATACCCACTGAACCAAATCAAGCCAAGCACTGGATATGGTGTAACACTCTTGTCCAAGCATGGATCAGCAACTCCCTGACCCAGGAGATTGTCATCGAACTGCCACAGACAGAGAATGCTCAAGAGACGTGGGAAAATATAAAGGAGATGTATAGCCAACTTGATCTGGCCAAATTGGTCACCTTGTAGCAAAACCTCGCTGATATCAAGTAAAATAACCTTTCGGTGACAATATATTTTAACCGATTATCGGTGATGTGGAATGAGTTGGATGCCGTCAAAGAACCCTTCTAGGTGCCGACAACAATCCTTCAGCGGATTCAAAGAGGGAAGGATCAAGATAGATTGATCCAATTTTTGATGGGTTTAAATGATAGTTTTCTTCCTTTCAAGACTCAAATACTAGCGATGTTGTCGACGCCGCCACTCCAACAGACATACCAACTCACTGTACAAGATGAAAGCCAACGCCTGATCTCCCATGATGGTCTCACCGATGACGCTACTGCCTTTACAAGTAGCCAACAACAAAATTTGGTAGAAAGAGTGAAAGGTGAAATGGGAAATGTGGGTACTTCTCATGAGTGGCGCCTAGGGTTGCAAAATGAGAAGATTGTTTTATATGGGAGTAAATATGGGTTGAATGGTTCAGATCCTATAATGCAATCCCACGGGTCTAATGACTCCGAGCCAAATTCCTTTTTAAATGTATCACATGGGTTAAATTCTACTTCAAATGGGCTAGCCTATTTCACATCAAATGGTCCATAACACATTAATGGGTCTAAGCCAAATTCCTTTTTAAATGCATCACATGGGTTAAATTCTACTACTTCAAATGGGTCAGCCTATTTCACATCAAATGGTCCACAACACATCAATGGGTCCAATGCCTCGGGGTCCAATAAATCTGGAAAAAGTGCACGATATTGTGATTGTTGTAAAAGAAGAAATCACAATTGTGACACTTGTTGGAAATTACATGGCCGACCACCCCATCAGAAATTTGGATCTACAGTAAATCAGATTGATATACATACCTCTTTGGGCAACGAGATTTCAGCACCCACATTCAATCCTGAGCAATACCAACAGATTCTCTAAATGATCAATCAGGTTCCCCAGGCTCATACGACATCCTATGCAGGTACATCTTTTTGTTTAAATTCAATTAGAAAGATGATATCTGGATAATTGACTCAAGGGCTAGTGACCACATTATTTGCAATCCTAAGTATTTCTCTCATACACCCACAAAATCATCCACATCCATCTGTATGCCAAATGGAACCATGGCTCCCGCCACCCAAATAGGATCCGTTCAACTCATTTCAGCCTTAGTTTTTCATAATGTTTTATTTGTCCTAACTTTTCGCTCCTTCTTTCCGTTTCTAAGATCTGTCAAGATAATCGTTATTGCTTAAAATTTTTTCCTAAGACTTGTGAGTTTCAGGACCCTTTGACTGGGACACTGATAGGCTCGAGTAAGGTTCATAATGGTCTATACTACTGGATCACTAATTCTGTAGGCACATCTCAAAATTTTCTATCTTGTATTGCAAATAATAAATTTTCTGATTGTAATACAATCTCAATAAAATTTCTTTAATTTTACATCAAAGACTGGGTCATAGTGCTTCTATTCCACAACCACATTGTTCGATTTGTCCACTTGCCAAGCAATCTAGACCCACTTTTCCACACAGCACCTCACACACTACTCGCCCCTTTTCCCTAGTTCATATTGATATTTGAGGACCCTATCACACTCCTAATCATGATGGGTCTCGTTTCTTTCTTACCATAGTTGATGATTTTTCCCGAGGGACATGGTTTTATCTCCTAAGTTCAAAAACTCAAACACTTACCAAAATTAGGGCTTTCATCACCATGGTCAAAACATAGTTCAATATGTGAGTCCAACGCATCCGAACGAATAATGCTCACGATTTCTTTAATCATCAATGCTCCTCATTTTTTTCATCTCTTGGCATTATTCATGAAAGTTCATGTGTCTATAAACCTTAACAGAATGGCATAGTTGAACGAAAACACAAACATCTCTTAGAAGTAGCCCGAGCTCTCAAACACTAAGCCAATAACCCTTTTTCCTTTTGGGGCGAATGTGTGGTCACTGCTACTTACCTAATCAATCGGATGCCCACTAGAGTTCTTAATGGTAAGACACCCTATGAACTTCTATTTGGTAAACTCCTGAACATTAATCATCTCAGAGTTTTTGGTTGTTTATGTTATTCTACTCATTTGGGGACCCACGACAAGTTTGGTTCTCGTGCCACTCAATGTGTTTTTATGGAATACCTTATGTATTAGAAAGGGTATCACCTATACAATTCGGTAGAGAAAAAATTCATGATTTCCAGAGATATGGTTTTTCATGAAGGTAACTTTCCTTTTCTGGATACTACTAATCAATCTAGTATTGCTCCCCATCAGACACCTCCTTTCCTAAAAGATGATTTGTCTCCATCGAGACCACTTTTCACTATAAATCCTACATTTGATCTGGGTTCCCCTACAACAACTACATACTCTACTCTTGTTCCTTCTACGGAGTCTACTCCATTGACAGACTCACCTTGCGATCTTATAAACAGTCCTGAGCATTAGCCAAAACCGACCCCACGTCAATCCACACGGTCCACACGACCACCCCTATGGACAGTTGACTATGTCTACCCCATTATTCAGAATGCGTCAAGTACTCCTTATCCTGCTTCTGATTATGTGAGCTATGACCGTCCCTTTTGCTGCCCACAGGATCTGTATCAGTCAGATCTTTACCAATCAGGAACCTTCTTGCTATTCAGACGCTATTCCTCATGCTTAGTGGCTGCAAGCTATGGTAGATGAACTCTGTGTACTAGCCCAGAATAATACTTGGGACATTGTCCCTCGACTGTTTCACCGGAAACCTATTGGATGCAAATGGGTTTACAAGATTAAGCACTGAGCTGATGGTTCCATTGAACGTTACAAAGCCCGCCTTGTTGCCAAAGGTTTTACTCAGTGGGAAAGGTTCGACTACCAAGAAACCTTTTCCCCTATTACTAAACATGTGACTGTCCGAGCTTTCTTATCTGTTGCTGCTATTTGAGATTGGTCGATTCATCAGATGGATGCTCATAATGCCTTCCTCCATGGCGATCTTAATGAGCAAATTTACATGGATCTCCCAGAACTTCGCGCCAAGGGGAGAATACCGTATGTCGGCTGCGAAAGTCCATCTATGTTTTAAAGCAAGCGTCTCGTCAATGGAATGCAAAAATTACAAAAGCACTTACAAACATCAGATTTGTACAATCAAAAAATAACTATGCCCTTTTCACATGGTGTAAAGGTACCTCATTTATTGCTTTAATCATTTATGTGGATGACATCCTTATACAAAGAATGATGAACCTGCCATTCAAGCCCTAAAGAAACACCTCAACAGACACTTATGTATAAAAGATCTAGGAGAGCCTAAATATTTCTTGGGAATTGAGATTGCAAGGTCTCTCGCTGGCATATCCCTCAACCAAAGAAAGTATGTTCTTGAGCTCATATCAGATTCTGGATTATCCGCACATAAACCAAGCATGATTCCCGTAGAACAGAACACTAAACTCACAAGCCAACAATATGATAAAGAAGTGCATCCTCAGAAATTGATCCTCCAATAAAGGATCCAACCATCTATTAGAGACTTGTGGGAAGATTGATATATCTCACCATGATGCGACCAGACATAAGTTATGTTGTTCACAACCTATGCCAATTCATGCATGGACCAAAGGAATCTCATATGGAGGCAGCAACAAAGGTACTCAAATATCTGAAAGGTTGTCTAGGTTTAGGCCTTCTTCTGCAAAGAGATGGAAACTTAGAAATAATAGCCTTTTGTGATTCAGACTGGGGCACATGTCCAATGACTAGGAAATCACTCACTAACTACTGTATAAAACTTGGGGGATCCTTGATTTCTTGGAAGGCAAAGAGGCAGTCAACAATATCATTATCTTCAGCAGAGGTCGAATACAGAGCTATGGCAAAAACCACATGTGAGATTGTTTGGATTCTTGGATTACTAAAGGATTTGGAGATACAAACAAAAAAACCTGTCAGCCTACACTGTGACAACAAAGTTGCCAATGATATTGTGGCAAATCCTGTATTCCATGAAAGGACAAGGCATATCGAAATCGACTGTCACTATATCCGAGACAAAATTCAAGAAGGAGTTATCAAGACAAAGCATATCCGAACTTCAGAGCAACCAGCAGACATTTTTACGAAGCTATTGTGTAGTCGACAACATTCATATTTGCTTCACAAGCTTGGAGTTTTTGACATCTACAAACCACCAACTTGAGGGGGAGTTATGCAATATGGAAAGAAAATCATATTGACTACTGGAATTATGCATCCTGGAATCAAGCAGATTACAAGATATCCAGGAGTAACTTCAACAATTACTTTATTAAGATTATTCTGTAACTACACTATTGATTACATTCCTCATTTCATTCTTACATTTTTTGTATAAATTGCATACTTTGTAAAGCACAAAATATACAGTACAAATATACAGAAAAGTCTTCTTACATTCTGTCCTCTTCTTGCATTCTTCGGCAACTTAGTTTATCTTTTGCATCTTGTTGCTCATATTCTAATAGATTAAAGTTAATCATAAAAATTTAACTATTATTAGTCGATAAAAAGCAATATTACATTTACATTCTAATCTCACAAATTTTCTCCCACAACCCCATGTAAAAGTTCGCAATTGATTTCTAATGAAAATTTTCATTTGAATAATTGTAAATTAACCAATTATAAACTGTTACATTAGGGTTATAAGAAAAAATTTGTGAGATTGAGATTATGAGAGAGAGTTTGTGGGATTGGATTCTGAACCAATCTTGATTGTTTGATAAAAGCACCAAAAGAAGACCCTTGAAAAGTCAAGTGTTTTGGCCCCACGCCTAATTTGGAGGAAGTTTCCTGGAACCTTCATAAAAGTTACTATATTCAGTCTTCAACAGAGTTTATCAGCTCTTTCACGCATCTCAAGTCTCAACAAACTGAAATGCATATATGGATTATGGACCCTTGAACAATTTTTCAATAGGGAAATGGTAAATTAGTATTGTTATAACCAAGCAAAAAAAAAAAAAAATCGAAAGTTGCAATTGTTGAAGAAGGAAAGGAAGATTAAAGCTGCTGGTAATGCGTGTTTTGAAAGTTTGCTAAAAGTTCTAATATTCTTCCACTTATTATATATTGATGTTGCAATAGATAAAAAAATTTTAGCTCACGACAACGGAAAATCCTGTGGCTTTTTTGTAGCAGTTATTCAATCGGAAATAAGTAAGAATTCATCCGCGCTTGGTGCCGCACCCTAGAAGTTGTAAGTTTAATTTTGACATAAACTCTGTTTCTATCCATTTTTATCATTTATTTAACTTGAATGTTATAGTCCATAAGCCGTTAAAGGCTCTAAAAGTTCGGGATTTTCATTTTTAAACAAGATGAACAATTCTAACGAATCATTAATCATATCAAAGTTTTATCTTTAGTTGAACGAGTTAGCTTTTTCTTTCTTGCTAATAAAAATATATTCGTGAAATTAATTTCGCAGATAAACTCGATTGGATGTTTTGGTATCTTTAAAAACTTATTATTTGGATTATTTGTAAAACTAGCTTGTCTTCCATGAGCATCCTTGCAGCATCGACATCTACATATAGTACTTCTTTCTCTAGCTAGAAGTATGTGTTGGAGTCCCACATCAACTAGGCACGCTCAAGCCTATTGGGTTATAAGAGGGGGTAATCCTCCCATTCAACAAGGCCTTATTGGGTGAGGAGTTAGGCCCACCTCAAATTCTAACATGGTATCAGAGCCCAAGTTTAGTTGAGCTGAGCGTTTGACCAACGAGTGAGGAGTTAGAGCCAGCAACTACCTCCAATAATAGACATGACCCAACATATGAGCTTGACCGTGAGGGGGAGTGTTGGAGTCCCACATCGATTAGGCACGCTCAAGCCTATTGGGTTATAAGAGGGGGTAATCCTCCCATTCAATAAGGTCTTATTGGGTGAGGAGTTAGACCCACCTCAAATTCTAACAGTAGCGGTTTGAATCAAAGCGAAATTAATATATTTATAGATAACAAAGAACTTGAGCGAGGAAAATGCATTTCATCGGAACTTCTGGAAGCAATTGAAGACTCAAGATTTTCAGTTGTTGTTTTCTCAAGAAATTATGTAACCTCTACTTGGTATTTGGATGAACTTATTAAAATTGTTGAATGTATGAAGACAAAAGGACAGAAGGTCATCCCCATTTTTTATGATGTCGATCCGTCTATTATAAGGAAACAAACAGGAAACTTCTGTGAAGCCTTTGTAAAGCTGCAGAAATTTTTAGAGAGAATATAGGAAGGGTGCAAACATCGAGGAATGCATTGACTGAGGTGGCCAACCGCTCTGGTTTTGATTTGAAGGACAGGTAACAATTATTTCTTCTTCTATATAAATAATACAGAGCTTAATTATCAAAACGATTGAAGTATTATGTTTCTCATGTTATTTATTCTTTGACCGTTTGGATGGAAAAAGAGTCAACAAGATTCTTTGCTGCTTTTTGAATTGCATTAACACTTCCTACAATTAACCAACCAAAAGAGTACCTTTATTAGATTGCCTCACAGGTTTTACCTGGCAGAGGCAGAGAAGATACTTAGGCCGGCTAGTCTTTTTAAAAAAAAAAAAGTTACAGGTCAGGACTAAAAGGCTCGTAACAAAAGATAGTAATTACAAGATACAACTCTTATCTTCACTATCTGTTATATCACGATTTTGCTAAGTCACACACCTATTTCCTTAGTTCTCTGCATGTCACTATAAATTTTTAAGAGTATTATAGCATGAAATTAATTAACTTTTAATTTATCGGTTTTTATTGTTTTACTCTTTAAAAGTCTAGAGTGGCTTTCATTTCTAAGATAATCCTCTATATCTCAAACTTTCATTTTTTATTTTCATTTTGTTACTTTGAAATTATTTCAATATTGTCAAAGATATAGTTTATATATACATGTCATTTACACTACTAACTTAGTGAAACTATTGATTGAGATCCAGAATTAGAAGAGTTTTACTTTTGGAAGCATCATAGCAAGGGTTCAACTTTAATAGCATTTTATTATATTTTCGTTAGATTAGTTGTCCATAGTATCTACGTGATAGATTTTCTATTTTAGCCTGGCTCAGAAAAAATCCCAAGTAGCGCCTCTACATTGGCAGATGTTGATATGCATGACAAATAAAGTGGTACCGTTAGAACTCTCCACCACTTAGAGGAGATTTGAGCAAGTTTGACTGAGAAATTATAAGCAAGGAGAAAAAGAAAAAACACAAAGTGTTTATCCTGGTTCGGCTTTAATTCAAGCCTATGTCCAGTTGAGCTCAGCCATTGAACTCGTTCTCTGCACCATGTTAATGAATTGAACAATTATATTAAGAGATAGATACTAAACAAGTTCTATTACAATGATTTTCAGAGCACAAGAAGAAAAACACCCAAACTCCTTTTTTGCTTCTCACCAAATCTGTTGTATCTCTCAATCTCACACTACACCATCGTTACTTTTAGGCCAATGTAAAAGGATATTAATCCCTAATCTCCAAGAGGGATTCATTGTATCAAGGACAATAATTCAACCATTGATTCTTGCCATTTATATCAAAATGATAGCTTGCTACAATTTCCTTTTGTAGATTACCAACCTGCAATGTAGTGTAAATGATAGCTTTTTTAAGGATCAGTCACAATAGTTATCATTGTTAAAATAATGAGCTATGATAAGATTATATAGATTTTACAAATTTGGAATAAAAATAAACAAAAAAGGAAAAGAAATTTTTTCTTGTTTATGAGGATTATGTATATTATAATATTTATTTATTAGTAAATATCTTCAAGATTCATAACTGATGGGGTATTGTAAATAGCAGTGTTCAAAAGAATCGATTGGAATCGGAACCGGTGGGTACCCGGGGTTTGGTTCCGATTTCTACCTGGAACCGGCCGTCAACGAGTAGGTTTTGGTTCCAAATTTTTGGAACCGTTACTGTGCGGTTCCAGTTCCAGTTCCTATAGTTAGGAACCAAAATTGGAACCGGGAACCGAGACTAATATAAAATAAAATTAAATAGTATGATGATTAATAAAAACTTTTGTAGAAAAAGTAATGTGAATACATTTATATTTATATTTCATAACATTTAAAGTAAGTTGGTTTGACTTTTGAGAATCTACCTTTACAAAGTAATGGAGGTTGTAATTTTGAATTTATAATTTATAATTTTATTTTTGTTAACAAGTGTCAGGTGGGGGGGTATTTGTAAGTTTTTAAGGGTTTTTTTGCCATTTTAAAAACTTTTGGGGGTAATGAATTTTATAGGATGCCTAGAACTGGAAGTGGAACCGTTGTTATAGGTTTCGATTCTGGGTACATAGGAACCGAAACTATCAGTTCCGGTTTTGGTTCCAATTTCAAGGAACCGTCGGTTCCGATTCCGATTCTAGTTCCTTCAAAAAATGTAGGGTGCCCGAAACCGAACACCCCTAATTGTAAATACATATTTATGTTCTTCTTTTACTTTTTTTTTTTTTTTTTCACTCTATAGGCACGAGTCTGAATTTATTCAAGAAATTGTGAAGGAAATTTCAACTAAATTAAGGCACCTTTCAACATGCATGAGTTTCAAGGACCTAGTTGGCATAGATTCACATTTGTAGAAATTGAAGATTCTTATAGGTGGAGGGAGTGATGTTGTTTGCATGATTGAGATTTATGGAATGGGAGGAATAGGCAAGACAACTATTACACAAGTAGTCTATGAGTTGCTTTCTTGTGAATTTGAAGGTCATAGTTTTCTCGCCAATGTTAGAGAAATGTCAGAAAAGAATAACTTGATTTCTTTACAAAATATACTTCTATCCCAGATCCAAAATGTTGGACCAAGTCATATTGACATACACAATATCTATGATGGAGTTAGTAAGATAAAAGGCAGGTTGAAGCACAAAAAAGTTATTATTATCGATGATGCAGTTCATATAAACCACTTAAATGCGTTAGCTGGAAAGCATGATTGGTTTGGTTTAGGCAGTATGATCATAATAACAACAAGAGATAAAAAGTTACTAACAACTCATGGAGTGGATGAATTACACAAGTTGAGGAACTAAATCATGATGATAGTATTAGGCTCTTAGTTTGAAAGCCTTTAAAAACTATCAGCCTTCCGAAGGTTATGTGGAGTTGTCAAATTGTTTTGTAGAGTATGCTCATAGTCTTGAACGAAAAAGAGACAACAACAGGAACAAAATAAAATAGTAAAACAAACCAAACACTAAACAAAGATAATAATACGCGCGATTTACCCTGGTCCACCCAATGTGGGCTACGTCCATCTGAGTCAATATTATTGCAATATGTCTCACCTCTCTCGTTTACAATGAATGAATTGCTCTCACACACCATAACAAGAGAAAAGTATGATTACATACTAGGTTTAAGAGACTAAACCTAGTTTTACAAGTATTCCTATTCCTAAGTCCAACCCAATAACGAATTAGTAACTTAAAAGAAATCCTACAGCGGTTATACATGGAAAAGCCCAGCGGAACCCCCGAGTGTGTCTCCGTTACCCATTAATGCTAAAGTAGTCGACAACTCCAATATTCTCCCACTTGGCGAAAACTTCACACAATAAAGGCCTACCTCATCAACACACCATGTAAACTTTGCTAAGCTCATAGCCTTGGCAAGAAAATCTACAGCATTAACAAGTGTATCAACCTTCTCTAACAACACCAATTTTTCCTCTACCTTTTGCCTGATGAAATGATATTGTATGTCAATGTGTTTTGATCGCGAATGAAAGGCAGGATTCTTGGCTAAGTAAATAGCCCCTTGATTGTCACACCCAATCTTCACAGCATCAAGCTTGAAACCAAGCTCTAAACTCAATCTTCGAAGCCACATAGCTTCCTTGCCAACATGCGTCAATGTCATGTATTCTGCTTCAGTCGATGACAAAGCCACAATACTTTGCCTTTTACTCATCCAACAAACATCAGCACCAAATAAAGAGAATACATACCCACTTGTGGAATGCCTACTATCGAGATCACCTCCCCAATCATCATCCACAAAACCTATCACATCTAGTTCATCCCCAATCGCCATGCCTCCATAACATAATGATAAATCCGAGGTCCCACGAAGATATCTGAGAACCCTCTTTACAGCACTCCAATGCTCCTTACTAGGATTTGACATAAAGCGACTCAAAACTCCCACTGCTTGTGCAATATCGGGTCGCGTGCACACCATGGCATACATCAAACTACCTACAACACTCGCATACGGCACATGTGTCATTTCTTCAGCATCTTCCTCAGACTTAGGACACTGATCAGTAGACAATTTCACTCCCAAAATCATAGGAGTCTTCACAGGTTTGCAGTCTACCATGTTAAATTTCTTCAACACCTCCTCAATGTACTTTCTCTACCCTAACCACAATTTACAACTCTGACGATCTCTGGTAATTTGCATACCCAAAATAAAATTTGCAGCCCTAAGATCCTTCATGTCAAATTGTGCAGCCAACAAACCCTTCATAGAATTTATCAACTTCTTGCTATTCCCTATCAGCAACATATCATCTACATATAAGGTTAAAATAACAAAGACATTTTCTAACCTTTTTACGTACACACAGTGATCCACGTTGCTACAGCTAAAACCATGCTAAAGACCATAGGAGTCGAACTTTTTGTACCACATCCTTGGTGATTGTTTAAGTCCATACAGAGACTTCCTCAACCTACACACCAAGTCTTCCTTCCCTTTACATACAAACCCCTCAGGCTGCCTCATGTAAATTTCCTCCTCTAAATCTCTATGTAAGAATGTCGTCTTTACATCAAGTTGCTCAATTTCAAGATCATACGTAGCAGCAATGGATAGAACATACCTGATTGATGTTAACTTGGCCACAGGAGAGAAAATCTCACCATAATCAACACCCTCAATCTGCGAGAATGCCTTTGCAACCAGTCTCACCTTATACTTTGCAATTGTCCCATCTGCCTGCAACTTTCTTTTGAACACCCACTTGCAACCAATTGCCTTTCTATCCTTAGGCAATTTACATAGGATCCATGTACTATTCTTGTCCAGTGACTACATCTCATCATTCATCGCAACCTTCCATAGATTTGCATCTTCCATGGCTCTTGCTTCATTTACATTCCTAGGTTCATCACCAATCACATTCAAAGCATATAATCCACTCAAGGCACTTAGAGAGAAACGAACTGGTGCCTTTCTAACTCTTGTAGATCTCCTCAAAGTTGATGGCACCACAACTTCATCATTAGAATCATCCTCTGAATCATCCACAGAACCCTCATCAGCCACACTATCAAGTTTATCTCCATGGTCAGATTTTGTAGACTCTAAATTTTCAATCTCTGCAACAACATTAGGAGTCATCTCCTCCTCTTGCTCTACTGTAGTCACATCAAACTGAATTTTCTTTGACTGCTCAAGATCTTCAAGAGTTCCCACACGTTGTTTTACCTCTCTAAAGATTACATCTCTATTGTAGATAATGCTTCTACTCACAGGATTCCACAACTTGTATCCCTTGATGTCATCCTTGAACCCCACAAACTTGCACTTCTCAGATTTACTGTCAAGCTTGCTTCTCTTCACCTTTGGCACATGCACATACGCATCACAACCAAAAACTCGAATAAAAGACATATTAGGTTTCTTACCATACAAAGCTTCATATGGCGTCATGTCTTTAACAGAAGAAGTGGGAGACCGATTCTTCAAATAACAAGCCATTGCAGTAGCTTCAACCCAAAATTCAGACCCCCGGGACTACTGTATTCAAAGATACATCTAGCCTTTTTCCAACAGTGACCGATTGAGACGTTCAGCCACTCCATTTTGCTGAGGCGTGTAAGGTGTAGTTTTCTGCCTTGCAATTCCGTGTGTTGCACAAAATTGCTCAAACTTACTAGAGCAAAACTCACCGCCATTATCAGTTCACAAAGCTTTAATCTTCCTGTCAAACTGATTCTCAACTAAGGCTTTAAATTCTCGAAATTTCTCAAAAGCCTCAAACTTGCTGCGCATGAAATAAACCCAACAGTGTCTAGAAAAATCATCAATGAAAGATACATAATACCTGGATTTACCAACAGATTCCACTGGAGTGGGCCCAAAAACGTCACTGTGAATTAACTCTAGTATTTTTGTTGCTTTCGTGCCTGTCGATTGAAAACTAACCCGATTTTGCTTGCCTTGTAAACATTCCTCACAAAACCCAAAACTCATGGAACAGTTAGGAATACCTTCAACCATATTCTGAGTCACCAAAGTAGACAAAGTTGTCTCTCCAATGTGCCCCATTCGCTGATGCCACAATGTTGCAGAATCAATTTCTTTTTCAGCCTCCTTTTCCGAAACACAACCACCCAAAGAGGAATTTCTTACAACTGATGCTTGCAGCCTGTATAGTGTACCATGTCAAACTCCTCGTGCAATAACCGTAGATCCCCGAGTCATCTTACAGGATGTTCTGTCACAATTGAATACTATACCTGCGTCAGCCATTGTTCCAACAGAGAGCAGATTTCTACTCATACCAGGGATGTGCATCACTTCAGGGAGCATCCTCACTAAACCATCATGCAACCTCAGCCTGATTTTCCCGCAGCCAATAATCTTCACAGCAGTATCATTTCCTAATAGAACGTTTCCTCCATTGTATGTCTCATACTCACAAAACCATTCCTTGTGAGGTGTCATATGGAATGACGCACCAGTATCAATATACCAGACTGATTGGTCTGATCCAACCATACATGCAGCAGCCACATACATATCACCGTTTGATTCCTGTTTGTACGAAGTTTCAGCTTCCTTCCCCTTCACTGGTTTGTTTCAGCAGTCTTTCTTAAAATGCCCAAATTCCTGACATCTCCAGCATTTAATCTTACTTTTATCCTTGCTCTTAGATCTACCTCGCAACTTTCCCCTGTCGCGAGACTTATTAGAATTCCTATCAAGGTTTCGTCCCCTAGCAGTTAAAGCATCCCTAGACGAACCCTTTGAACCTCTTCGCCGCATATCCTCTGCCAATAATGTAGAACATACAGATTCCCACGACATTTGTGTCAATCCTCCACCACTAATCGCAACAATTAGGTTGTCCCACGTATCAGGCAGCGAGCATAACAATGTTACGGTTTTCTCAAATTCGGTGAGTTGTGCATCCATAGCCAGCAGTTGATTCACCAGAGTATTAAACTCATCAAGATGTGCAGCAAGAGAATCCCCATCATGCATACGGAGATTGTACAGTTTCTTGCGACGGAACAACACGTTCACCAAAGACTTACTCAGATACATATTTTCCACCTTCTGCCATAAACCTTTAGCCGTATCCTGATCCATCACATTCATTAGAACAGAGTCCTCAAGACAAATGCGAATCAAACCTCTGGCTTTCCGATCCATCTTGTCCCATTCAGCAAGTGCGGCACGATCAGTTGCTGATAATTCTCCTTCAGCAGGTTTAGACCAAGCGTACTTGACAATGCAGTTCCAGACGTTTCACTTGTCGTAACAACAGCAGTCCCGACTGTCTTCCTATCATTCACAATTGCACCCCACAGGTCCCTGTCAACGAGTAGATCCTCCATCCGCATTTTCCAAAGCTTGAAGCGTTTGCCGTCGAACTTCTCAATCTCAACCTTTGATCCCGCCATCTCTAAATCACAATCTAACAAAACCTTGCTCTGATACCAATTGAACGAAAAAGAGACAACAACAGGAACAAAATAAAATAGTAAAACAAATCAAACACTAAACAAAGATAATAATATGCGCGATTTACCCTGGTTCACCCAATGTGGGCTATGTCCAACTGAGTCAATATTATTGCAATATGCCTCACCTCTCTCGTTTACAATGAATGAATTGCTCTCACACACCATAACAAGAGAAAAGTATGATTATATACTAGGTTTAAGAAACTAAACCTAGTTTTCCAAGGATTCCTATTCCTAAGCCCAACCCAATAAGGAATTAGTAACTTAAAAGAAATCCTACAGCGGTTATACATGGAAAAGCCCAAAACCGCCTACGGGCTCGAGGCGCTGCCCCCGCAACCCTTGCCCGCTCACCGGGGAGCGGGGCACACGAGTGCGTCTCCGTTACCCACTAATGCTGAAGTAGTCGACAACTCCAACAAGTCTTCCATTAGCTCTTGAAGTTTTGGGTTCTTTTTTATATGTAGACCTGCAAACTAATGGATTAGTGAACTAAAAAGGTTAGATAGAGATCTTGAAAACGAAATTCTAGATATACTTCAAATAAGTTTTGATGGGTTAAAAGAAACAAAAAAGAAAATTTTTCTAGATGTTGCATGTTTTTTTGAAGGGTATGATAGAGCTTATATGGTTTTCACTCAACTATTGGAATAAGTGTACTTATTGAGAAATATCTTGTTTGTATTTCCAATGGCAACTGCTTGTGGATGCATGATTTGTTGCAAGAAATCGGACAACACGTTGTTAGAAGAGAATCCATTAATAAGCCTGGAAAATGCAGTAGGCTATGTAATGAAGAGGATATTCACCATGTGCTAACAAGAAACATGGTAAGTGATTTAGTGGTAGAAACATTTATTTTTTATGTTCATTTTCCGTAACCATGATGAAGATCAAGGGTGGAACTAGCATTTGTGAAGCTTTAGGTAAATAAAAGTGTATTTTTTTTTTTTTTCTTTAGCTAAAGTGACTTTATTATAATAAGTTATGTTAATCAGAATTACCACTCAAGAAATTTAGAAGTTAAATTACTTAATTCTCAGTTTATCAAACATGAAGTGTTCATATGTGTGTTTCTAAACCTGTAAATCAAAGTCATCACTACTTTTCGATAATTCAATTTCTTTATTTATTTATTTATTTTTGCGAGTATATGAAACTAGTCATCAAAAAATTGATTCTCATTGTATTTTAAACTTACATGCATGGTTTCACGCATAGTGCTACTGATATAGAAATACACCCCACATTTGAATTTTTTTTTTTAAATGAAAATAAAATTCTTTTCATACTATTGGAATCTACTATACTAAACATTATTGAGATTTAATTTTGCCTAAGAAAAAAAAAAATCATAGTTCTATACTGCTATTGCTGATGAAGTTCTCCTATGCTGATATCAATGTCTCTAAATTTGGTTCTCACTCTTTCAATTTACTTTATTCCAGGGAACTGAAGTAGTTGAAGGCCTAATACTCAACTCTTCCATGAAAAAAGAGTTGTATTGTAGTGCTAAAGCTTTTTCAAAGATGATCAACCTGAGACTACTCAAAATCAACAATGTACAACTTCCTGAAGGCCTTGAATATCTTCCTAATGAGTTAAGGTTATTTGATTGGCATGGGTGTCCTTTAAAATCCTTGCCTTCAAATTTCAGACTGGATAATGTTGCTACACTAAATTTTAGTTTTAGCCCCATCAGAATACCCTGGAAGGGAACCCAAGTAAGATTACTTATCATTTAATGCATTCATACTTTCATTCATGGGGTAATTAAATTTAGAATATGTCGTGATACTTTTTCTTTTTCTGCCCTATTTCGTTTTCAACAGCTTTTCAACACGGTGAGATCCATCGGTTTCAAAGACTGCCAATACCTAAACAAGACACCAGATTTCACACAAGCTGTAAATCTTGAGGAGTTGATTCTTAAAGGATGTAGAAGTTTGCGCCAAATCCACCCATCTTTGCTGATTCACAAAAATATTGCTCTTCTGGATATGACACTTTGTACAAGTCTTACAACTCTTCCAGAAAATATTCATATGGAATCTCTTAAAAAACTTCAGCTTTCTTCTTGCTCAAAACTGAAGAAGTTTCCAAAGACTGTGGGTAGTATGGATTGTCTATCAGAGCTTGCTTTAGACAAAACTGCCATTAAAGAACTGCCATTGTCTGTTGAACTACTAGTCGGACTTACACGGTTCAAATTGGATGACTGCAAAAATCTTGTGAGTATTCCAATTACTATGAGTCTATGAACGGCTTGAAATCTCTTGTAAGTCTAACTCTCTCAGGTTGCTCCAAACTTGAAAACTTGCCAGAGACATTGGGGGAATTGAAAAGATTGAGGGTCCTTAATGTGAGTGGAACTGCAATAAGGAAACCAGTGTCGTCTATTTTCCTCATCAACAAACTTCATGAATTAATTTTTTGTGGATGCAAAGTTCCACCATCAAATTCATTGGCGTCACACCAATTCACCAGTTTGATGCCAAGAAAAAGTTCAGATTCCACTGCCTTTAGGTTGCCTTCTTTGTCAGGTCAGTGTGCTACTTTAGCATATATGGTTCTCAACGACTGCAACCTAGAGGACGAATCAATCCTTAGTGATTTTTTTAGTAGCTTTTCTTCACTACATCTTTTAGATCTAAGCTCAAACAATTTTGTTTCACTACCCGAAGGCCTCAATTATCTTTCTAAGCTTCATACTCTTTACTTGGTCGATTGCAAGAGACTTCAATCTTTACCAGAACTTCCATCTAATATTCAGTTAGTTGATGTGAGTGGTTGTACTTCACTGGAAACGTTGTCGAATACATTAAGGTTATGCAATTCAAATTTGTCGAATATTTCATGTGGAAACTGCTTGAAATTGATCGGATGCAGCAATATGGCATTTTCAATGTTGAAAGAACATCTTAATAAGGTCAGTCTCCTTTTCTCTGTATATTTATCTCCCTCCGTTTTTGAACGTTTATTCAACAGTATGACTTTTTTTGTTCTTAATTTTTTTTCATTTTTTTGTGCACAAGCGCCAAATTTGAGAGAGATCTGACATCCATGAGATAGCTTTACGAAATGACGCTGTGTTTAGATTGGTAGTTCCAGGAAGTGAAATTCTTCAATGGTTTAGTCATCAAAGTGAGGGTTGTTCAATAAGAATAGAAAAGGCTCCAGATTTATATATAAATGGTAAGTTGAGTAATCAGCGTGAGGGTTGTAGAATAAGAATAGAAAGGCCGCCATATATGTATAATAATAGTAAGTTGGTGGGATATGTTGTGTGCTCTGTTTTTACGGTCCATAAGCATCTGCCTACACGTGGGGATAACTGCTCACATGAGGCTAGATGCGAGATGAAAGGCTTCTATATTTTGGGGAGCAGTTTGGCCAAACTGAGTAGGACCATCTTTGGCCACTATATTTTTCTAGGAAAAGTAGTAAATGGCTCCTTCGTAATAGATATGACCAGATGGAGATTTCATGTAGGTGGGGGCCAGCATTTGAGATGAGAAGTTATGGGATCCATCCAATATATGAGGAAGACTTGCAAGAGTTTAACAGAATAACTAACGAGTCAAGATTTTGGAATTTGAATGATACTGATTATGATGGAAGCGGCAATTTGTCCTAAGAATTGATGCACAGATGAGAAGTAATGATATAAGATCCTGAACTTGTAATACACATATTCCTCTTAACTTTACGATTTCGGATCGCAGAAAGTTACACAGCCTTCTATCCTCTATGTTGATTATAATCTTTCATGTTGTTTCATAATTTAATGCTTTTAATTAAATTACAGAGTTCACCAAGCCAGGTGCAATGGTGCATTATGCCATGCATATTGAAAATGTTTACAATATTCCTTGTTAATTTTCAATAATTAAGCAGTTTTGGTAACACATTTTAGAGAAATTATATTATTTAGCTGTATTTTAGGTTGTGAAATGAAAACTAACCTTTAAATGGAAAGAATTTCGCAAAATAGCTTAACCCAAGTTTTCTAATTTTTGAAGGACAAAATTGCACCTATCCAAGGTTGAAGACGCAAAAAAACTCATCCCCGAAATTTAAAAACTTTTTCACTTACCTCCCCTTAAGGCCTAAGCTAACTCTATTAATATTTTTTTGATGGATTTGGGGTTATTATCAAACAAAGGACACTTTTATCAAAATCTTACAATTATACGACACAAATATT